>QJPP01000248.1:0-480000 GCA_003996215.1 Jaltomata sinuosa | reverse complement strand
AACAAAGAATCTAAAACTGGTGTCTAAATGACAAATATAGTTTAAAAGAGTGTCCTTTTAGCCAACTTACCCGTCTGTTTGGATAGAGTTATTTTAAGTTGCTTTTAAGCATAAACTATTAAGTTGAAAATTCAACTTTTCACTTTTAATTTTTTTTTATGTGGTTATTTTGGCTTAAAATCAAGTGTAAAAAGTATTTTTTTAACTTTATCTGATGATCCAAATACTATAAAAAAATTAAAAGCTATTTAACTTAAAAACACTTATAATAAGTCAATCCAAACGGCTCCAGGAGGGAAATGATTTCACCAGAAGAGTCAATAGTACTTGGCTGATCGTTCCATTATTCAAGGCTGCCTTCGTTACTTGAGAATACATATGAGATGAATATCGTATATATTTATCGGCTTAACCTTTTTTTCCGCACGTTTACGATCTTTCTGAAGATGTCCATACTCTATAGTCTCTATGTCCATTTTTACTTATCTATTATATTAAAATAGATGTATATTTTATTTGTCTAGTTTGAAAAATCAAGAGATAATTTATCACATATATAATTTCTAATTTAACTTTATAATTAACTATAGTCATTTCTTAATGCATTTCCAAAGTCATTGAATTTATTATATTTAAAGGGTGATATAGTAAAATTTTCATTATATTTTTTTTGCTCCTCAACCAGCGTGTCAAGGCAATATTGATCAAGCAAAAATGGATGGAGGGAGTATATGCATGGAATTATGTGCCTCCAACATAACAAGAATTCTGCCATTATTTGATTTAAATCTATGACTATGTCAAGAGCAGACCAATTGAACATATATCATATCAAGAGGAAATGATGAAATATGAATGTGACGTTGATATATAAATTAAGTGATTATTTCATTTAACTGAGGTATCATATTACTATTGTGTTTCATGAAATACTTGGCATTGTTCTTCAAAGGTATTATGAGAGGAGAATTTATCACGTTACATGAATTTGAACTTTATTACCGATTTTTCATTAATACATGACATTGAGACCTTTAATTGTTAACATTTTACACTGTTGAAGAGGTAAGTACAACATTTTATTTGAAATTCTTAAAATGCATATGTAGTTTGAAGTTTCTCTTGAAACATGAGACATGTACGACAAAACATAGAGGTATTTGTGAAGATCATACATAGAGAGGTTTCACTAGGTAATGGAGTTACTTTTCAACTTAAGTTAATTGTCTGCTTGGAACGAAATTTTATTTGGAACTTTTTATTTTTTTTCTCGCAAATTTAATATTTCATCCAATTTAAATTTGTTTAATACTCTTCGAATATGTTGGATTACTTAGTCCGACAATTGATAATACTTCTATTTTTTTTAAAACAATCTTTTTATTATAAAGAAATGAATTAAAATTTTCACTAGACAATATGAAATGGAACTCAAAATTCATTTTTATTCATTGATACGAATTTTGCACACAACGCGCGTGTTTAAAGATTATTCTCTCCATCTATTTTTACTTGTTCTTGTTTTACTTGACATACCTCTTAAGAAGAAATAAATAAGAGAGTAATTTTATAATATCACCTTTTGAATATAATAAATTCAATACTTTGGGAAATAAATTGGGTATACCTATAGTTAATAACAAGGGTAAAATATATACAAAATGATAAACTTATCTCTTGGTTTTTTAAAATTAGATGAGTAAAGTTGAACAACTATTTTTAATATATTGGATTAGTAAAGATGGACAGAGGATACTAGTATTATATATATATGTAAAAGATCATTCAATCTAGAAATACTTAATTCTATAGGAACTTGCGCAACTGATTGAACTCTCCCTTTGTCGTGTACTTTGTCATGAACTCTTTATTCAATAAACAAATTGAGCTCTTCCTTGGATCCAAAAGCCAATCATTGAAACCAAAAGACAGATAGTGATCCATCCAATTATTAAAGCTGAAATGACAGATAGTGATCCATCCAATGGTAACCATGCATTTACTTTCCATTACCTTAGATATAAAGTGTCTCTGTCCAAATATGATTTGATGAAGTATTGCCTAAAACGACTCAGAATTGAATGCACATTTTGCCTTTTCAATTTTTTTTTCCTGAAGTAGAATTTATACTTTACCCTGGCTTTCTGTTTGAGTAGCAGAGCTATTACTTCAGCGCCAAAACTTCAGTCTCTTGACGTAGGATATGAAATTGAGATGTCAGAATGCTCAATATTCTCTGAGATACCACCAAGGATCTAGGCTGTCAGAAATTCATAATGCACCATTTTATACGTCTCCCCACCATCTCAAATATAATTTTATCCTCAGTGCCTTTAAAGCTTTATTTATAATGCTATGACACAAAACAACTTAATGTGGCCGAGTCAAGGAGAATGATTAACCAGCTTTTAAGTATGTGAGCTTCCAAAAAACAAACTTGTGAGTTATGTTGGGCCAAAAGCCAGTAACATGTCCCTAGGCGCAAAAAGTGTTATCCCACACTGCTGCGCAGTTAAATTAACTTAAAATATGAAGCATCCCGCAGAATTTGGAACTTGATTAAATTCAAAGTATGTTTCAGAATGTATTAAGTGCCGCAATAAATTTGTGCGGTTATGTTGTGTTATGTACGTGATAAAGTTGGGGAATGAGAACATTGTTTACCGGGAAAACGGTATAGTTAAATTTGTAACAAGGTTAAGAACACGCTTCTTGATTTACTTTGTTTGGTTCGATTATTAGCAGTTAAATATGCTTGTTTAAGAAATAAATGAAAGTAAATAAGCAAGTGAATAAGCCATATCGAGCAGTAGATCTCTGATGACGGGTGTGAGATCCGATGATGTTAGAACCTAACGGTCTCTGATTCCTAGGTTGTTTCCATAAACATGTGTGTCAAAATAAAGACTTAGTGAAATATGGAAAATTTGGAGTACAAAAAAATAAATGTATGTAATGACTCTCGTGGTCATTTCTCCTTTTCATGCGTTTTTATCATTTTGACCCTTTTCGTAGCTTCTACATTGCTTATGTGACTTGCTCGAGTGGGTAGTGTGCTTCCCGAGGTGTTCGATCGGGTTTAGAAGAGTTTTATTGTTTTAAAACTCTTAAAGTTGAAATGTTTGACTTTGGTCAACATTCTGAATAAACAGGCTTGGATGAGAAGTCCGTCAGCGTTGTTAGCTCTAGAGCATGGACTTTGGGCTAGTGCGACCTTTGGTTCGAGTCCCGAGGCTTTCAGACTCATTTTGGGTACTTGGATGGTTTTTATGAAAAATCAAAAAAGTGGACTTCGGTTAAGATTTCATCAAGACAATCTATTCGTTGGTCATTTTGATGATTATATTGAGTCCAGAATGCCTTTTCTAGTTGGGTAGTGTACTTGGTTTGTATTCATGGGATTTTGATCGAATCTTGAGGGTCCATTCGTAGTCATTTTAGACTTGGGATTACGCTGGTTTTTCTGTTGCTAGTGCAGGGTCACTTCACCCTTCGCGTTCGGGGGGATGGCCGCGTTCGCGGGCTCGCATTCGCAATAGGTCAACTGCATTCGCGAAGAAAGGTCGCCAGGACCCGATTCTGTTTCCTCTCTGCATTGGCGAGGAGAGGGATGCATTCGCGAGCTTGCATTCGTGGTGGAGTCCCCCCGTTCACGGAGAAGGACCCTTGGCAGTATATATATATCTCAAGTTCCATTTTTCAGCCATTTCCTTAATGAAAATTTGATCTTGTGGAACTTGGAAGTTCATTTCTTGGTGGATTTTTACCCTCATTGTTCTGGGTGAGTCCCTAATATGCCCCTCGTGAATTCTCGTGATTTTTGTCTGTTTATCCCTCTTTATTTTCCTCAATTCAAGATTTAAATCTTGAAAATTATCTTTGAGTTAGTGAGCTTTCGCAGCTGTTTTAGGCCCCTAAATATTTTCCCTTTGCGCCCAATTTTTGGACATGGGTTTATTACCCTGTAGAAAATATAATTGTGATTTTATTTTTGATTATGTTGACGATCCCCGAGGGTCACTTTTTGATCCTAATTTCAAAATAGTGATATGAGTATCATTAACTTCATATTGATGTGTAAATTAATTTTATGATAGCGTGGCTCCAATTCGAGGCATTACAGAAAAGGAAACCTTTCGAGTGACGGTTCATAGTTTGCCGTTGACCACGAGGTAGGTTACAATTTTTTTTTCTCTAGACATAGCTCAGGTAGATCATATATAATATAGATTGCATGTTGGTTAGGTTAATTTCTAAGTAGGGTTAGGTTTATACTAATTTTTGTATATATGGTTTACTTTGGAGATTTTAGACTAGTATTTCTTCGTAAACCTTAGGTTTGGTTGCCTGTTATCCATTTGAGGTTAGATTATAGAATTATGGATGGATTAGATATTCTTAGTATAGGTTGGGGTAGTATCCCGTGGTAGAGTAGTTTTCTTTTACCATCTCTTGTTATTATTGCTTTATTTCTGTATTCCTTTATGATACGAGACTGTGGGCTCGAGGTCGTGAACTTAGACTGATGGACTCCAGGTTAGTGTGATCGTGATATGGAGGGTGGTTTTACCCTATTTGATGTACTTATACATATACTTATATTTATATACTTGTGTTGGCACGCACGAAATCATACATACATACACATGGATGGTGGTACAATCTGGAATAGATATACAAGTTTTTGATTTAAAAGAGAGGATCGTACCCCACTTATTACTAGTTTTCAGCTTTAAAGAGGAAATTACACCACTTTACGATGGAATTTGGAAGGATTTGTATCACTTCTACTACTAATTTTCTAAACTCGGGAAAGACTGTTCGAATTGGCTATTTTAAAGAGGAAAATTGTATTTATACTCAATCCGGAGAGACTCCCGGACCCCCTCTCCATTCACTTTTTTTTTGTAAAAAATGCTCAATGTTCCATTCTCGGTTTCCCCTTTTTGAGATTTACTCCAGGGTTTTTACTTTTCTACATCCACTAAATCACTCGAGGTATCATTCTGGGTGGCCCGTGAGAGAACTCTAGATTTTAATTTTCTATATTTAGCCACATACTGTATTGCATCATCCTATTCTGCACGACATCTCTCTATTTTCCCTTATATTGTATGTATTAGTAGTACTATTTTCTGTTTATCCATTATATGATTAGATTTCTAGATTTCTCGTACCATTTTGAGATCTTAGGATAGTTTTTGACATGTTAATTCTTATCACGTTATTTATATTGTATATATTATTCTCATAAACTCGATCAGCCTATGATACCTACGGAGTACCCCATGTTTTTGGTACTCATACTACACTTGTGCATCTTTTTCTGATGCAGCTCCTAATATGAGTCACCCTCCATTGATCCTATGCTTATTCGTGGACTCTTGCTGATCAGATCATGGTGAGCTCTTGGCGTTTGGAGGCCTACTGCTTTCCTTATTAGACTTGTTGTCTTTATTTTGCATTTTGATAGACAGTTATATCTTTGTATAGTCGTGTTTTCATACTTTAGAGGCTCTAGTACTGGTGACACTAGGTCGGGGGTTGGTATCTGTATATATCCTCTTTCCATTTTTCCTTAAGGCTCGCGTGGTATAATTTTTATACCTATTATATATGTATCTATACTTTGTGGCCATTTATCTCTTTTCCATTTTGCATTGCCTATTGTAATTCTTCATTTTTAATTATTGTCTTGGGTTTTGGCTTGCCTACGGGAAGGTTATAGTAGGACCCATCAAGGCTCGATTTCAGGTCGTGACAATATGGTAACAGAGCTTTAGGTTTACTAATATTACCCGTATATGAGCAAGTGTCTATTAGAGTTTCGCAGATCAGTACAATGACATCCGTATCCTATTTGTGGGAGGCTATAAGGAATTCTTAGGAAAATTCCATCTTTTTGATTCCTTATCGTGCATTTTTACTCTATCAACTTCTAAAATTCATTTGTTTCATTCCTTCTCAGATGGTTAAGACGAGTACGATATCGGGTGAGGATGAGGCTCCTGCGCCTGTTGCTACAACACTGTTACCAGTGCCAAAGATAAAGATTGAGGTTATACCATATCAACCAGAGGATTTGGGGCCAGCTCAGCCTCCGATAGGATTTGTGGCCACATCAATTCTTCAGTACACCATGTTTAGGACTCCGAGCCTTCTGGAGGGTGTGTCACGGGCAGGGGTAGTTCTTGGTACTTCAAGTGGTTCTCTGGTCATCGATGAGTTTGCAAATCTTCAGTAGGGTTCTATGTCTATTTCAGAGTACGAGTCGAGGTTTCATGAGTTAACTAGGTTCACTACTATGACTATGCTGACAGAGTATGAGAGGGTGAAGAGATTTGTCAGAGGGTTGATTTTACCGCTCTATTTGGCGATAGAGCACTTAGTGATGGTTGGGTATACCTTCTTTCAGGTGGTTGATCATGCATGGACTATGGAGGGGTTATGTCGTGAGGCTTATGAAGGAAACAACAAAGGCATCACCATCGAGACAGTTTCAGTGGTTCTCTGTTCAGAGGTAGGGATTCATTTGGTAGAGGTTACCCTCAGAACCTACAGTCTAGTAGGCCCGTTCAAGAAGCTCTACAAATTACTGAGGGTGGTCATCGGGGGGATAGTGATCAGAGTAGCCAGGGTTCAAGTTAGACTTCTTGCGGTTCATATTTCTGATATTCAGATTGTGGTGGCCAATATGGTTCAGCTGGGTCATCACAACAGGGTGCATCCGGTAAAGGTTGCTACGAGTGTGGTGAGTTAGGGCACTTTGCTAGGATTATCCCATGAACACATATTACAGGTAATAGAGTCAGCGACCTTTAGCCCTCAAGGTTTCAGTGCCACCGGATGGAGGCACAATGCAGGGTAGCAAGGGTAGTCCCTAGGTTGTTAGAGGTAGTTCTCAGCTATGCAGGTCATATGGTCGTGGTAGACATAGCCAAATGGATGCTTCTTCGGGTATGCCAGAGTTTGAGGCTCTAAATGTTGTCATCACAGGTACGATCTCTATTATCATCAGCCAACTTTTGTATTATTTTACATGGGGTCTGCATATTCTCATATAACTGTTTACTTTGCTTCTCATTTGGATTTACTATGTGGGTGTTATCGGTGCTTATATATGTAGCTACCACGTAGGAAATTCTTTTAGTAATGGATCAAGTGTATTAATCTTGAGAGGTGACTATCTTGCGATATGATGCGTGAGTAGACCTTGTTATCATAATTGGTGGATTTTGATGTGGTTCTAGGCTTGGATTTGTTATCTCATTATCTTGTGGTCTTGGGTTATTTTGCGAAGACTGTTACCTTGCATATGCCTAGAATCCCTCAGTTTGTGTTGAAGGGTACTGATAGCTATGTACCGAGGGGGGTTATATCATTTTTGAGGATGTGATGGTTGGTAAGCTAAGGGGTGTCTGGATTATCTTACTTATGTTCGTGATACTAGTGCTGATATTCTTCACTTGGGTTAATTTCTGTAGTTAGCATGCATTCAGTGTGTTTCCTACTAAGTTAACTAGTTTTTTCCTGATTGTGACCCTGACTTCGACATTGATGATTGAGTTGAACGCTCAGCCCATTCATATTCTACCATATTGGATGGCACCGAAGAAGTTGAGGGAGCTTAAGGAGCAACTTCAGGATCTTCTGAGTAAGGGATTTATCTAGCCTAATGTATCTCCATGGGTACTCCTAATCCATTGTGAAGAAGAAAGATGGCTCCTTGCATATGGGTATTGAAAATCGATAGTAGACTAAGGTGACAGTTGAGGATGGGTATTCGATGCCACATATTAGTGACTTGTTAGACCAACTACAGGGTGTAGCAGTGTTTTCTAAGAATAATTTGAGGTCATGTTACCTCCAAGTTAGGATTAGGGTGGCGTGCATTCTAAAGACTACCTATGGGACTCGTTACATCCCTTATGAGTTCCTAGTTATGCCTTTTGGTTTGACCAATGGCATAACAACGTTTGTGGATTTGATGAACAATGTGTTCAGAGCCTATTTGGATTCTAGTTCTTGTGTACATCGATGACATCTTAGCCTACTCCGGGAGTAAGGAGGAGTGTGTCAGTGTTGAGAGTTGGACTTCAGACTTTGTAGGTTAGCAGGTTACTACAGATGATCTGTGGAAGGTTTCATTTGTTTGAAGCACCTTTTACTTGATTGTCTCAGAAGAATGTTCCTTTATAGTGGTCCGATGAGTGTGAGGCAAACTTTCTAAAGCTCAAAGATTTATTGACTTCAGCTCTGGTTCTGATTTTCCAGTTGAGGTCCAGGAATTTACTGTGTATTTAAATGCTTCCAGCATTGGTGTGGACTGTGTGTTGGTGTAGTGCGGCAGGTGCATCAAGTTGGAAGGCGGTGAGTATGGAGGGTTTTGGCTTTTCTAGTGGCAGAGGGGCGACCTTTAGCTTCGAGCATCCGGTCCTTATCCAACAGGTTGGTTCAACTTGATATTTTTGAGCTAAGAGGATTCTTGCATGTGTGGAGGCCTAGTCATCGTGGTTGGAAAAGATTCGAGCACATCAGTTCAAGGATGTAAAGTTGAGGATAATTCGAGATAAGGTGTTGAGTGGCGAGGCTAGGAAGGAAATCTTAGATCAGGAGGGTGTTTTGAAGAATGAGGGTCGTATTTGTGTTCTTAGAGTTGGAAATTAGGCTAGGTTTATTATAGATGGGGCGCATTATTCTAGGTACTCTCACCATTCAGGGAAAACAAAGATGTATCATGACTTGAGATAGTGTTACTAGTGGCGTGGGATGAAGCAGGCTAGTTTAGATTCGTATCTGGGTGTTTGAACTATCAGCAGGTGAGATACAAGTGCTAGAGACCAGGTGGTTTGACTCAGATTCTACCCATTTCTGAGTGAGAGTGGGAACAGTTAGCTATGGACTTTGTGGTATGATTGAAATGTAAATTTCAGAGATTTAATGCTATTGGGTCATCGAGGGCAGGTTGACCAAGTTTGCTCACTTTCTACAAGTTCAGACTTCATACAATTCAGAGAGATTAGCTCAGATCTACACTCGGGAGATTGTCCATTTGCATAGGATGCCTGTTTTTATCATTTCTGACTGTGGTAATCTATTTACATTGTGTTTCTAGAGGTCATTTTAGAGAAATTTGGGTACCCTAGCTGAGGGCAGTATAACTTTTCATCCGCAGACTGATGGTCAGTCTGAGCGGATTGTTTTAGGTCCTAGAGGATATGCTTTGGGCAGGTGTTATGGATCTTTGGAGGTCAGTGAGACTAGTTCTTGGGTTTGGTAGATTTGCATTTGATGATAACTATTATTCGAGTGTTTGAATGACTCTATTCAGGTTTTTATATGGTAAAAGGTACAGGTTTCTAGTGGGTTGTGTGATGCTTTCAAGGATAGGTCTTGGGATACTGACTTGTTGCGTGGTTCTATGGATAGAGTGTGGGTGATTCAAGAGAGGCTTCGTAAACTTAAAACAGGCATAAGGGTTATATTTATCGAAGGGTTCGTGATTTGGAGTGTTTGGTTGGGGATAGGGTGTTCTTGCGGCTGCCTCCCATGAAGAACGTGATGAGGTTCGGGAGGTAGGGCAAGCTTAGTCCTAGGTTCTTTAGCTCATTGTAGTTTTTGTGGCATGTTGGGGAGGTGGCTTATGAGTTAGCCTGGCTACCAACTCTTTTGGGGTGTTAACCCTAGTTTCCCCTATGTCTGTGTTGCAACAGTATGTTCCAGGTGAGTCTCAAGTGCTCCAGTGTGATTCGGTTCAACTTGTTGAATCTTTGGCTTAAAGGCGGAGTTTGTTTCTTTTCTAGAAAGGCAGGTTAGAATTTGAGGTCTATGGAGTTTCTGTCGGTCAAAGTTCTATGGGGGCATCATTAAGTCGAGGAGGCTACTTGAGAGGTCGAGCTCAACATGCGGACTAGATATTATCTCACCTTTTTGAGAATTCATTTTTTTTTCTTCTTAACTTTCGAGTTTAAAAGTTCTTTTAGTAGTTGATGTTGTAATGACCTGTGTGGTCATTTTCTCTTTTTCGTGCATTGTTACCATTTTGACCCTTTTCGTTGCTTCTACACTGCTTATGTGACTTACTGGGATGGGTGGCGTGCTTATTGAGGTGTTCAATCAAGATTTAGAAGAGTTTCTCTATTTTTGAACTCTTAAATTTGAAATGTTTGACTTTGGTCAACATTCTGATTAACCGGGCTCATATGAGAAGTCCGTTGTTTTATCCCTTTTCCGAATTTGATTTAAAAGAAAATAAAAATGGTTTTCAGTACTCTAGAAATTATTTCAAACTTAAAAGAAAGTTTTAAAATAATTCTAAAACAAACAGTGTCGCCACTTATTTTTTATAGAGAAATTAAGAAAACTTAAGAATTTCAAAGACTTAAAAACAGAAATAAAACTTTAAAAATTAGAAAAAATGAGTAAGGGTTCAAGTAACGTCTTAAGAAGGTTTTTAAGGCACTTAATAACGTCCATTTAAAAAGGGTTGACCAAAGAACAATTTTGACTAACTTAAAATAAGATGACTAATTTTTGAAAGAGTTGGATTTTTGTATGAAAATATTTGAGATTTATTATAAAGAAAATTGATTTTAAAAAATGACATCGCTTAATTCAAGGCAAAAATAGTTTATTTGAGCTAAAAGAAGATTCATTTGAAAAGATTCGAATTTAAAGAAATTTGCAACTTTGTTTAAAAAATAATTATTATTCGAAGCAAAGGCTATTGAAACTTTCAAGTTTTTTTCGTTTTTTAAACAATCTCTTTTTGAACCAAGTATTTTTAAAAGAATTATTTTACTAAGGGGAAAAGATTCAAAACACACCTAAACTATGGTCGAAATTACTTTTATACACTCTAACTTTATAGGGGTCCTATGACCCCCCTGAACTATTTTATAGAGTAATATTTAGGGTATTATCAGCATAGTTGTACGTGCAAATGAACACACGTATAATCAAAAACTTCAAAATAGTAGACTGAGAGTAAAAATCACAGAAAATTAGAATGCTTTGTGTTATTATGATCAATATCATGAAGATAAAGTTAAAGAATTTTTGGAAAATTCTAGGGTATAATGACCCTTCTGATCATTTTCGCGCTTATGCTTTTTTGTAATGTTAGAGCTTTCCTGTAGCATCCCCAAGTCACTTATGACTTGCCGGGACCAATAGTTCGGTGCCCTGGACATTCGTTTGATCGTTATGGCCGTTTTCTTATTTTAGAGCTAAATCTTAAGAGTTGAGATTATCAAAATCGTGCGGTAGTGATTTGTGATCGTATGACCTTAACCTTCATCCCGTATCAAGGCTTGCGAGCCTAAAATTGAGAATTTTATTAACATCACGCGTATTTAAAAATATTTAATTTGGATGTTGATTTTGGTAAAAAGTTTTATTTTTCTAAAAATATTTTGAAATATTTATGAAAAAAATATACTTTTGATATGATATATTTGTGTATGTATTTATTTTATAAGAGTTTTATATATTATTAATATTTTAACGGAGATAGTAAACTTAGTTATGTTAAAAATTATTATTATAATATAGTAGGTTTTATTTGAAATGATTTTCTATTTATTATGATATATTCAAAAGATTATATTTATTTTACCACGAACCTACGCAATATCCAAATACTTGTATAATGGGAGAAAATTAGGTGATGTGGCAGCACCATTTCCACGTGGAAGTGGTGGAGGGGTACACTAATATGCCACTAACCTATTAATTAGGTTGCCACCTAGATAAAAAAATTTCCTACCCTATATCTCTAGTTTGTATATTAGCATACATTTTCTCACTTTAGCTATCTTTAGAAAATCTTTTCCACTTGTGTAGTTAGAGAGAAAATGTTGCAGCAACATCCTTAAATAAATTTGTGCCTTTGATCATAAATTGTTAGTTGTTCACTATCTTCATATATTTTTAAACGCTAATTAGAGTTTGTGAGAAACCAAAATATATTTTTGGTTTTTCATTTGATCCTGGAAAGAATATCAGTTATGTAGGTCAAGTTATTCAAGCCAGAATTTGAGTTGGATTTCATTTTGGAGCTTCTCAGAGCAGTTCAAGCTTGGACATCGTCGTTCTAGCAGCTTTTCGTCGGATGACAGGTAGGTTACAGTTTAACTCTTTTAGACTTCACATATATAGGATATAATTTTACTAATTAGCATCCTTGGGTTGGGTTTATTAGCTTGGTATCCCAGACCTTGTCCGCTTCTTCATGTCCGTCTTATTTTCGCTCCGTTGATTGTAGTATTCGTTGTAGTTGATAGTATCACCCTTGTGGTCCGGCGTGGCTTTTTTTTTACTCTGGACCATAGATGGTGGGTTATTTGAGAATGTCTGTGAGTCTTGGACATCGATACCATTATTATAGAGCTGGTTATGCTTATTGTAGAGCGATTGAAGCCTGTGCAGTGCTGATGGTTGATTGTGAGCGGTTGGGCTACTGCCTGTATTTGAGCATTCCATTATCATGCATATAAAAGGTTTTGTTTTCACATGTTTTACTATGGTTTGGCTTTGGGCCTCCTCTTGATGGTTTTCTAAACCTTGCATGGCCTTGTGGGCTCATTTTCGATAAAAATAGTTAATAAAGGTTGGAATTATTTCATGCCTTTTGGGGTAAAAAGGAATTAAAAGGATGATTTTATTACTGTTTTCATACTTATACTAGACTCGGCCGGATCGAGCACTAGATTGTCTTTACTATTATTTTAGATCCGATTGCGTTCGGGCACCCTGTTGGAATTTTTGAGACTTGATTCACTGATTTAGACCCGGGTAGAACCCTGGGTATGCATTTTCTAGGTTTGGAGACTTATTTGGATCCAGCTACCCTTCGGACGATTATCTAGAGATTATGAGATTTAGTATGTGGTCTACGAGTAGACCTTCATGGACCTTGCTAATTCAGACTAGGGGCTACGTGCTGCGAGTGTCAGAGTAGGGGTGTACGGTAAAGTTGAGGTACTCGGGGGAATCCCTTCCATAGATCCTGACTCTATTGGGACTTTTAGGTATCAGAGGGGGTAACATACGACACTACCATCACTTGGTTCAGCATATTATATCATATCATATCATGCATATTATGTTCGGATCCACCCTTGTTTGTTGTTCGCTCAGTGTACACTCTGGTAGTATGGGATGCCGAAGGGGTTGTCTTCACTTGTATGTGTTCCTCGGGTGTAAGGGAGCCCGTGGGACTGTAGGTAGACTTTTATTTATTATTATTCTATCGCGATATTGATCCTGATTATGGTGTTACTAGCATGACTTGGTTTTAGTCTTGTTTTCAAGTGTGTTATCATTATTTTCCTTTCCTCCTTCCCTTTTTAATTGAGGTTACCGGTATATCACCTTCTCCTTAACTCTCTTTATATATTGTTATTGCATGGACTCCAGGTGCCTTCCTTCTTCCTTCACCTGTGTTCTGTGATGTATAGTTCTGTTAGCTAGCCTAGCATGACTGCTTTCTCCTTGTGTTACTTCTGTGCTAGCTTCCATCTGCTTGTTTGTTGTTTCTGTGACTACTTAATTCTTTTCTTCTACATTATTGCTTTTATATCTTATATACGCCCAGTCGGCCTATGATACCTACTGGGTACCCGTTGCTTTGCAATTTGTGCTCATACTACACTTTTGCATCTTTGGGTGCAGATCCGAGTGTGAGTTCTCGCCGCTGACTACGCTTCCTCGTGCGAGGTGTTTTTGGACTATCCGAGACTGAGGGTGAGATCTTGGAGACTGGGGCTTAGCTTTAGTTCATCCTTTGTGTCATGTACTCTTTTTGCTCTTCTGAGACAGATATGTATACATTTTTTTGGACCCTTTTTGTACTTTGTTGATGTAGTTTCGGATCTTATACTATGATACCAGGTTTTGGATTTGGTTTGGCTTTTGCTTACGCATTTCTGATGCTTGTTTCTTCACCTTATTTCTCTTGTTTCCACTTATATTATGCTTCTTCCGCTTGCTTGTCAGATACTAGCCCATTACTAATTGCTCTGGGCTGCGTAGATTAGTTCGCCTACTGGGGGGGTTGTAGGTGCCATCATGATCGAGAAATCAGGTCATGATAGCTTGGTATCAGAGCCTAGGTTTACCGGTGTCATCGGTATAGGAGCCAATGCTTAGTAGAGTCCTGCGGATTGGGGAGGAGACGTCTGTACTCAATCTTCAGGAGGCTATAGTGACATCTTAGGAAATATGACTCTCGTATTGCTTTGGTATCATGCGTAGTCCTTGAAAGTTTCTTGAAATCTCACTTAATCTAAATTCATTCTCCCACAGATGGTTCATACGAGAGAGTCAGCGTCAGGTAGAGACGAGCCTTCGACTCCAGCACCCTTGACACCAACTAGGGGCCGGGGAGGTCATAAAGGTAGGGGTCGAGGACAACCCTGAGCAACGACCATGCTAGAGCTACTAGAGTGGAGATAGAGCTCGAGCATGAGTATGAGCCAGAGTTAGTTCCTGAGCAGCAACATGTGGACCAGGGAGCAACCCATGTATCACAAGCTCCAGTACCAGCTCCAACACCCGCTTCTGTGCCAGCTTCAGCCCCAGCTCAGTCATCAGATATTTGAGGTCTACTACTATAGCTGTTGGGTATGATTGGAGAGCGTCCTTTTGAGGTAGTGTAGACATCTGCTCAGGGGGGTATCCCTAGGTACACAGAGTTTAGGAGCACAACCTACTACTGTGGCTCCCCGTGCTGAGGGTATTCCAGTTCCATTAGTTGAGCAGCCTCTTGCTCTTTGTGCAGTTATGACAGAGACGGAGCAGAAGGCATTGGGTAGGTTTCTGAGATTGGCACCTCCAAGGTTCGCTGGTACTTCAGGTCAGGATCTGCATGACTTTATCACTACTTATGAGGAGATGCTACATCATTTGGGTTTACTGGAGACTCACGGTGTTGGATATACTACATATCAGTTGGAGGGCCCAACAAAGTTATGGTGGAGGGACTAGGTTGCTTGCAGATCATCTTCGTCTCCTCCGTTATCTTGGTCAGAGTTTTATGAGGCCTTTATGGCCAAGTTTCTACCCCAGAGTGACCGTGATCGTCACAGGGAGAAGTTTACTAGATTTATGTAGGGTTCTATTACCGTATCTGAGTATGAGACTCGTTCCATAAACTTGCTCCATTTTGGGCCATGATTATGCCTACCGAGCCTGACAGAGTACGTAGGTTTATTTAGAGGTTGCAGAAAGAGTTTAGAGAGCCAGCTGAGATATTGGTTGCTAGTGTCGATCATTCCAGGCTATTCCAGACTATACTCGTACTGTAGAGGATTTATATCATCATGATTCTGGGGCTTGAGATAATAGGCCTCGATATCAGGGCCGCTACATGTCACGACCCAACCCGTCGTGAGTGGCATCCACCCAACCCCCAGATGAGCGAACCAATATAGTTCAAACCTTGTCTAGACTAACAACCTAAAACCAATAACAGAAAGTAAACTAGCAATCAAAACAATTCAAAAACTAATCATAATCATTGTCCTGCGGAAAATCCCTCCTAGGAACTGAAAGTCATTGTACCAAACATTAATACCAAATATTTAGAATACGGGGATGCAACCCAAAAGATAAAATGAAATAGTTTTAAGTCCAAAACAAATGGACTGAAACTCTAAGAATAACCCAAGGTAGCTCGAAACAAGCAGCTCACCCTTGAAAGTAAGAATCGCCGGTGCTAAATGCGAGGTCGCTTCTCAGTCGCTAGTAGATTTCCTGTACTCACCAAAGACAAGCAAGTGCAGTATCAGTACACCACCACTGTGTACTGGTAGGATCATCACAGAAAATCATAAGCCATCACCTACCTTGAAATGTTCCAAGCTCTATTCGACCTGAGCTTTCCTGTGTTCCAAATTCCTCTCTCGTTCTTGGTCTAAAAAAAGCACACAGTACATATAATTAATACACAAGGCATGTACATTACTCGGATTATACCAAATCCCCAAACCCCAGGCCACCCATGATCATCCCACCCTTTTCTCGGGCTTTTACACCATTAATTCTCCTAGTTCTATAATTATTTATGGATAAAAAATGGAATTAAACAACCTATGATCATAATAATGTACTTTAATCCATACCCAAGAACACACATGCTTGGAATCCCTTTCCTTCCCCTAATTCCACCATTCCTAGGTTATTCTATCCTTTTCCCAAATTCCCTCCTAGCAATTCTACCGCATAGGAAACGTAATACAATGATTGGGGAACGAAAACCTTACCTTAGGGAAGAATTTTGACAGAAAGAGGATGACAAACGCCTTGATATTTGGTTGAGCTATTTTCCCCTCAGTTTCCCTTGTCTAGCCTTCATTCGAGGACGAATGATTCCAAGAGGGGGATATTGTAACACCCCGTACACGTATCCAACTATCCAAGATAAAAACTTCAAAAAATTTCAAAGTTCCAGGGACTACGAGTCAAACGATGACTCGTCGTTTGAACGATGGGTCCGTCCTGTTGACTCGTGGATTGCCTTCTGAGGATTTATATTTTTTTTTCTTTTTTTTTCCAAGTCCCCTTCAGGAACTACGAGTCAAGTCTACGACTCGTCATTGGAACGATGAGCCGTAGTCTTGAGTCATAATTTGACCAAGTCAGCCCAGCTCCCTGTGAATGACGACTCTATTTGATGACTCGTCATCACTTCTACGGGTTCGCCTTGTTGACTCGTAGAAGTGAAGCTGCAACTTGAAATTCCCAGCTGAGTTCTACGACTCCAGATGATGAACCGTCATCCAAACCATGACTCGTTGACTAAGTCATGGTCACTGAAAGTTGACCAATTTCTAGCTTTTTCCCAATTAATTCCTAGGGGTATTTTGGTCATTTCACACCCTATTATGTATTAAGTGAGGTCATTTTGACTATTTTAGAAGGGTTTTCACCCATATTACCCTAAGTCCCTCTTAAGTTCATCATTCTTCACTCAAAGGGGAAAATTGCTCTCAAGTTCAAGTCTCTAAGCTCCAAGTCAGGTCTCCTATTTCTTTTCCAATCAAGTGGGTAATCTTCCAACCAAGGTATGTGGGTATTCAACATGGGTTCCTTTCACCCTTGTGCCCAAAACCTCATCTTCTAAATTGATTATTATGAACTTCTAAATTAGGTTTCTTACCCAATTCTCATGGGTTCTTTATAAATTGTTTCCTCGTGATTCTTCTATGGATTCCAACTCTAAATTGGATGATTTTGCATGAATTTTTATAAATGGTTTCCTATTCATGATTTTTAGGCTAATCCTTATCCAATTGTTATGGGTTTTGCTAAATATGATCTTCTCATGATTTGATTATGAAATTACTATTAAAATTGCATGATTTTACATGGGTTTTTACATGTTAACTCTTATTTCATGAATTGAAGTTCAACCATGGAAATTTCGACATGCATGAAGTTGATTAAGAAAATTGGATTTTTATAGCATGTTCATTATGGATTTTCAAGCATATGCATGCCTAGTTCCTTTGTTCTATGAAAGTATATGTTTTATGAAATTGAACTAGAGTCATGCAACTTTTACAAGTCATGAAGTATGCAAGTTTTTCCATGGTATGAAGTATGACGCAAGACAAAACACTCGATGTTCCATCAATGCTCCTGAATCAATTTCAAAACCCTAATTCACGAGTAGTATGATGATCTGGGGTATGAAAATGTTATGAACAAGTCACGAAAAAGTATGAATAAGTTTGGCATTAGATATGTCATATGTATATGAGCTCATGTTATTATTATGTTTTGGATTTCCGTGTTATGCTTCCGCTTAATTCTTGTTATGCTTGAGAATGCTATGACCAAGGGTTAGCTTGGGACCCTTGTGGTTCCAAGTCCCGTGTTATATCTAGGGGGTAACCTCGGGGCGTGACAAACTTGGTACCAGAGCCTCAGGTTTAAGGGTCCTAGGATGTCTGAAAGCCGCATCAAGTAGAGTCTTTCATGTGTGTGAAGCGCGCCACACATATGAAAAGGAATCTATGAGGTGTCTTAGAAAAACTTCACTTCTTTCATGATCACATCCTGCGATAGAGATTAAGTCTAATATTCCTCTAATCCTTCTCTTATGCATTTCAGATTATGCCTCCTCGAAATGCTGCTCCTCAAGTTTCGATTCCCGATGTCATGAATGATGAGTTTAGGAATGCTATTCACCTACTAGCTTAGAATTTGGCAAATCAACAGGCTCCTTCCCCCGCTCATCCTCAAGGTAGGGTAGCAGCTCGAGTGCGTGATTTCATCTATATGAACCCACTGGAGTTTTGGGGTTCAAAAGTGGGAGAGGGCCTGCTTTACTTTATTGATGAAGTGAAGAAGATCTTTGAGGTGATGCAAGTAGCGGGTGTTGATTGTGTTGAGCTTGCATCCTATCAACTCAAGGATGTGGCTCATATTTGGTTCACGCAATGGAAGGAGGCTAGGGTGAGGGATGTAATCCCCATAACTTGGGAGTGTTTTGAGGGAGCCTTTCTTGATAGGTTCTTTCCCTGTGAGTTGAGGCAAGCGAAAGTGGAGGAATTTGTGAACTTGAGACAGGGTTCGATATCGGTGCAAGAGTATAGTTTAAAGTTTACTCAGTTGTCTAGATATGCTCCCTCCATGGTAGCGGACCGACATGATCAAATGAGCAAATTCATCTATGGTGTTTCCAATATGGTGAAGAGGGAGTGTAGATTTGCTTTGTTGTTGAGTGACATGAACATTTCTCGTCTCATGACTCATGCCCATCAGATTGAGGGTGATAAACTAAAGGAGATGGCTAGGGAGAACAAAAGGGGTAGATCCGAGGGATCGGGTTTCGGTCATCATAGGTCCGGAGGTGGACATCACTCTTCTTTCCAGGAGAAGTCTTCAGGTCCGATTCACTAATCTACTAGTGCTCCTACCCAGGCCCAGAGGCCTCATCATGATCAGGGTGGTAGAGGATCTAGTTCTTCTTCCCAGTCTCAGGGAAGTATTGCTAAGGGACCTTCTTTCCCCGTTTGTACCAAATGTGAGAAGAATCACCCGGGAGAGTGTCATTTGGGAACGGGTGCATGCTATGGGTGTGGACAGACACGACACTTGCTTTAAGATTTCCCTTTAGCTAAGAAGGGGCTGAGAGGTGGTAGGACTCAGTCTACCCCAGCAGCTTCAGGTGGTAGACCAGCCTCGCAGGGCGCAGCTTCTAGTTCTGGTGGTCAGCGCCAGAACCATCTTTATGTTATATCCTCCTGCCAGGATCAGGAGAGTTTGCCAGATGTGGTTACCGGTATGTTGAAAGTCTTCTCTCTTGATGTGTATGCCTTGTTGGATCTCGGTGCATCCTTATCTTTTATAACCCCTTATGTGGCTTGTAAGTTTGAGATTCATCCTGAATTGCTTTTAGAACGCTTTCATGTTTCTACTCCTGTTGGTGAGTCAGTCCTAGCCGAAAGAGTCTATCGAAATTGCCCTATCTCAGTCCTTCATATAGTCACTTCAGGGGATTTAGTAGAGTTGGAGATGACTGATTTTAATGTCATTCTCAGTATGGATTGGTTGTATGCATGTTATGCCTCAGTTGATTGCCGCACTCGTGTGGTTAGTTTCAAGTTTCCTAATGAACCTATCCTAGAATGGCAAGGTAGTCCCTCTTCTTTGAAGGGTCATTTCATATCTTATCTTAAGGCTAGAAAGATGATTTCTAAGGGTTATGTCTATCATATAGTTCGAGTTATGGACACGGAGTCCTAGACCCCAACTATTTAGTTTGTTCCTATTGTGAATGAATTCCTAGAAGTGTTCCTCGATGATTTGCTCGGAGTCCCTCCCGAGCGGGAAATTGACTTTGGGATAGATCTTCTTTCGGATACGAATCCTATCTCTTTTCCTCCCTATAGAATGGCCCCCGCGGAACTCAAGGAGTTGAAAGATCAACTGAAAGACTTTCTTGATAAGGGGTTCATCAGGCCTAGTATTTCTCCTTGGGGTGCCCAAGTTTAGTTTGTTCGGAAGAATGATGGATCTCTTAGAATGTTTATTGATTACCGTTAATTGAACAAGGTCACAATCAAGAATAAGTATCCCATTCCTAGGATTGATGACTTGTTCGATCAGCTTCAAGGTGCTAGTTTCTTCTCCAAAATCGACCTTAGATCTGGTTATCATCAGCTTCAGGTTCAGGAATATGATATCCCAAAGACAGCCTTTAGGACTCGGTATGGTCATTATGAGTTTGTTGTTATGTCTTGTGGTCTAACGAATGCTCCTGCAGCTTTTATGGATTTGATGAACCGTGTGTTCAAATAGTATTTGGATATGTTTGTGATTATTTTCATTGATGATATCCTCATCTACTCTCGGAGTGAGGAGGAGCATGCGGATCACTTAAGGGTTGTATTGAAAACTCTCAAGGATAGGCAGTTGTTTGCTAAGTTTAACAAGTGCTAGTTTTGGATGCAGTCGGTTGCTTTTTTGGGTCATATTTTGACTAGTGATGGTATTCGGGTTGATTCTCAAAAGATAGAGGCAGTAAAGAACTGGACTAGACCTACTTCTCCGTCTGATATTAGGAGCTTCTTGGGTTTGGCTGGTTACTATAGGAGATTTGTGGAGGGGTTTTCCTCCCTTGCTTCCCCATTGACCCGACTAACCCAGAAAAGGTTAAGTTTCAGTGGTCCGACTCTTGTGAAAAAAGTTTAAGGGAATTGAAGACTCGATTGACTACAGCTCCAGTATTTGCTCTACCCGAGGGCCTTGATGATTTTGTTGTGTATTGTGATGCCTCCAGAATTGGTTTGGGTTGTGTTTTGGTGCAACGGGGCAAGGTGATTGCTTATGTCTCGAGATAGCTTAAGGTACCTGATAAGAACTACCCTACTCATGATCTTGAGCTAGAGGCCATGGTTTTGCTTTGAAGATTTGGAGGCACTACTTGTATGGTGTGCATGTGAATGTTTTCACCAATCATAAGAGTCTTCAATATGTGTTCACCCAAAAGGAATTGAATTTATGACAAAGGAGATGGCTTGAGCTCCTTAAGGATTATGATATGAGTGTGCTTTACCATCCGGGTAAGGCCAATGTTGTGGCAGATGCTTTGAGTAGGTTGTCCATGGGATGTGTAGCTTCTATTGAAGATGGAAAGAAGGAATTAGTTAAAGAAGTTCATAGGCTTGCTCAGTTGGGAGTTCGCCTTATGGACTCGACCGAAGGTAGTGTGATTGTGACTAATGGTGTCGAGTCATCCTTGGTGGCTGAGGTGAAAGCCAAGCAAGACCAAGATCCCATTCTACTTCAGCTTAAGGGTGCAGTTCGTCAGCAAAGGGTCAAGATTTTCTCCCAAGGGGGAGGTGGTGTGCTTCGTTATCAGGGTCGCTTATGTGTTCCAGATGTTGATGGGTTGAGACAGGAGAGTTTGTTCAAGGCTCACAGTTCTAGATACTCCATTCATCCGGGTGACACTAAGATGTAGTGTGATCTACGAAAAGTCTTTTGGTGGAATGGTATAAAGAAGGACATAGTCGGGTTTGTGGCTAAGTGTACCAACTGTCAACAGGTAAAGGTGGAACATCAAAGACCAGGTGGTATGATTCAGGATATTAACCTTCCCACTTGTAAATGGGAAGTAATCAATATGGACTTTATTACGGGTTTGCCTTGTACTTGAAGGCAACATAATTCTATTTGGGTGATCATTGACCGGATGACCAAGTCATCCCATTTCTTGGCTGTTAAGACTACAGATACAATGGATGATTATGCCAGACTCTACATTCGGGAGATAGTCTGATTGCATGGTGTTCCTTTGTCTATCATTTCTATTAGGGGTCCTCAGTTTACATCTCAGTTTTGGAGATAATTTCATAATGGTCTTGGTACTAAGGTGAAACTTAGCACATCTTTTCACCCTCAGATAGATGGCCAGGCCGAGCGTACTATTCAGACGTTGGAGGATATGTTGAGGGCTTATGTTATTGACTTCAAAGGAAATTGGGATGATCACTTACCTCTTATCGAGTTTTCCTACAACAATAGTTTCCACTCTAACATCCAGATGGCTCCATATGAGGCACTTTATAGCTGGAGGTATAGATCTCCTATTGGTTGGTTTGAGGTTGGTGAGGCAGCCTTGATTGGGTCATATTCTGTGCACGAGACTATGGAGAAAGTTCAGCTTATTCGGGAAAGGTTGAAGACCGCTCAGAGTCGACAGAAATCATATGCGGATGTGAGGAGAAGGGAGTTAGAATTTGAAGTTGATGATTGGGTTTTCCTTAAGGTTTCACCCATGAAGGGTGTGATGAGGTTTGGAAAGAAAGGAAAACTTAGTCCTCATTTTGTAGGTCCTTATCGGATTTCGAGGAGAGTTGGTAGTGTTGCTTATGAGTTGGAGTTACCAACGGAGTTGGAAACGGTTCACCCAGTTTTCCATATTTCTTTGTTGAAAAAGTGTGTTGGCGATCCGAGATTGATTGTGCCTTTGGAAGATGTGGGTGTGAAGGATAGTCTCACTTATGAGGAGGTTCTCGTGGAGATCCTTGATCATCTGATTCGGAGGGTGAGAAATAAAGAAGTCGCTTCGGTAAAAGTTCTTTGGAGGAATAAACTTGATGAGGGTGCTACTTGGCAATCGAAGAAGGCCATGAAGGCCAAATATCCTCATCTCTTTCTTTCTGATCTAGTTCCAGCTTGAGGTACTAGTTTTCTCCTTAGTATGTCCCTCCAATTCTACTCCATCAGTTCATCTCATAATTTTAGCATGCATCCATGTTTTACGAAGTTAGTTCATCATGTTTTCAAGTTGAAAAGATCAGGATTTATGATTACCCCTTGATTTTTATGTTTTGATATTTGGTTGAGCTGTTTTCCCCTCAGTTTCCCTTGTCTAGCCTTCATTCGAGGACGAATGATTCCAAGAGAGGGATATTGTAACACCCCGTACACGTATCCAACTATACAAGATAAAAACTTCAAAAAATTTCAAAGTTTCAGGGACTACGAGTCAAACGACGACTCGTCGTTTGAACGATGGGTCCGTCCTGTTGACTCGTGGATTTTCTGAGGATTTACTTTTTTTTTTCTTTTTTTTTCCAAGTCCCCTTTAGGAACTACGAGTCAAGTCTACGACTCATCATTGGAATGACGAGCCGTAGTCTTGAGTCATAATTTGACCAAGTCAGCCCAGCTCCCTGTGAATGACGACTCCATTTGATGACTCGTCATCACTTCTCCGGGTTCGCCCTGTTGACTCGTAGAAGTGAAGCTGCAACTTGAAATTCCCAGCTGAGTTCTACGACTCCAGACGATGAACCATCATCCAAATCATGACTCGTTGACTAAGTCATGGTCACTGAAAGTTGACTAATTTCTAGCTTTTCCCAATTAATTCCTAGGGGTATTTTGGTCATTTCACACCCTATTATGTATTAAGTGAGGTCATTTTGACTATTTTAGAAGGGTTTTCACCCATATTACCCTAAGTCCCTCTTAAGTTCATCATTCTTCACTCAAAGGGGAAAATTGTTCTCAAGTTCAAGTCTCCAAGCTCCAAGTCAGGTCTCCTATTTCTTTTCCAATCAAGTGGGTAATCTTCCACCAAGGTATGTGGGTATTCAACATGGGTTCCTTTCACCCTTGTGCCAAAAACCTCATCTTCTAAATTGATTATTATGAACTTCTAAATTAGGTTTCTTACTCAATTCTCATGGGTTCTTTATAAATTGTTTCCTCATGATTCTTCTATGGATTCCAACTCTAAATTGGATGATTTTGCATGAATTTTTATAAATGGTTTCCTATTAATGATTTTTAGGCTAATCCTTATCCAATTGTTATGGGTTTTGCTAAATATGATCTTCTCATGATTTGATTATGAAATTACTATTAAAATTGCATGATTTTACATGAGTTTTTACATGTTAACTCTTATTTCATGAATTGAAGTTCAACCATGGAAATTTCTACATGCATGAAGTTGATTAAGAAAATTGGATTTTTATAGCATGTTCATTATGGATTTTCAAGCATATGCATGCCTAGTTCCTATGTTCTATGAAAGTATATGTTTTATGAAATTGAACTAGAGTCATGCAACTTTTACAAGTCATGAAGTACGCAAGTTTTTCCATGGTATGAAGTATGACGCAAGACAAAACACTCGATGTTCCATCAATGCTCATGAATCGATTTGAAAACCCTAATTCACGAGTAGTATGACGATCTGGGGTATGAAAATGTTATGAACAAGTCATGAACAAGTATGAATAAGTTTGGCATTAGATATGTCATATGTATATGAGCTCATGTTATTATTATGTTTTGGGAGTAGTATTTAGCACCGAGAGATGAGAGTTCAGATAACCCAAGTCCAAAACTACGTTGCGACCGTAGGTTACCCGTGTTGAGGCTTATTATGACAGGATCCTGGTATGAAATAGTTCTAACCTCGGCCGATTAGGACAACTCTTTCAGTGTGGGTGCAAGATGCTGATCTCCATGTAGCTCAGCATGGTTTAATATTGGTTAAGAGAAACTCCCACATGTTTATTTTTAAGCTATAAAGTTATACAAACCTATATTATGAAACTTGAGCTTTGTCTCATGTCTTATGCTTTATGCCTTGATATTTATTTATGGTCCTTCTTTATGTAACAAGTTCATTCTTAAGCATGTTTTAAACTGTTTTTATCATGGTTCATGCATTGCTCACATACTTAGTACATTCCATAGTACTAACGCATATTGCGCTGCATCCTTTGATGATGCATATTCAAGTACCCTTTCTCAGCTCCGTGGCTAGAGTCTCAGGCCACCTCTTTAGTCAGTCGTGGTGAGTCCTCATGGTTCGAGGACTAGTTATGCTTTTCTTATGTTAGCTTTACCTCTATCCTCCGAGTTAGCTAGGGTCTTGTCCTAGCAACTCTTTATGTTATGACTAGAAGCCTTCAGACATAGTTTGTATTCGAGTTTCCTTTTTGGGATAATGTATGTATGTTGCCCTTAGATTCTTATTGATGTTTCCTTATTGGATTTCTGTGTTATGCTTCCTCTTAATTCTTTGTTATACTTGAGAATTCTATGACCAAGGGTTAGCTTGACATCCTTATGGTTCCAAGTCCCGTGTTACGTCTAGGGGGTAACCTCAGGGCGTGACAAACTTGTAAGCCACTGGCCCCACAATTTCAAGCACTTCAAACGGACCGATGAACCGAGGGCTAAGCTTGCCCTTCTTACCAAACTGTATAACCCCTTTCATGGGTGATACCTTTAATAATACCTGCTCACCAACCTGAAAGTCCATGTCCCATACCTTGCGATCTGCATACTCCTTCTGCCTGCTTTGAGCAGCTAGCAACTTGGTGTGTATGCCCCTTACCTTTTCCTGCGCTTCCTTCACTAAGTGTACTCCCAGAGGCTTCACATCACCTTCCTCAAACCTAACTGGTGATCTGCAGTTCCTCCCATACAGGGCCTCAAATGGTGCCATATCGATACTGGAGTGGTAGCTATTGTTGTACGACAATTTGCACAATGGTAGAAACTGGTCCCAATGACCCCCGAAGTCCATCACACATGCTCTCAGCATATCCTCCAATACCTGGATCGTCCTTTCCAACTGAACATCAGTCTGAGGGTGGAAGGCTGTGCTAAAGGTGAGTTGTGTACCCAACTCTTCGTGTAACTTGCCCCAGAACTTCGAAGTAAACTGCATACCCCTGTCTGAAATGATAGACAGTGGTACCCCATGCAGTCTCACAATCTCTTTCACGTAGATCTTAACCAATTGATGCGAATTGTAATCTACCCTGACCGGAATGAAATGAGTGTACTTGGTCAGCCTGTCAACAATGACCCAAATTGAGTCATATTTACCCAATGTTTTGGGAAGACCCACCACAAAATCCATGGCTATCCTTTCCTATTTCCACTCTGGAATAGGAATTCTCTAAAGTAGTCATGCAGGTCTCTGATGTTCATACTTTACCTGCTGGCAGTTCTAACATTTGGACACAAAATCCACTATGTCCCTTTTCATCCCGGGTCACTAGTAACGCTGCCTCAAGTTCCTGTACATTTTGATCACACCCAGATGAATTGAGTACTACGAACCATGAGCTTCTACTAAGATTTTTTTATCATATCTGATAACGCCCAAATCACACCTCAATTTAAGAAGCGTAAGCGGTCGTCTGCAAATATAGAACCCAACAGAGGTTGGGGTCGATCCCACAGGGAATAAGGTGCGAATTAAGTCGTTAGTGAAGTAGATGACTAGTAATCAATATTTTTCGGTAAATAAGGGGGGGGGGGGTTTGCGTGATCAAAACGTGAACAAAAGCAAATACTAACGTACGAGTGAAATCAATATGAGAGAGAACTAGGGAAGTGTTCACCATGGCGTTGTAACAATATCGATTCAAGCTTAACCGGGTTCTTTCTTATATGCATGTCACGATGTGATTGAATTAATGGTATCATCTAAACGTTTCTCAACCAAATAGACGAATTTCCTTTTCAATTCTCTCGAACTTGAAAAGGCGAGCTTTTTATATTTCAATCCTAAACATCAAGTAGATTAATCTAGTTACAGCATTAATCATAAGACGAGAGTTGGTAGTCTCGAATCCTCGTTATTAACCAAATTTCCCGGTTTTAATTTCTTTACTCAAGCAAATTAAACCTACGCATGTTCTAATGTTTGCAACCACTAGAAAACGTGAAGAATGAATGATTAACAACGTGATAATCACAAATATTAAACCCGACGCTACCCGGAATCTATATCGCTATTTTAGCCATGGCTCCCACAACCCTAGTTGTGGGAAGTTAGTTAATCATGCTTTGATGGAAAGAAAAGAGATTCATATTCATAATAAAGAGAAAAGAGATTCTTACAATATAATGAAAACAAGCTTCAATTTTCCAAGAACAAGAAACCAAGATCCCAAGAACAATTCAAGAACACAAATTCAAGAAGAGGAAAACGTGTTTCTTGCTCTCCAATTTTCGCTCAAAAGTAGACTAAAAATCTCCTAAAACTATTGGGTGAACAACTTGTAATGTATTGTTAATGAATGAATAAAATAAACCTAACATAGGGTATTTATAGGAGTCCAGGAAATAAACTCAAAAACGTTTGGGTGACGGACCGTCACGCATGTGACGGGCCATCACCACTAAACAGTGAGCTCCCAGGCACTTTTTCAGGTAAGTCGTCACTGGCCCGACGACTTACCAGAATATTCATGTAAGTCGTCGGGCCTGTGACGACTTGCTGGAAATTTCTGGTAAGTCGTCCGCCCAGTGACGACATACAGTGTTTTTCTTTGTTTTATCTTGGTGGAATGGGTGACGGTACGTCAGGTCAGTGACGGGCCGTCACTCTTAGGCAGAAGCGCTCTTTTGATCGTATTTCCTTCCTTTTCTACGTTTGTCTCCCTTTCCTGCAAATATAACATAAAAACATCAAAAACGACAACGGTTGCTTGAAAACTTACGATTGTTCTTAGTTTAGAGGCGTCGAAAGTGCCGTAGAATGGCAGCACATCAACACCCTCAACTTAAAACGTTCGCTTGTCCTCAAGCAACATGACACAAAAACAATAATACGACTCAACTAAGAAAACAAACTCGTGTCTCTAGCAACTCATGGTCATTCAATGCTTATTCAATTTCAAATCAAGCTCCCTAGTAGCACAAAAATGTATGAAACATTAACTTGCAAGGATCCAAACATGTCATTCCGATATGATGGAATATTATGCATACACACGCACAGCTATCCTAACAGTCAATAGACGATACAGAAATCTTGGTGCCCTCACCACAAAGAAGTCCCACACACAAGATTTAGGACTATGTAAGACGCTCACACTCACAAACGATTTCAAATGATGCACATGCGATGCCATAAGCTTGCCATTACTATTTTATTTCAGTTCTTCAGAAAGCCATTCAGGATCACTACAGGACTTGTTTTGGCTTGTAATGCGGCTTCGGGTGCAGGTAGGATACGTTTGGGGAATAGTGACTAAACCCTCCTTGGATTCACCGACCTATTATTTCCACATAACTTTACTTTGCCCATCCTTATTCACCTCCTTATTCCCTTCTTTCTAGCTACAGGTGCGGCCTCTTTATTTTGACACTTCTTTTTATTTCTTTTTCGTTCTTTTTCATCTCCTTTTTTTTGTTTTTCTTCGTGTCTTTATCTTTTTCTTAGACACACACCCGAAATTTTCATTCTATTCACAACCAATCTTATTCATCCTATTTTTCTTATCATTTACCTCTATAGTAGCCACCCTCAACTTAGGCTGATTGCCTGAGTCGAGGTGCACGATGTCCAAGGGAGGACCAGGGCCAAAACAGGGATTCAAAGTTAAACAGGAACAGTGACAGGTTATTGAAAGAATAGGGTCAATTATGGCTCAAACAGGGATCAAAGGGATTATTTACATTTGGACGGTCTTATAGGCTAAGTGGACTGCACACAAAAAGGGCCTGTGATCCTTTCCTAAGCAACCAACTTCAAACTTTAATAAAATAGACCGGGCAAGTTCTAGATGCATGCACAGAGTAAGAATTTATAACAATACGCTCACACACACTTGGCACCAAGAAACCATACCACTACCAACTATCAAGACAACAACTCGGCTTAACATACTTATTCCAATCATAACCACACAATGACATCCAAGGATCCAGACAGTCAAGCGTTTCAAACATTAGTACAAAATCAACTTTTTTAGAGGGGGCTCCTTTTAGTATATTTTCCAACAAAAAATGCCATGCTTGCTATACACACTAAAAAAAATAACTAAAATTTAAACGACAACCTAAACATGCCGGTTCTACTAGATAGAACACCGGAGGGAAAAGAAACACGGCAACAAAAACCCTCGGTGGCGAAAGACTCACAGGTAACCCAACACCCTCAACTTAGACTCATGCATTGTCCCCAATGCATACATGTGAAAACTAAAACTGTGAGAGAAAGGAATACCTATGAAGCCCATAGGACTCAGAGTCTGGCATGATGTTGGAGACCGCCAGGGTCTCCAAAGCAGGCGAGATCGATGGAATAGGTGCCAACTACCCCATCCCGTTGAGCTCCAACTTCCTCTTTTATCGGCTCCGCAGCTAGTCGCGGCAGCTTCTTTACTCTTTCTTTGCTGGTTTTCTTGTGGTGTTTTCTCTTCCTCGATTTGTTTTCACCGCCTTCCTCGACATGTATCCCTTCTTGCGATCGCAACCTTATTCTTGTAACAACTAGGGTCTCTGCAGGGGCTTCCTCAACCACATCTATGACCGCGACCACTCTCATGTCTCTTGGTTGCTTCATCAATTTACACACATCAAACTTGACAAATTCATTGTTTAATCTGAATGTCAGTTCATTTTTCTCCATGTCAACCAACACTCTCGCAGTGGCCAGCAATGGTCGTCCCAAGATTATCGGGACTTCAAAGTCCACTTCGCAATCCAAGATCACAAAGTCAGCTGGGAATATAAGCTTACCAACCTTGACCAGCACATCAGACAATATTCCAACTGGTCGCTTTACTGAACGGTCAACCATTAGCACCCTCATGGTCGTTGGGTTGGGAGCTCCCAAACCCAATTGTTTATAGATTGCTAGCAGCATCAAGTTGATGCTAGCACCAAGATCACATAATGCTTTTCCGAAGTTGAGCTTCCCGATAGTACAGGGAATAGTAAAAGCGCCTGGATCTTCCTTCTTGTCCACTAACGATCTTGAGAAAATAACACTGCAGTGGTGGAGGTTATCTTCTGGTTCCTCTCTTACTGACCTCTTCTTGGTAATCAAGTCCTTCATGAACTTGGCATATCCGGGCATTTTTTCAAGCGCTTCCACCAGTGGGATGTTTATTGATATCTGCTTGAGCATGGTCATGAAATTCAGGAACTTGCCATCATCCGCTTTCTTCTTCAAACGCTGTGGGAAAGGAGGCGGTGGCCGAGGCATCATAGTTGGAAGTTTTTCAGCTTCCTTGCTTTCATCCATGGGGATTTGAGTCGCCTTCTCTACCGCCTTGTCATCCGCGATCTCAGCATCCTGAGTCTGAATTACCGGATGTGATTCCGGTAATGTTCTACCACTTTTTATAGTGATCGCCATACAACTTGCGTCATTCCTCGAGTTTTGAATAGTGTCACTCGGCAGGGTCCCTGTCTTCCTTTGATTTAGAGCCGCCGAGATCTGACCCACTTGTTGCTCTAATTGCTTGATCGAGGTGGAATGTGAATCCACTACCTGACTCATTGTTGATAGTTCGGTCCTCATCTCCTTTACCGCGGAGTCAGTAGATTCCACCTTTAGCAGCATCTTCGCCATCATGTTCTCCAGTTTAGACGTTCCTGTCTCGGTGCTAGCTCTATCTCGGTTACCAAGTGGTACATACAATCCACCTCTATCAGTGTTATTCTTCCAGTTCCCCTGATCACGATCTCTGTAGCCAGCTTTTTCATAGTAGTTGTCCTTCTGATAGTTCCGACCTTGGTTTCCTTGGCCGTTGGCCTGGAAACCACCCAAATAATTCGCCTCCTCATCAGATTCAAACTCTGCTGCTCTACCTTGTGAACCCACAACTTTCACCTTCTCAATACCCCCTGACATCAAATGCTTGGTCAGCAGGTCCATTTGCGTTTTTAGATGGGCCATGTCTTGGTCCCGTTCTTCCTCTTTCCTGCGCTGCTCTGCTGACACACCAACTGTATAAGTGCTAGCTGCTACCTCTCAATCCCGTGTATGCCAGGCCCTGTTGGTTTTAGTGAGCCTGTCCAAAGTAGTTGTGGCTTCAACAAAAGTGAGACCCATGAATGCTCCACCTGCTGCGTTGTCCAATGTCGGCTTGGTAGCCGAATTCAGTGCCCTATAGAATGTCTGCATCAAAAAGTTGTCGGTAAGCTGATGGTTCGGGCATTGTATCAGCTTCTTCTTGAACCGTAACCAAGTCTCATGTAAAGCTTCGTGAGGTTGTTGCCTGAAATTGCTAATCTCATCCCTCAACTGTATCATCCTAGAGGGAGGAAAGAACCTTTCTAGGAAAGCTCCTTTCAAATCTCCCCAAGTTGTGATAGAGTCGGGGGTTAGCTCTGTCAACCATAACGCTGCCTCATCAGACAGAGACAACGGAAACAACCTGAGCCTGATCGCTGTCTGACTCACTCCAAGCAATTCGAACGACTTGCAAATTCCAACAAAATTCATCAGGTGCCGGTTTGGATCGTCACCAGCAGCACCACAGAACACTCCTCTCAAATTCAACAGCTGAATCATTGTGCTAGTAATGTTGAACTTGGCCCCGGGTGCTAGCGGAGGAAACGCAATAGCGCCCGTGGCACCAACTCCATCTAAGTCGACCTCCTCATCGTTCAACTCAATGTCGACCTCAAGACCACCAGTATTCAAACGTTGTTGGGCTTGCTGAGCTGCGGCGAGTCTCGCAGCCTCTTGTTGTTGCTCATTCATGTTTTGCCTTATCGTTCTTGCAAGCTCGGGGTCGTAGGGTAATATTGGTTCACCCGAGCCTCGGGTACTTGGCATGCACAACTATGTACCCTGTAAAAACAAAAACAACAAATAAAAATAAAAGCAGGAAATATGACTAAGAGTCAAATAAACACACGGGACTTAATAAACAACCGTAGTCCCCGGCAACGGCGCCAAAATTTGATAACGCCCAAACTACACCTTAATTTAAGAAGCATAAGCGGTCGTCTGCAAATATAGAACCCAACAGAGGTTGGGGTCGATCCCACAGGGAATAAGGTGCGAATTAAGTCGTTAGTGAAGTAGATGACTAGTAATCAATATTTTCCGGTAAATAGGGGGGGTTTGCGTGATCAAAACGTGAACAAAAGCAAATAATAACGTACGAGTGAAATCAATATGAGAGAGAACTAGGGAAGTGTTCACCATGGCGTTGTAACAATGTTGATTCAAGCTTAACCGAGTTCTTTCTTATATGCATGTCACGATGTGATTGAATTAATGGTATCATCTAAACGTTTCTCAACCAAATAGACGAATTTCCTTTTCAATTCTCTCGAACTTGAAAAGGCGAGCTTTTTATATTTCAATCCTAAACATCAAGTAGATTAATCTAGTTACAGCATTAATCATTAGACGAGAGTTGGTTGTCTCGAATCCTTGTTGTTAATCAAGTTTCCCGGTTTTAATCTCTTTACTCAAGCAAATTAAACCTAGGCATGTTCTAATGTTTGCAACCACTAGAAAACATTAAATAATGAATGATTAACAACGTGACAATACATATATTGAACCCAACGCTACCCGAAATCTATATCGCTACGTTTGCCATGGCTCTCACAACCCTAGTTGTGGGAGGTTTAGTTAATCATGCTTGTAGAAGAATAGAAGAAAGTTATATTCATAATAAAGAAAAGAGATCCTTACAATGTAGTGAAAACAATCTTCAATTATTCCAAGAACAAGAAAATAACAAGATCCCCAAGAACGATTCAAGAACACGAATTCAAGAAGTAGAAAACGTGTTTCTTGATCTCCAAGTCGACTAAAACTCCTAAAACTATTGTAAAAACGTGTAAAAACTACTTTGAAAGGTGATATGTAAAATAAACCTAACATAGGGTATTTATAGGAGTCTAGGAAACCAATCCTAAAAACGCTCGGATTCCGCGTCGCGAACTGCCTAAGTGTGACGGCCAGAGTGACGGACCGTCATAGGGTTGACGGACCGTCACCTGGACCGTCACCCTTAGGCAGTGGTGCTGCCTTGGTGTGACGGTTTGGGTGACGGACCATCACACCCTTGACGGACCGTCACCTGAACCGTCACTCTTATCCACAATGTTCTTTTTCGCGTATTTTCGTCCGTTTCCGTGTTTGTTTCCATTTCCTACAAATACAACATAAAAACATCAAAAACAACAATGGTTGCTTGAAAACGTACGATTGTTCTTAGTAAAAAGGAGTCGAAAGTGCCGTAAATTAGCGGCACATCAACACCCTCAACTTAAAACGTTCGCTTGTCCTCAAGCAACATAACATAAAACAATAAAACGACTCAACTAAGAACACGAACTCATGTCTCTAGCAACTCATGGTCATTCCACATCTTAATCCATTAAATCAAGCTCCCTCGTAGCACACGAATGTATGAAACACTAACTTGCAAGGATCCAAACATGTCATTCCGATATGATAGAACATTCTACATTCACACGCGCAGCTATCCTAACAATCAATAGACAATACAGACATCTTGGTGCCCTCACCACAAAGAAATCCCTCACACAAGATTTGGGACTAGGTAAGCGCTCACACTCACAAACGATTTCAAACAATGCACATGCGATACCATAGGCTTGCCCTTACTATTCTATTTCGGTTCTTCAGAAAGCCGCTCAGGATCACTACAGGACTTGTTTTGGCTTGTACTGAGGCTTCAGGTGCAGGTAGGATACATTTAGGGGTTAGTGACTAAGCCCTCCTTGGAACTACCGACGTCTTATTACCACATCCTTTACTTTGTCCATCCTTATTCGCCTTTTTATTTCCTTCTCTCTAGCTACAGGTGCGGCCTCTTTATTTTGAGAATTCTTTTTGTTACTTTTTCGATCTTTTTCACTTCTTTTTATTTTTCTTTTCTTAGGCACACACCCGAATTTTCATTCTATTCACAACCAATCTTCTCCATCCTCTTTTTCTTATCATTCACCTCTGTAGTAGCCACCCTCAACTTAGGCTGATTGCCTGCGTTGAGGTGCACGATGTCCATGGCAGGACCAGGGCCAAAACAGGGTTTACCTCTATAGTAGCCACCCTCAACTTAGGCTGATTGCCTGCGTTGAGGTGCACGATGTCCAAGGAAGGACCAGGGCCAAAATAGGGATTCAAAGTTAAACGGGAATGGTGACAGGTTATTGAAAGAATAAGGTTAATTTGGCTCAAACAGGGATCAAGGGATTATTTATATTTGGACGGTCTTTTAGGTTAAGTGGACTGCACACAAAAAGGGCCTGTGATCCTTTCCTAAGCAACCAAACTTCGAACTTAACAAAATAGACCGGGCAAGTTCTAGATGCATGCACAGAGTAAGAATTTATAACAATCATCTCACACGCTCTTGGCACTTAGAAACTATATCGCTACCAACTATCAAACAACCGCTCGGCTTAAGCATACTCATTCTATCATATTCACACAATGACATCTAAAGATCCAGACAGTCAATCGTTTCAACATAAGTACAAAACCAGAAAATTTTTAAAGGGGCCTCGTTTTTAGTCAAGAAAAACGCCATGCTCATCACTATATACACTAAAAAAAACAAAAATTTAAAATAAAAACCTAAACATGCCGGTTCTACTAGATAGCACATCGGAGGGAAAAGAAACACGGCAACAAAAACCCTCGGTGGTGACTCACAGGTTTCCCCACACCCTCAACTTAGACTCATGCATTGTCCCCAATGCATCCATATGAAAGCTAAAATCTGTGAGAGAAAGGAATACCTGTGAAGTCGATATGACTCAGATTCTGGAATGATGTTGGAGACCACCAGGGTCTCCAAAGCATGAGAAATCGATGGAATAGGTGCACGCCACACCATTCTGTTGCGTTCCAGCTTCTTCTTTTATCGGCTCCGCAGCTAGTCGCGCCAACTTCTTCGCTCTTTCTTTGCGGATTCTCTTGCGGTGTTTTCGTTTTCTTGATCTATTTTCACCGCTTTCCTTAACCTGCTCGTCCTCTTGCGATCGCGACTTTACTCTCATAACAGCTCGGGTTTCAACACAACCCTTCTCCTCAAGATCCATATCCGCAGGGCCTTCCTCAATAGCATTGATGATCGCGACCACCCTCATGTCACTTGGTTGCTTCATCACTCTGGACACATCGAACTTGACCATTTCATTATTTAATCGGAAGGTCAGTTCGTTTCTCTCCATGTCAACCAATGCTCTAGCTGTGGCTAACAAAGGTCATCCCAAGATTATGGGAACTTCAAAATTCACTTCGCAATCCAAGATCACAAAGTCGGCCGGGAATATAAGCTTACCAATCTTGACCAGCACATCAGACAATATTCCCACAGGTCTCTTTACCGAACGGTCATCCATCATCACTCTTATGGATGTTGGTTTAGGAGCTCCCAAACCCAATTGTTTGTAGACAGCTAGCGGCATCAAGTTGATGCTAGCACCCAGATCACACAAGGCTTTCCCGAAGTTGAGCTTCCCAATAGTGCAGGGAACAGTAAACGCACCTGGATCTTCCTTCTTTTTGAATAATGATCTAGAGGAAATAGGGCTGCAATGGTGGAGGTTGTCTTCCGATTCATAACTTACCGACCTCTTCTTTGTAATCAAGTCCTTCATGAACTTGGCATAACCGGGCATTTGTTCCAGCGCTTCCACCAATGGTATGTTTATTGAAATCTGCTTCAGCATGGTCATGAAGTTCAGGAACTTACCATCATCAGCTTGCTTCTTCAAACGCTGTGGGAAAGGAGGTGGTGGTCGAGGCATCATAGTTGAAAGCTTTTCAGCTTCCTTGCTTTTCTCCGCGGGCTTTGGATTTTCCTCCTCTACCGCCTCTTCATCATCCGCAACATCACCTTGAGTCTGAATTACCGGATGTGATTCCGGTAATATTTTGCCGCTTCTTGTGGTGATCGCCATACAGCTAGCATCATTCCTTGGATGAGTCGTGTCACTCGGCAAGGTACCTGTCTTCCTTTGGTTCAGAGATGCCGAGATTTGCCCTACTTGCTGCTCCAGCTGCTTGATCGCGGTGGAATGTGACTCTACTACCTGACTCAATGTTGATAACTCAGTCCTCATCTCCTTTACCCCAGAGTCAGTCGATTCCACCTTCAGCAGCATCTTTGCCATCATGCTCTCCAATTTCGACGTCCCTGTCTCAGTGCTAGCTCTATCCCGATTACCAGGTGGAACATACAACCCACCTTTATCAGTGTGGTTCCTCCAGTTTCCTTGGTCGCGATCTCTGTAGTCGGTTTTCTCATAGTGGTTGTCTCTCTGATAGTTCCGACCTTGGTTTCCTTGGCCATTGGCCTGGAAACCCCCCAAGTAATTCGCTTCCTCAGTTTCCAACTCTGCTGCTCTACCTTGGGAACCCACAGCTTTTACCTTCTCCATACCTCCTAATAACAAGTGCTTGGTCAGTAGGTCCAACTGCGTTTTTAGATGCGCCATGTCTTGGTCGCGCTCCTCCTCTTTTCTGCGCTGCTCAGCTGACACACCAACTACATACGTACTAGCTGCTACCTCTGAATCTCGTGTGTGCCAGGCCCTATTGGTTTTGGTGAGCCTGTCCAAAGTAGTTGTGGCCTCAACAAAGGTGAGACCCATGAATGCACCACCTGCTGCGTTGTCTAACGTCGGCTTGGTAGCCGAATTCAGTGCCCGGTAGAACGTCTGCATCAAAAAGTTATCGGTCAACTGATGGTTTGGGCATTGTGTTATCTTCTTTTTGAATCGCAACCAAGTCTCGTGCAGTGCTTCGTGCGGTTGCTGCCTAAAGTTGCTAATCTCGTCCCTCAACTGTATCATCCGAGAGGGAGGAAAGAACCTTTCTAGGAAAGCTCCTCTCAACTCTCCCCACGTTGCGATAGAGTCGGGGGTCAGCTCTGTCAACCACAATGCTGCCTCATCAGACAGAGACAACGGAAACAACCTGAGCCTGATCGCTGTCTGACTCACGCCCGGTAGTTCAAACGACTTGCATATGCCCACGAAATTCATTAGGTGCTGGTTTGGATCCTCCCCAGCGACACCTCGGAACACTCCTCTCAAGTTCAACAGCTGGATCATCGTGCTAGTGATGTTGAACTTGGCTCCGGGCGGTAGCGGTGGAACAACAATGGCGCCCGTAGCGCCAGCTCCATCTAAGTCGATATCCTCATCATTCCGTGCGACATCATCCTGTAGACCACCAGCATTCAGATTTTGTTGGGCCTGCAGTTCTGCAGCGATCCTCGCTGCCTCTAGTTGTGCGGCCATATTCCGCCTCAATGTTCTAGCAAGCTCGGGGTCGTAAGGTAAAATTTGTTCCCCCGAACCTCGGGTACTTGGCATGCGCAACTGTGTACCCTGTCAAAGACAAAAACAACAAATAAACGTAAAGCAGGAAATTATGACTAAGAGTCAAATAAACACACCAGACTTAATTAACAACCGTATTCCCCGGCAGCGGCGCCACTTTTTGATAACGCTCAAACTACACCTCAAATTAACGAAGCGTAAGCGGTCGTAGTCAAATATAGAACCCAACTAGGTTGGGGTCGAATCCCACAGGGAATATGGTGAGAATTAAGTCGTTAGTAAATTAGATAACTAATAGTCAATAGTTTCCGGAAAAAGAGGGGGTTTTGTGAAATCAAATTATAAACAAAACAAACAATAATGTATGCGAAATAATCAGTAGGAGAATGAACTAGGGAAGTGTTTACCATGGCGTTAGTAACAATGTCGATTCTAGGCTTAATCGGGTTCTTTTTTTATGCGTGTCACGATGTGATTGAAGTAGTGGTATCGTCTAAACGTCTCTCGACCAAATAAAAAAATTCCTTTGCTATTCTCTCGACCTCGAAAAGATGTGCTTTTTAGATTTCAATCCTAAACATCAAGTAGATTAATCTAGTTATAGCATTAATCATTAGACGAGAGTTAGTTGTCTCGAATCCTTGTTGTTAATCAAGTTTCCCGATTTTAATCTCTTTACTCAAGCAAATTAAACCTAGGCATGTTCTAATGTTTGCAACCACTAGAAAACGTTAAATAATGAATGATTAACAATGTGACAATACATATATTGAACCCAATGCTACCCGGAATCTATATCGCTACGTTTGCCATGGCTCCCACAACCCTAGTTGTGGGAGGTTTAGTTAATCATGCTTGTAGAAGAATAGAAGAAAGTTATATTCATAATAAAGAAAAGAGATCCTTACAATGTAGTGAAAACAATCTTCAATTATTTCAAGAACAAGAAAATAACAAGATCCCCAAGAACGATTCAAGAACACGAATTCAAGAAGTAGAAAATGTGTTTCTTGATCTCCAAGTCGACTAAAACTCCTAAAACTATTGTAAAAACGTGTAAAAACTACTTTGAAAGGTGATATGTAAAATAAATCTAACATAGGGTATTTATAGGAGTCTAGGAAACCAATCCTAAAAACGCTCGGATTCCGCGTCGCGGACTGCCTAAGTGTGACGGCCAGGGTGACGGACCGTCACAGGGTTGACGGACCGTCGCTTGGACCGTCACCCTTTGGCAGTGGTGTTGCCTTGGCTGCTGCCTTGGTGTGACGGTTTGGGTGACGGACCGTCACACCCTTGACGGACCGTCACCTGAACCGTCACTCTTATCCAGAATATTCTTTTTCGCGTATTTCCGTCCGTTTCCGTGTTTGTTTCAATTTCCTACAAATACAACATAAAAACATCAAAAACAACAACGGTTGCTTGAAAACGTACGATTGTTCTTAGTAAAAAGGAGTCGAAAGTGCCGTAAATTAGCGGCACATCAACAATATAATGAAAACAAGCTTCAATTTTCCAAGAACAAGAAACCAAGATCCCAAGAACAATTCAAGAACACGAATTCAAGAAGAGGAAAACGTGTTTCTTGCTCTCCAATTTTCGCTCAAAAGTAGACTAAAAATCTTCTAAAACTATTGGGTGAACAACTTGTAATGTATTGTTATTGAATGAATAAAATAAACCTAACATAGGGTATTTATAGGAGTCTAGGAAATAAACCCAAAAATGTTCGGAATCCGCGTCGCGCGTTCTGCCTCAACTTGACGGTTTGGGTGACGGACCGTCACGCATGTGACGGGCCATCACCACTAAACAGTGAGATCCCAGGCACTTTTTCAGGTAAGTCGTCACTGGCCCGACGACTTACCAGAATATTCAGGTAAGTCGTCGGGCCTGTGACGACTTGCTGGAAATTTCTGGTAAGTCGTCCGCCCAGTGACGACTTACAGTGTTTTTCTTTGTTTTATCTTGGTGGAATGGGTGACGGTCCGTCAGGTCAGTGACGGGCCGTCAGACGGGCCGTCACTCTTAGGCAGAAGCGCTCTTTTGATCGTATTTCCTTCCTTTTCTACGTTTGTCTCCCTTTCCTGCAAATATAACATAAAAACATCAAAAACGACAACGGTTGCTTGAAAACTTACGATTGTTCTTAATTTAGAGGCGTCGAAAGTGCCGTAGAATGGCGGCACATCAATATCATCCACCCGTGGAACACAAATCTTTTACCTGAAATGCAACACTCTACCAGAGTCTAACATGATGTCTCTGGACTCCCCGGATATTACCTTACCTCTCAACTTACCCAGTTTCGGATCCTGAAACTGTTTTGACTTTATTTCCTCTATGAAGGTGGCCTTGACCTCAATGCTGGCCAACAACCCACCTTGATCTGAAACACCGAAGTGCATGAACTTGGCCTCCGAAGCCCGAATCTCCTTAGCCAATGGTCATTTGGACGCCCCCAAATAAGCCAAGCTACCCATGCTAACAGTTTTTTGGCTTAATGCGTCTGCCACCACATTAGCCTTACCCGGATGGTACTGAATTGTCACATCATAATCCTTCAATAACTCCATCCATATCCTCTACCTCAAATTCAAATCCTTCTGAGTGAAAACATGCTACAGACTGCGATGATCTGTGAATACCTCACACTTGACACCATAAAGATAGTGTCTCCAGATTTTCAATGCAAAAACCACCGCTGCCAACTCTAAATTGTGAGTCGGGTAATTACTCTCATGCACCTTCAACTGTCTGGATATATAGTCTATCACATTCCTATCCTACATCAACACACCACCAAACCAGAATGTGAAGCATCATAGTAAACAACAAAGTCTTTACTTTCAACCGGCAAGGACAAAATAGGGGTTGTGGTCAAAAGTGTCTTGAGCTTTTGGAAGCTCTCCTCGCACTTGTCAGACCACATGAATGGTACCTCCTTCTGTGTCAGCCTGTACAGGTGAGTAGCAATAGAAGCAAAATTCTTAACAAACCTCCGGTAGTACCCTGCGAGCCCAACAAAACTCCTCACCTTGGTCACAGAGCTAGGTTGAACCCAACTCTTGACTGCCTCAATTTTCTGGGGATCCACCATCACCCCTTTTTCTGACACTACATTCCCCAAGAATGCCACATAATTCAACTAAAACTCGCACTTAGTGAATTTTACATAAAGCTTTTGGTGCCTCAAGATATCCAACACAATACAAAGATGATTAGCATGCTCCTCCCTAATCTTAGAGTAGATCAAAATATCATTGATGAACACGATAACGAAGGAATCCAAGTAAGACTTAAGCACCCCATTCATCAAACTCATGAATGCTGCCGGTGCATTGGTCAAACCAAATGACATTACTAGAAACTCGTAATGTCCATACCGAGTCTAAAAAGCAGTCTTTGGAATGTCCTCAGGTCTAATCTTTAACTGATGGTACCCCGACCTCAAGTTAATTTTTGAGAACACTGATGCACCCTGAAGCTGCTCAAATAAATCATCTATATGGGTTAGAGGATACTTATTCTGGATGGTCACCTTGTTTAGCTGCCTATAATCTATGCACATCTGCATACTACCATCCTTTTTCTTTACAAATAAGACCGGAGCACACCAAGGTGAAGCACGGGGACATATAAATCCTTTATCTAGGAGTTCCTGCAGCTGAGTCTTAAGTTCCCTTAACTCTTCCGGAGTCATATGATACATATGAATGGAAATGGGATGAGTTCCTGGCTCCAAATCAATACAAAAATCTATGTCCCTGTCCTGAGGCATACCAGGCAAGTCTGCTAGAAACACCTCTAAAAATTCAGAAACCACTGGAATTGACTCAATAGTAGGAGACTCCACACTATCATCCCGGAGATGAGACAAAAAGGCTAGACACCTTATCCCCACTAGCTTCCTAGCCTGGACAAAGGATATTATCTTAACTGGCTTAGGCCTGTACACACTTTCCCTCTCTAGTCTATTCTTACCTAGAATATCTAGAACCACAGTCTTGGTGTTACAATTCAACACAGCATGATAAGGAGATAGCCAGGTCATACCCAAGATAATATCAAAATTAGTCATATCCAGAATTACCAAGTCTACCCAAGTATGTAACCCCATTAAAACAACCGAACAATCATAATATACATGAGTCACAACCACCAACTCTCCAACTGGGGTAGAAATATAGATAGGGTAATCAAGGATATCACAAGTCAAACCCAGCCCCAAAGCAAAACTCACAGACACATAAGAATACGTAGAGCTTGGGTCAAATAATACTGAAGCCATTTTATCACAGACAAGAATAGTACCTGTGATCACCGCATCTGAGGATTCCTCCTCAGTCCTCCCTGGAAAAACATAGCAATAAGCTCGATCATCGATCCGGGTGACTTCTCGGGCCATCTGCGCCGCACCCTTGCCTGCGCCATCGTTCCCTCGGTCTCCCCGGCCTCCCTTAAAATTACCTCACCCACCTTGTGGATAACCCTTGGCATTACCGCCTATGCCTGCTGGAACCATTGCTCTAGTCTGATACTGACCCTGATTACATGTCTGTCTCTGTGGACACTCCCTCTTAAAGTGTCCTAACTCACCATAATAGAAGCAACCACGGTCTAGAGTATGTCTGCTAGCTGATGTATAGGACTCTCCTTGGCCTCTAGAAGTTGAAGACTGAGCTCCCTGATGACCACCTGTAGTAGCTGGCAGAGCTGACTGAATAGGATGGGCTGGATAAGCCTGCTAATGCTAGCCCCTGGAGTATGAACCACCATAATTTCCCTCATTCCGGGGCTTTTTGGCTAAAGCCTTAGCCTGCCCTGCTTGTCTAACTCCCTCAATCTTCTTAACATAATCCACCATATCATTAAATCACTTTCCCGAAGAAGTCATATGCACCGACAGTACCTGCAATTCACTATTTAGACTCTTGACAAACAGCCGGACCCGTTCCTCCTCGGAACTCAACATTTGTGTAGCAAAATGAGACAACACATGGAACTTAGCCTCATAAGCTGAGACCAACATGCTACCCTGCTCCAAGTTCAGAAACTCATCCTTCTTCCGGTCCCTTAAAGTACGGGGAACGTACTTCTCTAGAAACAACACATGGAACTGCTCCCAAGTCAGTGGAGGTAGGATAGAAGACCGATACTCAACATGAGACCTCCACCACTTCTTGGCATCACCCTGTAGCTGAAAAGTGACAAACTCCACCCCATGCTGACTTACAATACCCAATTTATGCAACCTTCCATGGCAATCCAGGATGAACTCATAGGCATTGTCCTTGTCTGTACCCTGAAACATCAGAGGTTTCAGCTTAAGGAACTTAGTTAGCATCTCATGCTCATTACCTGTCATCACTGGGCCTAGCATTGGCCTGAGGAGATCATGTGTGCCCGAAGTTGCATCCATCCTTGGTGTAGTAGTAGTCACTGGCTGAGTATCCAAGGCTTGATTTGCATAAGCTGTGGGTATGGTTCCAGCACCAACCAACCCACACAGAATATCCCACGCCTTCTTAAAAGCTTCCGGTGTCATGGTAGGAAGGCTTGCACCCCCAACTGGTGTTGCCTCCTCTTGAGCCCCTCAATCCTCTACAACCACTTCTTTTACATCCTCAGCCACATGATCCTGAGGTGGGGGAGGGGTTACCTCATGTGCAACAGCAGCTCGAGCTCCACCCCTGGCGGGTGCGGCTCTATCTCGTCCCCTGCCCCTTCTCTTACCTCTACCACAAATGCTGGGACCGCTAGCCTTGCTCCATGATTCCTTATAGTGATCATCTGCGGACAGAAGAGGGAACGGGGTTAGATACCAATTTTTATCACCAGATACCAATTGGAATCGAGTTATAGCATGAAGGAAAGAAAGAAGAGTTAGTTTTTCCTAAAGCCCCATAGCCTCTCGAAAAAAAGTATGGATGTCTCTGCACCATTCCATAAGACTCTACTAGACCTGTCTGGTACAACGAGATCAACGAACCTAGGCTTTGATACCACCTTTGTCATGACCCAACCTATCGTGACCAACCCCCGGATGAGCGAACCAATGTAGTTCAACCCTTGTCTAGACTAACAGCCTAAAACCAATAACAGAAAGTAAACTAGCAATCAAAACAATTTAAAAACAAATCATAATCATTATCCTGCAGAAAATCCCTCCTAGGAATTGAAAGTCATTGTACCAAACATCAATATCAAATATCTAGAATACGCGGATGCAACCCTAAAAGATAAAATGAAATAGTTGTAAGTCCAAACCAAATGGGCTGAAACTCTAAGAATAACCCAAGGTAGCTCGAAAAAAGAAGCTCACCCTTGAAAGTCAGAATCACCGGTGCTAAATGCGAGGTCGCATCTCAGTCGCTAGTAGATTTCCTGTACTCACCAAAGACAAGCAAGTGCAGTATCAGTACACCACCACTATGTACTAGTAGGATCATCAGCCAGTTTTCAAGTAAACAACATATATCACAATACAACATATTCAAGTAAATATATGGAAAACATGCAACAAGTATACATGCCCTAGACTACAAGTCTCTACCTACCTTGTACCAGCATGAAATCCATCTCTTACAGTTCTATACCACGAACATGATCCATTAACTATACCTTTCTATCTAGCCTGGACTCACCCTAGAATCCTCTCTAGACACATACCAAAAGTAATGCTTCAACCCGGCCTAAACCAAGACTAACACAACAGTTATATAAAGTTCCCGGCCACTCAAGGACCACCAGTAATAGCACCTTTAAATAGACAACCCGGTCCACTCACGAAACCAATATCAAGTGTCACATTCAGTAAAACAACCAGGTCCACGCACGGAACCAATATTAGCGAATGCAATACAATAATCAATGAAACAATGCAAGATGCAATAAAGTAAACTCGTACCATGCGTGGTACCCATGCCAACTAAATGATATACCCGTACCAAGCGTGGTACTCATGCCAACCATTTGTTATACCCATACCAGGCGTGGTATCTGAGCCAACCGAATGTCAACAACCATAGTCAATATATGAACACACCAAACTTGTAAAACTAATAAGTAAACACCATTCAATCACAGACTGTAAACAGGAACCTACACATTCCACACGACTTCCCTAAGCAATGTAATGAATACAATCACTTAGACATGAGTACACGAATATACACATTTACAAAAAATCATAATGCATCACCTACCTCTAAATTTTCCAAGCTCTATTTGACCCGAGCTTTCCCGTGTTCTGAATTCCTCTCTCATTCTTGGTCTAAAAACAACAGACAATACATATAATTAACACCCAATACCTATACATTACCTAGATTATACCAAATCTCTAAACCCCAGGCCACCCATGATCATCCCACCCTTTTCCTGGGATTTTCCACCATTAATTCTCCTAGTACTATCATTTTTTATGGATAAAATTGGGAATTAAACAACCTATGCTCATAATAATGTACTTTAATCCATGCCCAAGAACACACATGCTTGGAATCCCCTTTCTTCCTCGAATTCCACCATCCCTAGGTTATTTTAACCTTTCCCCAAATTCCCTCCTAGAAATTCTACCGCATAGGAAATGTAATACAAATATTGGGGAACGAAAACCTTACCTTAGGGAAGAATTTTGACGTAAAGAGGAAGAAAAATGCCTGGAATCGCCTAGCCCTTCTCCCAAAATGAACTTGTGAAAAACTAAATGTTTTGGGAGCTATTTCTACATTAAAATCCTGTCGGCCGGCTATAACGGTCCCCGCTCTGCTATAGCGGTCCCGCTATAGCAGTAGGCTGCCACTATAGCGGTCTTCAGTAGGTTGACCGCCCTTTGACCGCCGCTATAGAGGTAATTTCTACAGCTATAGCAGTGGCCTCTATCGTGCATGACCACGCTCGTCATGGATAGAATGTTCAGAAATCTGCCAGTTTTGGCCATTTCACAACACACCTGTTTCCCCTGACATCCTGAAACAACCTCTTCACGTCAAACGCAATTTTGGGAGTTTTACTTACTCAAATGCGATTCTGAAAAGACCCTGGGACTCCTTTATATCTTGGCTACATGGAAAAATAGCTCAATCCAAGACACCTAAACCATCTTTACCCGGATTTACCTAGACTCTACCTCGCTCTAAAATCAGCCGAGGCTACCTAGCCTAGAATTTCAAACTCCCAAACTCGGAGTTTTCTAACTCTAAAACTTGGCACGATTGGACTACCCATAAAGATGGACCCGGTCGTTACACTACAATGGTTCTCATTATGGTAATATAGGTTCAGGCCAGTAGGGCCGAGAGTATCAGCCACAACAGCACCAGGGTCAGTCTAGTCAACTGGTTCAGGCTTCACTTCAGTCTTCTGGTGGGTTTCAGTTTGATCAAGGTCAGAGTAGCTAGCAGGGTTATAGTGATCAAACTCCGAGGGGTTTAGCTTCTGAGGTATTAGGCTGTGGTGGCCACACAAGTTCAACTGATTCATCTTGATAGTATAGGCCGTCACGGGCTTGCTATGAGTGCGTAGTTATTAGGCACTTTACTAGATATTACCCCTAGCAGGGTGCAGTTCAGCCAGCCACTCAGCTAGCTCAGCCTATCTGTGCAGTCCAACCATCAGTTAGAGGGGGTGGTGTTCGGGCTAGAGGAGGTGCCCAGTGTGGTAGGGATGGCGGTCAATCAGGTGGTGGTCATCGTCAGTTTTATGTGGTCCTTGGGAGATCGGAGGCAGAATCCTCGGATGTTGTGATCACAGGTACGGTTTCTATATATCGTCGACCAACTTATGCTTTATTTGATCCTTGATCCACTTGCTTGTATGTTTCTGCCTACTATTTTCCTTGCTTGGGATTGACTGGTAAGCCGTTATCCGTACCTATATCTATTTTTACCCTGGTAGGAGATTCTTTATAAGTGGATCGGGTTGTGAGATCTTGTATGATTTCTGTTGGAGATATTAAGACTTAGGGTGATATGATAATTCTTGATATGTTAGACTTTGATGTCATTCTGGGCATGGACTGGTTATCCCTCCAACGTGCGGTTTTGGATTATTATGCCAAGACTGTTACCATAGCCATGCCCGGTGCATCTCCAATTGGGTGGCAGGGTTCAATCAGTCGCGCACCATCTGGGATCATCTGTTGTCTTCAAGCTAGGAAGTTGATTTATTGCGGTTGTTTGGATTATATAGCATATGTTCGAGATGCTAGTGCCGACCCTTCTTCCCCTGAATCAGTTCCGGTGGTTAGATATTTCCTAGATGTGTTCCCTACCGACCTGCCAGGCCTTCCACCTGAGAGAGATATTGATTTTGCTATTGTGTTAGAGCTGGGCACCAGGCCTATTTCCATTTCTCCTTATCGTATGGCTCCAGTTGAGTTGAGGGAGCTTAAGGAGCAGCTCAAGGACTTGTTAGATAAGGGTTTCATTAGGCCACGTGTATTGCATTAGGGTGCTCCTCTTCTATTTGTTAAGAAGAAGGATGGGGTATTAATTATCGGCAGCTGAATAGGGTGACTGTGAGGAATGGGTATCCGATGCCACGCAAAGATGATTTGTTTGATCAGCTTCAGGGTTCAACTATATTTTCAAAGATAGATTTGAGGTCAGCCTACCACCAATTGAGGGTTAGGGCAGAGGACATCCCTAAGACAACATTCAGGACACATTATGACCACTATGAGTTCCTGGTGATGTATTTTGGGTTGACTAATGCTCCTGCAACTTTTATGAACCTGATGCATAGGGTGCTTGGCCTGTATTTGGACTTATTTGTGATAGTTTTCATAGAAGACATCTTGGTATACACACAAAGTAGAGATGAGCATGAGCAGCACTTGAGGATTATACTCTAGACTTTGAGAGATCATCGGCTTTACGCCAAGTTCTCAAAGTGGGAGTTTTGGCTTGAGTCAGTTGCATTCTTAGGGCACGTGGTTGATGTGCCGCCATTCTATGACACATTTGACGCCTCTAAACTAAGAACAATCGTAAGTTTTCAAGCAACCGTCGTCGTTTTTGATGTTTTATGTTGTGTTTTCAGGAAAGAGAGACAAACATAGAAACGGAAGGAAATACGAGCAAAACGACGTTCTGGATAAGAGTGACGGCCAGAGTGACGGCCAGTCACCAAGGTGACGGTCCATCAGCCTGGCTGTCAACTTGAGGCAGAACCACTGCCTAGTGGTGACGGCCACCGTGATGGTCCGTCAAGCTTGTGACGGTCCGTCAGCCCAGACCGTCAAGTTGAGGCAGTACGCGACGCGGATTCCGAACGTTTTTGGGTTTATTTCCTGGACTCCTAGAAATACCCTATGTTAGGTTTATTTTATGCATTGATTACCAATTCATGACCCAATAGTTTTAGGAGAGTTTTGAGCGAGAATTTGAGAGGAAAACACTACACAATCACGTTTTTCTTCTTGATCATCTTGTTCTTGATCGTTCTTGGGATCTTGGTTTTCTTGTTCTTGGATAATTGAAGCTTATTTTCATTATATTGTAAGAATCTCTTTTCTCTTTATTATGAATATGAATTTCTTTTCTTTCCATCAAAGCATGATTAACTAACTTCCCACGACTAGGGTTGTGGGAGCCATGGCTAAAGTAGCGATATAGATTCCGGGTAGCGTCGGGTTCGATATTTATGATTGTCACGTTGTTAATGATTCATTCTTCACGTTTTCTAGTGGTTGCAAACATTAGAACATGCCTAGGTTTAATTTGCTTGAGTAAAGAAATTAAAATCGGGAAATTTGATTAACTACGAGGAATCGAGACTACCAACTCTCGTCTTATGATTAATGCTATAACTAGATTAATCTACTTGAGATTTAGGATTGAAATATAAAATCTCACCTTTTCAAGTTCGAGAGAATACCATTAATTCAATCACATCGTGACACGCATATAAGAAAGAACCTGGTTAAGCTTGAATCGACATTGTTACAACGCCATGGTAAACACTTCTCTAGTTCTCTCTCATATTGATTAAAACTCGTACGTTATTAGTTTAGTTGCTTTGTTCAAATAGTGATTTCACAACCCCCCCCCTATTTATCGGAAATTATTGACCACTAGTCAAATAAATCACGAACGACCTAATTTACACCTTATTCCCTGTGGGATCGACCCCAACCTTAGTTGGGTTCTATATTTGATGACGACTGCTTACGCTTCGTAATTTGAGGTGTAGTTTGGGCGTTATCAAATTTTGGCGCCATTGCCGGGGAATACGGTTGTTTATTAAGTCCGGTGTGTTTATTTGACTGTTAGTCATATTTCCTGCTTTTATTTTTATTTGTTGTTTTTGTTTGTTACAGGGTACATAGTTGTGCATGCCAAGTACCCGACGCTCGGGTGAACCAATATTACCCTACGACCCCGAGCTTGCAAGAACGATAAGGCGAAACATGAATGAGCAACAACAAGAGGCAGCGAGACTCGCTGCAGCTCAGCAAGCCCAACAACGTTTGAATGCTGGTGGTCTTGAGGTCGACATTGAGTTGAATGATGAGGAGGTCGACTTAGATGGAGTTGGTGCCACGGGCGCTATTGCGTTTCCTCCGCTAGCACCCGGGGCCAAGTTCAACATCACTAGCACAATAATTCAGCTGTTGAATTTGAGAGGAGTGTTCCGTGGTGTTGCTGGTGACGATCCAAACCGGCACCTGATGAATTTTGTAGGAATCTGCAAGTCGTTCGAATTGCCTGGAGTAAGTCAGACAGCGATCAGGCTCAGGTCGTTTCCGTTGTCTCTGTCTGATGAGGCAGCGTTATGGTTGACAGAGCTAACCCCCGACTCTATCACAACCTGGGGAGAGTTGAAAGGAGCTTTCCTAGAAAGGTTCTTTCCTCCCTCTAGGATGATACAGTTGAGGGATGAAATTAGCAACTTCAGACAACAACCTCATGAGGCGTTACATGAGACTTGGTTGCGGTTCAAGAAGAAGCTGACAAAATGCCCGAACCATCAGTTGAACGATAATTTTTTGATGCAGACATTCTACAGGGCACTGAATTTGGCTACCAAGCCGACATTGGATAATGCAGCAGGTGGAGCATTTATGGGTCTCACTTTTGCCGATGCCACAGCTATTTTGGACAGGCTCACCAAAACCAACAGGGCCTGGCATACACGTGATACAGAGGTAGCAGCTAGCACTTATGCAGTTAGTATGTCAGCAGAGCAGCACATGAAGGAGGAAGAGCGGGACCAAGATATGGCCCATCTGAAGACGCAAATGGACCTACTGACAAAGCATTTGTTGTCAGGAGGTATCGAAAAGGTGAAAGCTGTGGGTTCCCAAGGTAGAGCAGCAGAGTTTGAATCTGATGAGGAGGCGAATTACTTGGGTGGTTTCCAGGCCAACGGCCAAGGAAACCAAGGTCGGAACTATCAGAAGGACAACTACTATGAAAAAGCTGGCTACAGAGATCGTGATCAGGGGAACTGGAAGAATAACACTGATAGAGGTGGGTTGTATGTACCACCTGGTAACCGGGAAAGAGCTAACACCGAGACAGGGACATCCAAACTAGAGAACATGATGGCTAAGATGCTGCTAAAAGTGGAATCTACCGAATCCGCGGTAAAGGAGATGAGGACTGAATTATCAACAATGATTCAGGTAGTGGATTCACATTCTACCTCGATCAAGCAATTGGAATAGCAAGTGGGTCAAATCTCGGCATCTCTAAATCAAAGGAGGACAGGTACCTTGCCGAGTGACACCGTTCAAAATCCGAGGAAGGATGGGAGCTGTATGGCGATCACTACAAGAAGCAGTAAAACGTTACCAGAATCACATCCGGTAACTCAGACTCAAGGTGATGTTGCGGATGACAATGTGGCGGAGGATGTTACGCAAGGGCTCACGGATAAAAGCAAGGAAGTTAAAAAGCTTCCAACTATGATGCCTCGGCCACCACCCCCTTTCCCACAACATTTGAATAAGAAAGCGGACGATAGCAAGTTCCTGAACTTCATGACCATGCTAAAGCAGATATCAGTCAACATCCCTCTGGTGGACGCTCTTGAACAAATGCCCGGATATGCCAAGTTCATGAAGGACTTGATTACCAAGAAGAGGTCAGTAAGCTTTGAACCAGAAGATAACCTCCACCACTGCAGTGCTATTTCTTCAAGATCATTAGTGGAAAAGAAGGAAGACCCAGGTGCTTTTACTGTTCCCTGTACTATTGGGAAAATCAACTTTGAAAAAGCCTTATGTGATCTTGGTGCTAGCATCAACTTGATGCCGCTAGCAGTATACAAACAATTGGGTTTGGGAGCGCCCAAACCAACTACCATGAGGGTGCTAATGGCTGACCGTTCAGTAAAGCGACCAGTGGGAATATTGTCTGATGTGCTGGTCAAGGTTGGTAAGTTTATATTCCCGGCCGAATTTGTGATCTTAGACTGCGAAGTGGACTTTGAAGTTCCCATAATCTTGGGACGACCATTGTTAGCTACTGCAAGAGTGTTGGTCGACATGGAAAGAAACAAACTGACGTTCAGATTAAACAATGAATTGGTGAAGTTTGATGCGTGTAAGTTGATGAAGCAACCAAGAGACATGAGAGTGGTCGCGGTTATAGAGGTGGTTGATGAAGCCCCTGCGGAGTTGCATATTAAGGAGAAGGGTCCTGTCGAGACCCTAGCTGTTACGAGAATGAGGTTACGATCTCAAAAAGGAAAGCATGTAGAGGAATACGGTGAAAACAAATCAAGGAAGAGAAAACACCACAAGAAAACCAGCAAAGAAAGAGTAAAGAAGTTGCCGCGACTAGCTGCAAAATCGATAAAAGAAGAAGTTGGAGCTCAACGGGATGGGGTAGTTGGCACCTATTCCATCGATTTCGCCTGCTTTGGAGACCCTGGCGGTCTCCAACATCATGCCAGACGCTGAGTCTTATGGGCTTCACATGTATTCCTTTTTATCACAGTATTAGCTGTCACATGTATGCATTGGGGACAATGCATGAGTCTAAGTTGAGGGTGTTGGGATACCTGTGAGTCTTTCACCACCGAGGGTTTTTGTTGCCGTGTTTCTTTTCCCTCCGGTGTGCTATCTAGTAGAACCAGAATGTTTAGGTTGTCGTTCAAATTTTAGTCGTTGTCTAGTGTCTATAGCAAGCATGGCATTTTTTTTGAGAAAATTGAACTAAAAGGAGCCCCCTCTGAAAATTGTTGATTTTGGACTTGTGTTTGAAACGATTGACTGTCTAGATCATTGAATGTCATTGTGTGGTTATGATTGGAATAAGTATGCTTAAGCCGAGCTGTTATTTTGATAGTGGTAGTGGTATGGTTTCTTGGTGCCAAGTGTGTGTGAGCGTATTGTTATAAATTCTTACTCTGTGCATGCATCTAGAACTTGCCCGGTCTATTTTGTTAAGTTTGAAGTTGGTTGCTTAGGAAAGGATCACAGGCCCTTTTTGTGTGCAGTCCACTTAGCCTATAAGACCGTCCAAATGTAAATAATCCCTTTGATCCCTGTTTGAGCCATAATTGACCCTGTTCGTTCAATAACCTGTCACCGTTCCTGTTTAACTTTGAATCCCTGTTTTGGCCCTGGTCCTCCCTTGGACATCGTGCACCTCAACCCAGGTAATCAACCTAAGTTGAGGGTGGCTACTATAGAGGTAAATGTTAAGAAAAATAGAATGGATAAGATTGGTTGTGAATAGAATGAAAATTCCGAGTGTGTGTCTAAGAAAAGAAAGATAAAGAAACGAAAAAAAAGAGATGAAAAAGAACGAAAAAGAAATAAAAAGAAGTGTCAGAATAATGAGGCCGCACCTGTAGCTAGAAAGAAGGGAATAAAGAGGTGAATAAGGATGGACAAAGTAAAGTTATATGAAAATAGTAGGTTGGTGATTCCAAGGAGGGTTTAGTTACTATTCCCAAAACGTATCCTACCTGCACCCGAAGCCTCATTACAAGCCTAAAAAAGTCCTGTAGTGATCCCGAGCGGCTTTCTGAAAAACTGAAATAGAATAGTAAGGGCAAGCTTATGGCATCACATGTGCATCATTTGAAATCGTTTGTAAGTGTGAGCGCCTTACCTAGTCCCGAATCTTGTGTGTGGGACTTCTTTGTGGTGAGGGCACCAAGATTTCTGTATTGTCTATTGACTATTAGGATAGTTGTGCGTGTGTATGCATAATATTCTATCATATCGGAATGACATGTTTGGATCCTTGCAAGTTAACGTTTCATACATTTGTGTGCTACTAGGGAACTTGATTTAAAATTGAATGACCATGAGTTGCTAGAGACACGAGTTTGTTTTCTTAGTTGAGTCATCTTATTATTTTCTTTTATGTCATGTTGCTTGAGGACAAGCGAACGTTTAAGTTGAGGGTGTTGATGTGCCACCATTATACGGCACATTTGACGCCTCTAAACTAAGAACAATCGTAAGTTTTCAAGCAACCGTCGTCGTTTTTGATGTTTTATGTTGTGGTTTCAAGAAAGAGAGACAAACATAGAAACGGAAGGAAATACGAGCAAAATGACGTTCTGGATAAGAGTGACGGCCAGAGTGATGGCCAGTCACCAAGGTGACGGTTCGTCAGCCTAGCCGTTAACTTGAGGCAGCACCACTGCCTAGTGGTGACGGCCACCGTGACGGTCCGTCAAGCTTGTGACGGTCCGTCAGCCCAGACCGTCAAGTTGAGGCAGTACGCGACGCGAATTCCGAACATTTTTGGGTTTATTTCCTAGACTCCTATAAATACCCTATGTTAGGTTTATTTTATGCATTGATTACCAATTCATGACCCAATAGTTTTAGGAGAGTTTTGAGCGAGAATTTGAGAGGAAAACACTACACAATCACGTTTTTCTTCTTGATCATCTTGTTCTTGATCGTTCTTGGGATCTTGGTTTTCTTGTTCTTGGATAATTGAAGCTTGTTTTCATTATATTGTAAGAATCTCTTTTCTTTATTATGAATATGATCTTCTTCTCTTTCCATAAAAGCATGATTAACTAACTTCCCACAACTAGGGTTGTGGGAGCCATGGCTAAAGTAGCGATATAGATTCCGGGTAGCGTCGGGTTCAATATTTATGATTGTCATATTGTTAATCATTCATTCTTCATGTTTTCTAGTGGTTGCAAACATTAGAACATGCCTAGGTTTAATTTGCTTGAGTAAAGAAATTAAAACCGAGAAATTTGATTAACTACGAGGATTCGAGACTACCAACTCTGGTCTTATGATTAATGCTGTAACTAGATTAATCTACTGAGGTTTAGGATTGAAATATAAAAGCTCACCTTTTCAAGTTCGAGAGAATTGAAAAGGAAATTCATCTATTTGGTTGATAAATGTTTAGATGATGCCATTAATTCAATCACATCATGACACGCATATAAGAAAGAACCCGGTTAAGCTTGAATCGACATTGTTATAACGCCATGGTGAACACTTCCCTAGTTCTCTCTCATATTGATTAAAACTCGTACGTTATTAGTTGCTTTGTTCAAATATTGATTTCACAAACCCCCCCCCCCTCTATTTACCGTAAATTATTGACCACTAGTCAAATAAATCACGAATGACCTAATTTGCACCTTATTCCCTGTGGGATCGACCCCAACCTCTGTTGGGTTCTATATTTGACGACGACCGCTTCTAAGGATGGGATTAGAGTGGACCCAAGGAAGATTTCAGCTGTGCATGATTGGCCTAGACCTACTACTCCTACTGAGGTTCGCAGCTTTATTGGGTTAGTTGGGTACTACAGACGGTTCATTGAGGAGTTTCCATCCATAGCAACACCCTTGACTATGATGATTAGGAAAGATGTCCCATTTCAGTGGTCGGATCAGTGCGAGGATAGCTTTCATAGGCTTAAGGCCTTGTTGACTTCTGCTCTAGTGTTGACTTTACAAGTTGAGGGCCAGAGTTTCTCGATATATTATGATGCTTCTGGGGTTGGTCTGGGTTGTGTATTGATGCAGCAGAGTCATGTAATAACATATGCGTCGAGACAGTTGAAGGTTCATGAGTGCAACTACCCCACTCAAGACTTAGAGTTGGCATTGGTAGTCTTCACGCTCAATACTTAGAGGCACTACTTATATGGGGTTCACTGTGAGATCTTCACCGATCACCGTATTCTTCAGTAAATTACGAGTCAGCGAGAGCTAAACTCGAGGCAGAGAATATGGGTTGAGTTACTGAAGGACTATGACTTCACTATTCTGTATCATCGGGGAAAGGCAAACATGGTAGTGGATGCCTTGAGCCAGAAGGCAGTGAGTATGGGCAGCCTAGCTTCACTTTTAGTTTTAGAGCGAATGTTGGCCTTGGACATCCATTCCTTGGCTAACCATTTGGTTAGGCTTGACTTGTCAGATCCTAGCAGAGTTCTTGCTAGTGTTGAGGTTCATTCTAACTTGGTTGATCAGATTCAGAGCCGTCAGTTTAAGGATCAGCGGTTGTGCGACCTTGGTGATCAGGTTGTTCAGGGTAAGGCCAATCGGGCTACTCTAGATTCAGATGGGGTTCTGAGGTTTGATTGCCGCCTTTGTGTTCCTAGGATTGATGATTTGATTCAGTTGATTCTCCATGAGGCACATTGTTCTAGGTATTCCATCCATCCTGGTGCAGTCAAGATGTACAGAGATTTGAGGCAGCTTTACTGGTGGAGTGGTATAAAGTGGGACGTAGTGGAGTTTGTATCTCGGTGTTTGAACTATCAGTAGGTTAAGTTTGAGCATATGAGACCTCGTGGTTTGATGCAGTGACTTCCCATTCCTGAGTGGAAGTGGGAAGGGATGACTATGGATTTTGTAGTTGGGTTGCCACGAACTTCTCGGGGATTTGACTCCATTTGGGTGATTGTTGATAGGCTGACTAAGTCAGCGCACTTCTTTCCAGTTCAAACTACTTATAATGCAGAGAGGTTAGCTCAGATTTACCTTCGTGAGGTTGTTCGATTGCACGGGATCCCAACTTTTATCATTTTAGACTGCGGAACTCAGTTCACATCTTAGTTCTGGAGAGCTATTTAGCGATATTTGGGTACAGAGGTTCAGCTTAGTACTGCATTCCACCCTCAGACAGATAGCCAGTCCGAGAGGACTGTTCAGGTCCTGGAGGACATGCTTTGGGCATGTGTTCTTGAATTTGGAGGTTCTTGGGATCAGTTTGTGCCTTTAGCTGAGTTTGCGTATAATAATAGCTTCCATTCTAGCATCGGCATGAAACCTTTTGAGGTGTTGTATGGTAGGCATTGCAGATCGCCGGTTGGTTGGGTTGATGGTTTGAAGTGTAGGCCACAGAGTACAGATTTGCTTCGAGATTCCTTAGACCGAGTCCGAGTGATTCAAGATAAACTTTGGGCATCTCAGAGCAGGCAAAAAAGTTACGCAGATCGTAGGCTTTGTGCCTTAGAGTTTAGTGTTGGTGACTTGGTGTTCCTCCGTGTATCGCCCATGAAGGGCGTGATGAGATTTGGGAGGCGGGGCAAGCTTATCCCCAGGAATATTGGGCCATTTGAGATTCTTCAGAGGGTTGGTAGTGGTTCCTACATGTTAGCTTTGCCTCTGATATTTTCAGCTATGCACCCAGTTTTCCATATATCGATGTTGCGATGGTATATTCCAGATGAGTCTCATGTATTGCAGTGGGATTCGGTTAAGTTGGATGAGAGGTTGACTTTTGTTGAGTAGCCAGTTGCTATTTTTGCCAGAGATGTCAAGAGGTTGAGAACTAGGGAGATTTCGGTTGTAAAAGTTCAGTGGAGGCACCGTCCAGTTAAGGAGGCTACCTGGGAGACCAAGAGGGAGATGCGGGCTCAGTACCCGCAGCTATTTAAGCCTTCAAGTACTTCTTCATTCTTGACTTTCGAGGACGAAAGTCCCTTTTAGTAGTGGATGATATAATGACCCTTCTATTCATTTTCGCGTTTATACTTTCTTTGTAATGTTAGAGCTTTCCTGTAGTGGCCCCAAGTCACTTATGTCTTGCTGGGACCGGTAGTTTGATCCCTGATCATTCGTTTGGTCGTTAAGGTCATTTCCTTGTTTTAGAGCTAAGTCTTAAGAGTTGAGATTATCAAAATCGTGCGGTAGTGATTTGCGATCGTATGACTTTAACCTTCATCCCGTATCAAGGCTTGCGAGCCTAAAATTGAGAATTTTATTAACATCACGCGTATTTGAAAATATTTGATTTGGAAGTTGATTTTGGTAAAAAGTTTTATTTTTCTAAAAATGTTTTAAATATTTATAAAAAAATACTTTTGATATGATATATTAGTGTATGTATTTATTTCATAAGAGTTTTATAAATTATTAATATTTTAACGGATATAGTAAACTTAGTTATGTTAAAAATTATTATAATAATATAGTAGGTTTTATTTGAAATAATTTTCTATTTATTACGATATATTCAAAATATTATATTTATTTTACCGTGAACTTATGCAATATCTGAATACTTGTATAATGGGAGAAAACTAGGTTATGTGGCACAAACACTTCCACATGGAAGTGGTGGAGGGGTACACCAATATGCCACTAACCTATTAATTAGGTTGCCACCTAGATAAAAAAAATTCCTATCCTATATCTCTAGTTTATATATTAGCATATATTTTCTCACTTTAGCTATCTTTAGAAAATCTTTTCCACTTGTGTAGTTAGAGAGAAAACGTTGCAGCAACATCCTTAAATAAATTTGTGCCTTTGATCATAAATTGTTAGTTGTTCACTATCTTCATATATTTTTACAAGCTAATTAGAGTTTGGGAGAAACCAAAATATATTTTTGGCTTTTCATTTGATCCCGGAAAGAATATCGATTATCTACGTCAAGTTATTCAAGACAAAATTTGAGTTGGATTTTGTTTTGGAGCTTCTCAGAGCGGTTCAAGCTTGAACATCGTCGTTCTAGTAGCTTATCATCGGACGACAGGTAGGTTACGGTTTAAGTCTTTTAGACTCCGCATATATAGGATATAATTGTACTAATTAACATCGTTGGGTTGGATTTATTAGCTTGGTACCCCAGTCCTTGTCCGCTTCTTCATGTCCATCTTATTTTTGTTCCATTGATTGTAGTATTCATTGTTGTTGATAATATCACCTTTGTGGTCCTGTGTGGCCCTTTTTTGACTCTGGACCATAGATGGTGGGTTATTTGGGAATGTCCGTGAGTCCCGGACATCGATACCGTTATTATAGAGCTGGTTATGCTTGTTGTATAGCAATTAAAGCCCGTGCAGGGCCGATAGGTTGATTGTGAGCCGTTGGGCTACTGCCTGTGTTTGAGCATTCCATTATCATGCATATAAATGGTTTTGTTTTCACATGTTTTACTATGGTTTGACTATTCGAGATTAGGGTGAGCTCTTGGCGACCAGAGCTTAGCTTTAGTTCATCCTTTGTGTCATGTACTCTTTTTGCTATTCTGAGACAGATATGTATACATTGTTTTGGACCCTTTTTGTACTCTGTTGATGTAGTTTCGGCTCTTATACTATGATACCAAGTTTTGAGTTTGGTTTGGCTTTTGCTTACGCATTGCTGATGCTTATTTCTTTACCTTATTTCTCTTGTTTCCGCTTATATTATGCTTCTTCTGCTTGCTTGTCAGATAGTAGCCCATTACTAACTGTTCTGGACTACGGAGATTGGTTCGCCTACTGGGGGGTTGTAGGTGCTATCATGACCGAGAAATCGGGTCATGACATAGGGTTACTGAAAGATAAATTAACATTAATGAGAACTGACCCTAATATTTGATAGTGCGTGTAAGCACTCACTTTAGTTTAAGTGATTTAGTGATCTAATTAAGCTGATAATACCTTCAGTATTACACTATAAAATTATCCGGGGGGGAGGGGGGAGGGTTCATAGGACCCCTACAAAGTTAGAGTGTGTAACAATAATTTCGATCGTAGTTTATGTGTGTTTTGAGTCATTTTTCCTTTTATTAACAAGTATTGAAGAAAGATAAGACCCATGTTTTGAAATGGGAAATTTAAAGAGAAATTCACTTATAGATGAAATAGCGAAAATTGAACAATAGTTAAAATTGCAAGAGAATAAGTAGTCCATAAAAAATAAGAATCTTGTTGAACCAATTTTTTTTAAAGAAAACACCCTTTTTTACAAGAAAGGTGAAAGGGAGAAATTATTTTATAAAATAAATATTTGGAGTTGTAACGAGAAGAAACCGTTAAAAGAAAATTTAAAACAAATAAAATTACTTCTTTAAAGAAAATTTCGTAACTAAAAATGGGTAATTTACCTAAATTAATTTGAAAGGGTCGATAAGATGGGAAAAATCTCTTTTAGACTATTTAGGAAACAATACGATTACGTGCAGGATTAATTAAAAGAGAAAAACCATTTCATTGTTCTAACGAAAACTAATATAAGAGTCCATTTTTTTATTATCTAAATGATGCATGATCCAAGCGAATGAAAACAATCAAGGATAAAAGAAAGATAGCATACTTGAAGGGATTTATTCAGATTTAATCACATTAAAGTTAGTTAATACAAATAATATAATTAATTACAAATAAGAGAGAAGGATCAGAATTGGGCCCCTTTTGGTCCTTTTTTTTAAAAACTGTCCAAAATGGACTCTTGGAGCTCATGGATTTTTGGGTCCATTTTTAGCCCATGTACATCATCTGTATATCACAACTTTTCCCTCCACTTTTTTCTGGTATACACATTGTATATCAATGTATAATCATGTTTATTTGCTTCCAATCTTCTTTATACACCATGCACGTCAGCGTACTTCTGCAACCCCAACCTATGAAACCTGTATCTCGCGTATACTCAGTGTATGCTGGCCTTCAATCTTGCATATGGAGTTTTGACTCAATGAGATGAAGGTGTTGGGCTTGGCCCATCATGAGTGATGCGAGGTGGGGTCTAAACAGAACCATTGCAAGTTGTATCATGCAAAAGAGACCAGGTAAAGAATGAGTATTATTAAAGGAAAGACTCCATTAATCATACGATTGAGGAAAATTAATCAATGCTTGACCTAATTTAAACAGAGAACTGAAAAAATGGTAGTAATATCACGAATCGGGTATTTGAAAGCTTCAAATTTAACATTTTTCAATATATGTGCATTAAGGAAAGTTAGTCTTGAACACCAATGACACCTAACAACTTGAGTAGCTAAATGTAAACTTCACACAAAGCATAGATAAGAATGATTGTAGGCTAGACGCAAAAGAAAACTAGTACCAAACAAATTTCAAAGCTTTAGAAATTCCTCACGACCAAATTATTGCCAATGAGAAAGAAACGGTGAGTACATGATTTAAAACAAGAAACTTAACCATGTTTTAGAAATTCAGAAAGCACAAGGGGCCCTAGACAATTATTCTGCTAATCGGATTACTAGTCATACCTTTAAATCAACTATTCTGATCGTATATATATAAGAAAGAGATTACTTGATTAATCTATCTTTTCTCTACATTATGCTTGGAAAAAATTCTACAACTCTTCTACGCAGAAGCTCACATGTTAATAAAAGGAAGATAACTTAGGGGTGCATGTTGCATTTGTTGACACCCAATTTTGACCTCCCTATACATCACCCGAGTTGTTATTTTACTAGTATTTTATATTAAAATCAATTTCCTTAACGTATTACTTTTAAATCATGTATTTTATCGTTATCTTGACACTTTTTAAATTAATAATAATTTATATATATATATATATATATATATATATTTTATATTTAATTACCACAATTTTCGTATAGTATTATATGTAAATCATTTAAAATAATATGTATTATGTTACTTTATCTACTTAATTTATATATGTAGTATGTTATTAATTAAATAGTAGCCCAATTTTAATTTTTCTGTCAAATTATCTAAATTCTAGTCATATTCTGCTCAATTGATGTCAATTTTAGTCCAAAATAAATTTAATTTGAGTCAATTTTAAATTCAATTATATCCCCAATTCAGCTGACCCAATTTGTGACCCATGACCCGACCCAATCCTTGATTTTAATCTCGGCCATTTATCCTATATGATCCAATGATCGTGATTAGTTCTATGTTTTATTTCCTTTTCTAATTAGCATCACCCTAACCCTAACCTTCATTCCACTCAACCCACCTAGCCGCCGCTACCCTCACCTTCATCTCTCCTCCTACCTTCTCCTCCAACCAAACGCCGCCCTCACAACCTAGCCAGAAAACTACCATCGCCGCCACCCCCTTTGCCCAAAGGGCTCTCTCTCTCTTCACCCATGGTAGGCACCACCACACCGGCCAGCAGAACCACCCGCACAGCCACCCAAACCACCACCCTTTCTCTCCTATCTTCTTCTCCGTTCTCCTCTACCTCTATACTCTCCTCCATCGTCGCCCCTTCAAAGCTTCCCCCTTCTCTCCACCCCCTCTGTTACTGACCCGTTACCACCAGCAAAATGCCACCTCCAGTGAACTCTGCAAACCACCGTCACCCTTTTCTCTTCTCCCCCCACCGACGAGCAGCGACCCACTGTCGCCACCTCGTTTCTTTGGAAAAAACCCACCAAATAGCCACCCAAACCGCCTCCCTCTGTCTCACTGTTTCCATCCACTTCTGGCCGGTGGACCACCAACAACCTCCATTAAATCAATCCCCCTTTCCCCTTTTTGTGTTTCTCTGAGGAAATTTTAGTGTTACGAGGATCTCGTCCTCTCCGATGAATGTCGAACTCCAGCCAGGCGTATGTTGCTCGTGATTCATTAAACAGTTTTCATTAAAATCTTTGGAGGATTATGTTATAATGGGTTTCCACGCATCTATTCCGGGTTTGGTCTATTTTCTGATTTAAGTTCATCGTCTTCTCTTGCTATTACCAGTTTGTGAGATGTGAAATTAGTACCATTTGGTTATGAATTTGCACTTGAATATTGTGATGTTGTGATAATTACTCCATGTGGATCATTGTATATGAAAAATCCAATTTGATATAAATTTTATTTCTAGCCTGGTTCTGAAAAATTCGAAGATATGTTTGCTTTGTGGTGAAATCAATGTCTAAGCATGTTGGGTTACTATGTTGAATTCAATTTTTGGTTTGCTGCTTTTGGTTCTAAGTTTGGAATTGCTTAGTTTACATCTATCTACTTCCTCCATTCTTTGTTTGCAAATGTTGGAATACATTTCATGATCATGTCCTAGAAAGTTTATGCCTAGCCCAGAAGTATTATGTGGTCTGTTTATAATTATGAGGGGATGAAGTTGAAAATCTTGTTATTTTTTTTTACAAAGGTGTGATTTTGTTCATTGATCATTTCTATCACTTTAGGTTGTAATTGATTCAGTCCAAGCATGATTTTTGTTTTTCTCTCTTTTATGAGTGATCTTAGTACTTGTTTATTTCTAGTAGTTTTGGTGACTTTGATCTGTTTGTCCCCTTCTCTTCTTAAGTTCAAACTAGGACAATCTTGAGACTTGATCCGTTTGGTAAATTTGACTTGTATTGATTTATTTCAGCATATCTTTATGCCTTGGATTGATCTTCATTTCCTTATTTGGATCAGAATAGTGTTGTTACTCGGTCATTCTTGGTAAATTGGGATATGTCACCACCCCTTTGATTTATTTTTCTTTCCTTTTATGGATTAGAGTAGCTTAGTACTTGGATAGTTATGGTAAAATGTTGACTTGTTCATTTCATAATTGATTTGATTATCTAACCTTGGAAGAAGATTTTTGTGTTGACTACTTGGCTACTAGTTATTTATGGCAAGGTCAAACTTTGTTCATATGCTAATTGATTATGTGTGGTCATTAAGGTAAAGATTTTCTTATTTGGTTCTTTTTTAATTTTGGTTACTCTCTTAATTATGGTAACTTAGCATAATTTCTTCACTTAATTGATTCTGCCCATGTGTTTAAGGAAAATAATTCTCATGATTGATTTTTAAAATATTCTTCTCCCTTTAATAACTCTCTTCTTTATCATAATTTGGTGCTAATTGATTTGGTTATTATAATTAAGATAAAAATTTTCTTAATTCACTCTTTAAAAATTATTTCCTTCCTTAACCCAAGTCCTATTTTTTCACTATAAAAGAAGTCATCTTTTCATTATTTTCTCTGACTTTAGACATAGTTACTACTCTCATGCTATTAAGAACTCTCTTCTGTGAACAAAGTTGTGGATTGCTAAGGGTTGGGTTTCAAATTTCTCTTATTGTTTACTGTCAATCAGTATGTATCTTAATTCGTGTATATAATTATGAGTATGATAAAAAACATGACTATATGAGTTAAAGCTAATAACTTATTGCCTACTTGATTATGTGATACAAACTGCCACTATTTGTAGACCATGTATTAGTTCTGTGGTTGCTGTAAACTTTTTTGGTGTTGTTTGGTACGTGTTGTATGGAACAGAGGGCCTCAACACATCCTATACCTTGACATGGGCAGTTCCTAGAACCCTTGAGGTTTTCATGAAACTTTGCCATGTCAGGGACTAATATTAAGAATTGTTGTAGGCTCTTTTGGATTTTTATATGTTTATTTTTGGCAGGTTATTCACTAGCAGATCTGTTTAAAAACTGTAAAGAGTTGCCTGAGATTTGAGGAGTCTTTAAATACCATTGGATTTTATTAGTTCTGTTTATATTTTTCTTATTCATTCATTTGGTCTTTAATATTATTGTATAAACTTTGATAGTAAATAAAATTTAGGGGAACTGCTATGGGGGAGGGGCAAACTACATGCTACTTGTTTCTATTCATAGATAGCATGCCTATAGATTTTCTTTGACATGTTTCAGTTTCCTAATTTTCATGGTTAGAAATTATGTCCATAGGACTTGTTAATTTCACGAGTGTTTAATATGATAACTTGACTGGACTTTGTGTTTATAATAGTTAAATCAGTTCCGTTTATTTTAAAATAATTAGAAATCATGCCTATAGAATTCAAAATTAGTTTTTTATCATTTAAAATAATTAGTTGTCATGCTTATACAATTTAATCTCGCTAATAATTTGAGCATGCTTATTCAATTAGTACTTTAGAAATCATGCCTACAGATTCTCATTAATAAACTAACTTTAGCATTTTGTTGATTCCAAATGATAGTAGCACAATCTATCAGCATTTATTTAATACCATGGATAATGGTCTGACTTTCCAAAGTCATGCATAATAAATTTAATAATGTTCTACTTACCTATCTATTAGGTGAAACCATCTGCGCTACATGTGATTACATCTGCGCTACATGTTTTAATCACTCACCTATTATCTTTAGCTAACTAAGAGGCCTCTATGAAACCATTATGTGCTACTTGTTTTAAAAGTCTTTGTATAATTTGTATGACGTTTAATCTCAAGTCTAATTAACAAACTTAAATTTTTTATTTGTCTAGACCAATATCCAAATTAGTAAGTCCAATGCCTCTTGGACACTAAGACGGGACGGGTAGGTATATTAAGATGCGTTAGTCTTTTTCATTTCTTGAGTACGCTTTTAGGAGTAATATCAACCCTAATAACTAACCTACGAGGGTAGTCAGAGATGATAGTCTGTGCTCGCTGATTAATACGAGCAATCCTTAATTAGATTGTGAAGTATTAATTTATGTTGCACGGGGTGATCCTTTAGGCTAAAAAACTCCTCCTCCCTCAACTTGTTTTCCTCCTACGTAGGAAATGATCAATATGTAAACTTATAGATCGATAGTCATTGCACTTTGACTAAGAGGTCTTTAATGACTTCGCACGAGGTTGAGCGATTATTTTCCAATGTACAGGCTTTATAGTTTTTATTTAATTTTTGTATAATTTTATATTTGGGGTAGTATATAAATCACTTAGTAATTAGGTCTTCTTCTCTATATCATCATGTCAATTCTGTCTCCTTGCTTATCTGACTTTGCTATTTACTTATTTATTTTAATTTATATGCATATTATTTTCTCACTTAGGCTATTGATAATTAATGTAATTTACTCACTTGTTTTAAAAATAAGTTTACTTGCTTAATCACATGTTCATTTAGTTTAATAAATTATTTGAACTCTTTGTTTATCACCTAATCCCCATATAATATATGAATCTGGCAGGGACCCATATTTGTGGACCTCGAAAGGTGCTTAACACCTTCCTTTCGAGGTAATTTGAACCCTTACCCGATTCTCTGGTCGCGTAGACTTTTAAATTTATTTTATCATAGTGTAATGACCCTCCAGGTCATTTTCCATTTTTCGTGCTTTTTCTGCATTTCGAGCTTTCCCCCAATGGCTACAGGTCATTTATAACTTGCCGGGACTGACAGTCCGGTGCCTGGGCTATCCGTTAGGTCATTATGACAATTTCCCTATTTTAGCACTTAAGGTCAGTCAACTTTCTTGGTTAACGCTCTTAGAATCAAATTTAGACTGTTTTGTTGGCTCCGAAATGGTAATTTTGGTCTAATGGGACCATTGGTTTGGATCTGAGTGTTTTCGGTGTGGTTTTGAGTGGCTTTGTGTGTTTTGAAGTCAGTTTGGCTGGTAGGGTTGACTTTGGTCAACATTCAGGGAAGACAGCCTTGGATGGGAATTCTTTCAGCGCCGTTAGCTCCTGAATGTCAACTTTGAGCTAGGGGGCTTTTGGTTCGAGTCCCGAGGATTCCGGGCACATTTTTGGGTTTTAAGTTTCGAGTTAGTTTTGAGCGTGGGGCCTACTTTTTGTTAAAACAATCTCCGTTGGAAGTTTTGTTGATTCCATTAAGTCTGAAATGCCATTTCTGGTAGGGTAGCATGGTTGGTTTATGTTCACGGGATTTCGGATGAATCTTGAGGGTCCGTCGGATGATTTTTGGACTTGGTATTTTTGTTGGTTGCTGCATTAAGTTGCAGACAACCTTGCCCTTCGCGATTGTGGGGACCCCATCGCGTTCGTGATGGTCTAGTTTCTTGACCATCGCATTCACGAAGGGTTCCTTTGCATTCGCGATGTAGCTGGCTGGGACCCAGCTCGGCTTCCTCTTCACGAACGCGACCTGGACCATCGCAAACGCAATGGTTGGGCCAGCTGCTCTCCGCGAATGTGGGGGTCCTATCGCGATCACGATGAAGGACTCCTAGCAGTTATATTAAGTCCCAACATTATTTTCTTCTCCAAAACTCTGAGAAACACCATTGTTAGGCTCCTACTCTCTAAATTCCAGCTCCCTTGCATCAGTTTCTTCATCCGGTAAGTCCCCTCGTCACCCCTCTCCTCCTTCCGTATTTATTCTCGCATTCTCCTGTTAAAGCTCCATTGTTGTGCATTCCTAGAGTTGGGGTGATCCTTGTGGAAGGCTGACTTTTGGGGACTGCATGGTCTTAAAATCGTGCAATTCATCTTTGTGACGTATTCCTCTTATCGAGGTTGGTTTTCGCCTTTGAATTCCGAGCTTTTCCATTTTATTTTCATAAATTAGTAGCACTTCGGGGCTGTTTTGGACCCCGAATCGAGCTCCATTTGCACCCAAACTTTGGGCATGGGTTCCTTAACCTACATCGAGCATAGTTATGATTTTTGTTCTCAGTTTTGTTGCACAGGCCCCGAGGGTTCGACACGATTTCCGGACTATTTTTTGTATAGCAATGTGGGTGTAATTATTCTCTTCTTGACACCTTGTTTATGTTTTTGATAGCGTGACAGCTTTCTGAGGCTGTTCGGAAGGAGAAGGCACACGAGTGACGGTTCGTGGTTGCAGTTTGGCCCCGAGGTAGGTTACGGTTTACCTTCTAGACTGAGTTTAGTTGGATTTTATATATCTGTATGTTACTGGAATGCTAGGTTGGAATTTAGATAGACCTTAGGCTTAAATCCTGTTTATCATGTTAATTGGCCATTTCAGGTTTTTAGCACTAGGACTGTATGTTATCCTTAGCCTAGAAGATTGTTTCTTCTGTGTGACTAGTCTAAGACCCTTAGCATGATTTTAGGAGGCTTTAGAGGTAGAATAGAGCTTGCCCATTGTCTTTCGCTTTTATTTTATGCTTTATCGCTTTATTATGTCATTGCATGTAACTGTGGGCCCGAGGCCATGGCTAGTATTTGGATGGATTCCAGGTCAGTTCTCTTATTTTGGAGGGCACTATTTCCCTGTTTGATTTGATGGTGTGATTATTCCTCTGCTCGTGAACATTCATACTTATATCGCATGGCATATCATTTGTACAGTACGAGAAGAATTTTCAAAGGATTTTAGGTTTGAATAGAGGTTTTTCTACTGTTGTGATGAATTTTGGACTAAATGGAGCTATTTTAAGTATCACCTTGGTTTTGAAAGGGAAAGAGGTACCACTATTTTTTGTATATAAATTTATAGTCCGATGCGGTAGTCCGATGCACTATTTCTTGGTACTCATACTACGTTCTGCATCTCTTTTTCTGATGCAGCACCTAGTACGAGCCACCCTCGTTGATCTCCTATCGTTCGAGACCCTTTGCTGTTCGGATCATGGTGAGCTCCCGACGCTTTGGAGACTTTACTTGCTTTTCATCTTGTACTTCCTGTCTATAATTTGTCTTTTTGATAGACAGAGGTTATTGTATAGCTACTCCTTGCTTTAGTCGCTCTTGTACTAGTGACACCAGGTCCGGGTTGGTGTTCGAGTTGTTTTGTCTTTTACGGTCACTTTAGTGTCATCTTTTATATATTGTGTACGTTGTTATGTATATATATGCTTTTGGCCTTATCTTTTGTTATATCTTCCGCTTCGTTTTAGTTAAATTATTATTTATTATTTTCTGAGTGTTTGGGATAGGCTTGTCCACTGGGGGGTTATGTAGATGCCATCATGGCCCAATTTTGGATCGTAACAGAGTGGTATCAGAGCTTTAGGTTCACCGGTCTCACCGGTACAAGAGCAAGTGTCTAGTAGAGCCTCGTGGATAAGGTACTGTTGGATCGAGGTAGATTTTGAAGATTGACAAAGTTGTGAAACACATGCAGGGAACAAGTATCTGTGACTTGTTCCACTCAAGAAGAATCCAACTAGGATCAGGAGAAGGCAGATGCCACGGAGATAGGAGCAAAGGCGTATGGAGAAAACGTGTTTATGAGGAGAGTCCAGCTGACACAAAGTTTCCTTTCATAAGGAGGAATCCCACAAGGAAAGAAATCAAGGAGATTGACTTGACAAGTTCTACAAGGATAAGGATTCCAAAATATGGAAGGAAATCAACCAAAACAAGGAGAGGACTCTCAGCATAAATACAAGAGAAGTTTTGCAAAAACTTCACGCACTTACAAAGAGAGTTACAAGCAGAACACAATCAAATTGAGAGAGTTCTGAGTGAAGATCCAAGTGCAGCCAATACAAGAAAGCAGATTGAAGAACGTGTTCCTTAAGTCTATGCTTTACAGTTCTTGAGTCAAGTTAATTGTATTTGTTTTTCATTGAGTAGTAAGCATTCATTCTTAGTGCCAGTGAGTTATAAACTTGCTTAGGAGTTAGTCTTCAAGTTGGGATAACTCGAAGACTTGTGCACATATACCTGAAGAGGTTTGTGTAGAGTTTAGGAATTAGAGTTTATAATTCCTTAGGTTACAGAGTTTGTAATCTGTTGTTAAGGCTCATTGATTTAGTAAATTGGGTTAAATCCTATAGAGGTGTAGGTCGTGGTTGTTTCCCTTTTTGAGCCGGGGTTTTTCCACCTAAACATCATGTGTTCTCCTTTTACTGCTTTACATTCTAGTATTCGACAAAGAAACAGATTGCTTAAACCTGTTCCTTAAGCAAATTAGGGAGTCAGCATTCTAACAATTGGTATCAGAGCAGGTTATCTTAACAAGAGTCTAATAACTCAAGATAAGATCACTATGAATTCTGCATCTCCTCTTGGACACGGCGAAGGATAACACATCAACAGACCACCTCTCTTCAATGGTCAATACTACTTATGGTGGAAGGCAAGGATGGAAGATTTTCTTCAGGCAAAAGACTATGAGCTATGGACCACAGTCACTGATGGTCCGAAAATTCCTATGATTAAGGATGATGAGGAGAAGGACATTCCCAAATCAAAAGCTCAATACACTGAGGCTGACCACAAGATGTTAGGGAAGAATGCCAAAGCCAAGTGCATCCTTGTACGTGGACTTGGACCAGATGAATACAATCAAATCTCCAGCTGCACCATAACCAAACAGATTTGGGACACACTAGTTAATGCTCATGAAGGCACTACTCAAGTGAGGAAATTCAGAATTGCTAAATTATCCACTGAGTATGAGTCTTTAAAAATGAAGAATGGTGAAACTCTTCAGGAGATGATCACTAGGTTCACTACTGTTGTGAAAGAATTGGTTTCTTTGGGAAAAATATACACTACTGAGGAACAGGTTGACAAGGTATTGAGGACCCTTCTCAAGCCATGGGAAATCAAGGTCACTGCTATCAGAGAGGAAAAAGATCTGACAAACATGTCCCTATATGAACTGGTAGGTAATCTAAAGACCTATGAAGGGAACATTAAGAGTACTAAAAGAGGTGAAGGAAGTAGAGATAAGAATTTTGCTTTCAAGGCTACAGAAAGTGATGAATCTGAGTTGGATGATGATGACATTCCCTTGATAAGTAGGAACTACAAAAAGATCTTCAAAAAGACAGGAAATTTTGAAAATAGAAAACCATCACCAAGCAAAGAAAGGAATGTAGACAAGGGACAAAATAGTGGCTGCTTCAAGTGTGGAAAAACCAACCATCAAGTCAAAGATTTCCATATGTGGGAAATTGAATGGAAGAAGGAGAGAGCTGAAAGAGAAAGAAAAGAGCAAGCTAGTAGAAAGAAGAAGAAGGATGTTGTTAAAGCTATGTATGCTGCCTGGGGACCAGGTTTAGACTACTCAGGAGATGAAGACATATAAGATGTTGCACTGATAGGCACGGAGGACAATGAATCAGACTCTGAGTCAGACACTGAAGAACCTGAGGTAAATCTTCTTGATCTCAAGGACATGCTAAAACTCTTCTCTAAGAAAAAACTGTCTTCTCTAATGATGACCTTTATTGATAATTTTCAAGAATTGAGTGAGAACATAGATCAGTTTTTGGCCTCCTTGACCAGTTTAAAATTTGAGTACATTGACCTTGAAAATATCAACTCTGATCTAAAAGGGAAAAATCAATCTCTCAAGGAACAGGTCCAGCAATTTGAAAATGGTACTCTCTCTCTCTCAAGTCTGAAATTTTGAAACAAACGGTTATTAAACAGGGGAAGGGACACAAGACTGATGACCAAATCAGGTGTGAACAAGATCTTAAGAGGTTCAAAGATGAACTATATGTAGAAAGGGAAAAATCCAGAAGAATAAGTTTTGAATTAGCCAGAACCAAATATGAGCTCAAAATAGCAAATAAATGGACTCAATCTTCAATGATTGTCACTCAGTTGGGTAATAAAACTTATAACACTAAAACTAGAATAGGCTTTGATAAAGAATTTTTCAAGGAACCTCTAATCTTTGTACTCACTGTGGTAAGATTGGTCACCTAAGGTAAGCTTGTCCAATTGCTAAAGCTCAATATGAAAAAAATCTCAAAGTTGCTTTTAAAGGCAAGAATAGGCATGTTAACAGAAAAGTTCCTCACTTAAGGAATAGGTCTGCAAACTTGAAACAACCTATCAAGATTCTGCCAAAATGGACCAATAAAGATCTAATTCATCCTTTTAATCAAAGTAAAGGACCCAAGCTAGTCTAGGTTCCTAAAACTAACCTTTAATCTCTTTTGCAGGAAAAGGTGAGAGGAAGCAAGCAAAATTGGTACATGGACAGTGCTTGATCAAAACATATGACAGGAGATAAAGAAAAAATCCTCTCACTAGCAGAAAGGAAAGGAGGGAATGTGGACTTTGGAGGAGGAAACAAATGTAAGATCACTGAAGTTGGTAAAATAGGTAAGTCTGAAGAGTAATCAATTAAAAAGGTATACCATGTTGAAGGACTGAACCACAATCTACTCAGCATCTCACAACTTTGTGACAAAGAAAACAAGGTAACCTTCTATTCTACAGGTGTGGAAGTGATAGACTTAAGCACTGTGGAAACTGTCTTGACTGGACAAAGATATAAGCATGTGTACACAACTGATATCTCCAAGGTCCCTGCTGAGGATCTGGTTTGTCTCAGTGTGATGGACAAAGACCCTCTATTATGGCACAAAAGATTGGGGCATGCTATTCATGTTCAACTGAACAAATTGATCTCCAAGGACTTGGTAATAGGAATACCTAAAACTAAGTTCAAGAAAGATAAAGTTTGTGATGTATGTGCTCAAGGTACACAAGTAAGATCTTCATTCAAAACTAAGCAGGTGATAAGTTCGACCAAATACTTGGAACTGGTCCACATGGATCTTTGTGGCCCCATGAGAGTAAGAAGCAGATGTGGCAAAAAGTATGTGTTTGTACTAGTTGATGACTACACAAGGTACTCTTGGACAATTTTTCTTGCTTCTAAAGAAGATGCATTTGAGGCATTCTGTACTTTAGTAAGAAAAGTGGAAAAGAAACTTGACAAGCAACTAGTTACAATCAGATCAGACCATGGAACTGAGTTTGAAAATGCAAGATTTGCTGACTTTTGTTCCACCCATGGTATTGATCACAACTTCTCTGCTCCTAGAACTCCTCAACAAAATGGGGTAGCTGAAAAAAAGAATAGGACTCTACAGGAGATGGCCAGAACTATGATGATAGCTAGTAATGTATCTAGCCAATTCTGGGCTGAAGTTATTAACATTGCTTGCTATATACTCAACAGATGCATATTCAGGCCTCTCCTAGAAAAAACTCCCTATGAATTACTCAAAGGCAAAAGACCTAAAATCTCTCATCTGAGAGCTTTTGGATGAAAATTCTTTATCCACAATAATGGAAAGAATTTGTTAGGAAAATTTGATGCCAGAAGTGATGAGGGAATTTTTCTAGGATACTCTTCACATAGTAAAGCTTATAGGGTGCTAAATAAAAGAACTAATTGTGTAGAATAAAATGTGCATGTAGTATTTGATGAATGTAATGTTATGGCTAACCAAAGTGTGCAGGAAATTGATGAACTATCACAGATCTCTAAACGAGTTATGTAGGAACAGGTTAGAGTGAAGCTGAAACTGAAAGACACAACAAAGATGATGAAGTTCCTGTGGCTGACCAAAATGATAAAACCATAAGTCAGCAGGATGAAGATGAGGAGGCACATGAGCTAATACTCAAAGGGTATAAATATCAAGGCTCACATCCAATAGACAACATCCTTACTGATCTGAGCACTGGCATAACAACCAAATCCAGACTGAAGAATCTCTATGCCTGTGAATCCTTCTTGTCCATGGTAGAGCCCAAGAAAATCAATGAAGCCTTGCAAGATGCTGATTGGATCATTACTATGGAAGAAGAGCTCAATCAGTTCAAAAGGAACAAAGTTTGGCACTTGGTACCAAAGCTAAAGGATAGAACCATCATAGGTACCAAGTGGGTGTTCAGGAACAAGCTGGATGAAAATGGAACAGTCCCAAGGAACAAAGCCAGACTTGTGGTCCAGGGGTATAATCAGGAAGAAGGAATAGACTATGATGAGACCTTTACACCAGTAGCCAGATTGGAGGCAATCAGACTCCTCATTGCCTTTGCAGCCTACATGAAATTCACTCTCTACCAGATGGATGTGAAAAGTGCCTTCCTTAATGGGTTGTTAAAGGAAGAAGTGTTTGTCAAACAACCTCTAGGCTTTGAAGACTCTGACTATCCTGACCATATTTACAAGCTTGATAGAGCCCTCTATGGACTCAAACAGGCTCCAAGAGCATGGTATGAAAGGTTGTCAAAGTTTCTTCTTGATCATGACTACACAAGAGGTAAGATTGACAACACCCTATTCCTCAAGAACAAAGGGAGAGATTTGTTGGTGGTGCAGGTATATGTTGATGACATCATATTTGGAGGTACTAGCAAGACCCTCACAAAGGAGTTTGCTGCCCTGATGAGCAAAGAATTTGAAATGAGCATGATGGGAGTGCTCAACTTTTTCTTGGGGCTTCAGATAAAACAAACTCCTTTAGGAACAATGATTCATCAGCAGAAATATGCCAAGGAGCTGCTCAAAAGGTTCAAGATTGAAGATGCAAAGGAGATAGACACTCCAATAGCTACATCAACAAAGTTAGGTCTAGAAGGAACAAATCCAGCAGTGGAACAGAAGATGTACAGAGGAATGATTGGATCTCTCCTATAACTTATAGCCACCAGACCTGATATTGTCTTCAGTGTAGGCCTTTGTGCAAGATTCCAGGCCAATCCCAAGGAACCCCACTTACAAGATGTCAAAAGGATCCTCAGATACTTGAAGGGCACTACTGACTTGGGATTGTGGTATCCCAAAGGTAGCAACTTTGAACTTGTAGGATATGCTGATACAGACTATGTAGGTTACTTGGTGGACAGAAAGAGCACTACAAGAATGGCACATTTCTTGGGATCATGTCTGATCACATGGGCAACTAAGAAGCAAAACTCTGTGGCCTTGTCTACTGCTGAAACTGAATATGAGGTTGCTGCCTCATGCTGTGCATAATTACTATGGATCAAGTAACAACTTAAGGACTTTGGGCTGAAAATTGACTGTGTGCCTATCTTTTGTGATAATATAAGTGCTGTTAACATTGCAAAAAATCCAGTTTAGCACAGAAGGACCAAGCACATTGACATAAGACACCACTTCCTGAGGGATAATATGGAAAAGGGATTGATCTCCATGCACTTCTATGCCATAGAGAAGCAGATTGCTGACATATTCATAAAGGCTCTGACAAGGGATCACTTTGAAAGGAACAGGTTGGAACTTGCGATAATTAAGATCACATGAGTACCCTAGTGATTGGTTAATGAACATTATATATATTGCATTTTATTTTTAAATTCTTATGCTCAGTCTTGTACATTTAGTTGTATGTCCTTTTGCCACTTCTAAGGGTTCAAGTTGCTTAAGCACTATAACTTGGTATTTGCATATGCAACAGGAAATCAGGACATTAGAGTGGGACAAGAACTCAATGCAAAATTAAAAACCAAGGTATGTGCACTATGCTTAATGAAATTGATTGCTCAAATTGTGCATGTGTATCTATCCCTCTAACCTGAACCACCAAGAAAATCATTAACCCTAAAAGCGTAAAACCGCCACTCTCCAAAAAGGAAAAGTTATCCAATCAAATCAGGTCACTTTTGACGTGATTGGACATTTGTCAATCAAAGATCTCCTCCCTAGAATAGGACTCTTCCACTTTAAGGACTCTAATAAATTTCAAATGGCTAATTGTCCTATTTAAAGTCCTTTTTGAACTCATTCTCCTCATTCACTCCAAATCTCTTCTTCTCCAATAGTTTCTTCTTTGAAACCAAAACCCTCTTTCTCTCTTTTTCTTCATCCCAACAATGGACCATCAATCACCCTCCTCTCCCAAATCACCAGAAATAACCACTAGTTCCTCCATATCACCCACTCATTCCCTTATTCCCTTTAAGGAACAGGTCACTATAGTCTGCCTCCCTCCTGTTATTCTTATTGATTCTCAAGGAATGGCTCATATGGAGCAATTTACAGAAGTTCTGGGTGATGATTTTATTAGTGATGACTGTAATGCAATGGTACCATATGAAGAATAGCACGAAGCTTTGGAAATTATTAGTGCTAGTCAAGAGGGGGAATTTAAGGATGAGGATATGGTGAGAGATGAGGAAGTTCAGGAGGATGCACATTGTGAGAAGGAAAACTCGGGGAAACCAAAGGTTGAACCCAGATCACCTGTTGGAGAAAAGGAGAATGCATCTGCTGAAGGGAAAGCTAAGGGTGAGAGGTCTGGAGCAAAGGAACAGGTTCAACATACCCAGTCAACACCTAATACTGAGGATGATGACAACAAACTGATTGCCAACCTAGTTCTATAAAAGGTGAGGTCTCGTTTATGCAAGGCCTCAGGCAAAGCTGTTAGAATACCAGATGATGAACCTGAAGAAGCTCCTTGTACTCCTGTAGCTACGCCGATCACTGTTTGAATGACAAGGGCCACCAAGAGAGGTCTAGAAGAAAGTAAGATTGCCTCAGCAGCCAAAAGACCTAGAGCCACTAGAAGTACTTCTGCCTCTCCCCCTGATCCCATAGATGTCTTAGATTATGAAGTGGAGGCAGCTAAAAAGAGAAGGAAAGGAAAGGGTGTTTCTCCATTAAAACCACCAAAGAAACAGGTCAGAAAACCTATTCCTTCCAGGGGTTCTATCAAATCCAAGCTAGTGGATGAGCCCACTGATAGGGAGGAAGATGATCATGGACTTCCATCCTCGGAGGCTCATGAGCAAGATGACACTGATGATGCTACTTCTCAAAAGGATATGGAGTCTGATCTCCCTAAACATGTGGAAGAAGAGGATAACATCATGGAACCTATTGATGAGTCCCCTGATGCTAGAACTGAAAGGCTGATCATTTTGGAACAAGAACTATGGTAAGGGGTAGGGTATTGACTGGGTTTGGTGGAGCTGAGATGACTGAGTTGCTAGGCTTGGTAGAGGCACAGGGTTGGTCGAACCTGTTCCTTTAGGGTAATGCCAGAAGAAAGATGGCAAGAGCTGAGACAATTCAGTTCTATGTGAATGCCTCTGGAATATCTTCCTCTATCTCCAGCACTGTAAGGGAAGTATCTTTCACTCTCACTCCTATGCTGTTAGCCCAGATCTTGGGGGTTCCTAATGTTTGTTTGTGTCACTATGTGAAGAGGAAATGTCCTCCCTTGGATAGGTTTCCCTCTACTATGGAGATTTCTATGAGATTTTCTAATGACCCTACCTTGGAGTGGCACTGCGGGGTAGATAAGGGGGCTATGCTTCCTCTCCATCAGATGTTGTTTTATGTAGTGCACAAAATGGTGTTTCCCAGGGAACAAAAATGCACTGAGGCTAATTTCATGGACTTCACCTTGATGCAGTTGTTGCTCTCCAGGATTCCCATAAACTTGCCTGGACTTATACTCTGTCGCATGCATAGGATCTGTAAGCAGGATGGGACCAAACATGCCTTGGGTCATGGCTTTTGGCTGGAAGAGGTCTTTCAACACTTTGGTGTGCCTGTTCAATCTTGGCAAGATCAGACAACCAAAGATGTTATAGGGACTGTGAATGAGGTTGTTGTACCTGGTCCTCATAGAGGGCCAATGCACCCTTGCAGAGGCTAAGAGAAAGTCCGGCTGCCAAAGATGAATATATTGCTGCTCTGATGGCAACCCATGATGAAGAATTGGATAAGCTTCATGACCCATATGGGGTTGAGCATGCACTACTGATGGAAGAAAATGCAAGGCTCAGGGCTGAGCTTGCATAAGCACATGCTGCCTTAGCAACTGAGCAAGACAATAATTATGCAAGCCTAAAGGGCCTCTATGAGTTGTTCAAGAAGGACCCCCTCCTCCCACTTCCTAGTCTTCCCACTCTAGTCATCCCAACCTTTCCTTTTGTTCTCACATTTTCATGTTTTGAGCTTTTAATTTCTGTTTCTAGTGTACATGCTTTGTGATTAATAATATGTTGGGTTTATGTTCTAATCTTATCTTGTCTCCTGTGCACTTGCAAATACATTTATATAGCTAATTAAGCTCTTACTTATTAAGTGTTTGTATAGGTGATAGCCCAAGTGGCCATGAGTATATAATACTACTTGAACTGGAATGCTGTGTGTCTTCACAGTGTTTTATGGTGACAAAAGGTGGAAGATTGCTGCTTGTGTGGTATTTATAACCCAATGGTATGCTTGTGTGGTATTTATAACCCATTGGTCTGACCTATTCCTCTAATGTGTTCTTTTTTGTAGTTTTCCTTAAGAAAACTGACATGATACAGGTTGAATTTTGCATACCATAAGCAAGGGTTTGTCATCATCAAAAAGGGGGAATTTGTTGGATCGAGGTAGATTTTGAAGATTGACAAAGCTGTGAAACACATGCAAAGAACAAGTATCTGTGACTTGTTCCACTCAAGCAGAATCCAACTAGGATCAGGAGAAGGCAAATGACATGGAGATAGGAGCAAAGGTGTGTGGATAAAACGTGTTTATGAGGAGAGTCTAGCTTGCACAAAGTTTCCTTTCATAAGGAGGAATCCCATAAGGAAAGAAATCAAGGAGATTGACTTGACAAGTTCTACGAGGATAAGGATTCCCAAATATGGAAGGAAATCAACCAAAACAAGAAGAGGACTCTCAGCATAAATACAAGAGAAGTTTTACAAAAACTTCACGCACTTACAAAGAGAGTTACAAGCAGAACATAATCAAATTAAGAGAGTTCATATTTGAGAGAGTTCTGAGTGAAGATCCAAGTGCAGCCAATACAAGAAACCAGATTGAAGAACGTATTCCTTAAGTCTATGCTTTACAATTCTTGAATCAAGTTAATTGTATTGTTTTTCATTGAGTTGTAATCATTCATTCTTAGTGCTAGTAAGTTATAAACTTTCTTAGAAGTTAGTCTTCAAGTTGGGATAACTCGAAGACTAAGGCACATAGACCTAAGGATGTTTGTGTAGAGTTTAGGAATTAGAGTTTATAATTCCTTAGGTTACAGAGTTTGTAATCTGTTGTTGAGGCTCATTGATTTAGTGAAATTGGGTTAAATCCTACAGAGGTATAGGTCGTGGTTGTTTCCCTTTGTGAGCCAGGGTTTTTCTACGTAAACATCGTGTGTTCTCCTTTTACTGCTTTATGTTCTAGTATTCGAAAAAGAAATAGATTGCTTAAACCTGTTCCTTAGGCAAATTAGGGGGTCAACATTCGAATAGGTACGATGACATCCGTATCCTATCTGCAAGGGGCTACAGGACATTCCTTAGGAAAGGGTTTGTTTTGTTTGATTCTTTATCGTGCTTACTTGATTTGATTAACTCCTAAGTATATTTGTTTCAATACTTCTCATATGGTTCGTATGAGATCTTCAGTGCCTGAGGACAAGGCCCCTGCCTCTGCAGTTAGAGCCGCAGCCAAGGGACAGGGTAGAGGTCAACCCAAAGGTCAAGGCAGGGCATGGGCTGTGGCACCATATTGGGCCCAGGCTAGATCACCATCAGCAGAGCCTGAGGTTAGAGCGGATGAGGTTCAGTATGAGCCGGAGTATGTGGGGCCAGCCCAACATCCGGCAGGTTGTTTAGCTACTCCAGTATTGTAGGACACCTTGGTTTGATTGTTTGGGTTTCTTGAGGGTATGACTCCACCAGCTACTTCTTCGAGCACTCCGATTGATTCTCAGGTTTGAGGTGAGGCTCAAACTTCAGCTCAAGTGGTAGCACAGGGTTTAGGAGCGCAGCCTATTGCTGCGGCTCCCAGATTTGAGGTACTACTGGTCCCTGCAGCTGCTCCCCTTCTTCCAGCTGTGCTAGTTATGTCTTCTGAAGAGAAGAAGATGCTGGGTAGGTTCTTGAGATTGGGTCCTCCGAGGTTTTTAGGTGCTTCTAGGGAGGATGCACACGAGTTTCTAACTAGCTGCCAGGAGAAGGTATATAATTTGGGGTTATTTGAGTCTCACGGAGCCGATTACACCGCGTTTTAGATAGATGATCCAGCGAAATAATGGTGGATGTCATATGTTTCTTGTAGATTGGCCGGGTCACCTCCGCTTACTTGGGATCAATTCTCCGCAGCCTTTCTGGAGAAGTATGTACCACGTAGTATGAGAGAGCGTCTGATGGATAAGTTTGCCGGGTTGGAGTAGGGCTCCATGATAGTGTATGAGTATGAAGTTCGTTTCCACCAGTTGTCCAGGCACGCCACTATGATTCTGCCTACCGAGCATGAGAGAGTACGTTGGTTTGTTCGGGGTTTGACCTTGTACCTCTGCTTGGCCATAGAGGGTATGGTAGCATCGGGTTAGTTTTTTCTGGAGATATTTGATCATGCCCGTACTATTTAGGGTATAGTTTGCGAGGCCCAAGGAGGCAATGATAAGAGGCCCCGCCATCAGGGCAGTTTCAGCAGTTCACAGGGCTGTGGTAGGGGCTACTATGGTAGAGGTTAGCACTAGCTACGTTTCTAGACGAGCCAGCCTGTTCAGGCGGCATTACAGACTACTGAGGGTCAGAGTAGCCAGAATCTCATTCCTGCTCCCCAGAGTGGTCATTCAGGGTCCACAGGTCATGGTGGTCATTCTGATTTGGTCGGGTCTTCACAGCGGAGTACATATGGTCGGGGTTGTTATGAGTGTGGCGAGATAGGCCACTTTGCTAGAGAGAGCCCATTGATACAATATCCTAGGTGACAGGATTCATTGGTTCAGGCCCCCAGGGCTCTAGCACCTCCAACTAGAGGTGATTCACAGGGTAGTAGGGGTGGTCCCCAGGGCACTAGAGGTGGCCCTCAGTTCGGTAGGTCAGGTGTTTGTGGCAGTCCGGGCCACATATATGCAGTTCCAGGCAGAATAGAGGTCGAGGCTTCAGATGTTGTGATCACATGTATGATCTCCATTTGTCATCAGTTTGCTTCTGTTTTTTTATCCAGGGTCTACATTCTCGTATGTATCTTCTTATTATGCTACTCGTATGGGGTCTGCTTGTGAGTCCTTATATGTGCCTTTGCGTGTATCTACTCCCGTAGGTGATTCTTTAGTAGTGGATCAGGTTTATCGGGCTTGTGTAGTGACTATCTTAGGGTATGACACCTGGGTTGACTTAGTTGTCCTTGGTATGGTTGATTTTGATGTGATTTTGGGTATATATTAGTTGTCTCCTTATCATGCGGTCTTGGATTGCTTCGCCAAGACTGTTACTCTTTAGATGCTTGTTATCCCTCCTATCATATGGAAGGGAGTTGATAGCCACATGCCGAGGGGAGTTATATCTTTCCTGATTGGCCAGCGATTGGTTAGGAAGGGGTTCTTAGCTTATCTTGCCTACGTCCGTGATACTAGTGCCACCATCCCTCCTTTTGAGTCGGTTCCTGTGGTTTGGGAGTATTCGGATGTGTTTCCTTCCAACCTTCCAAGTCTTCCTCATGATCGTGACATTGATTTTGGTTCGATATCGAGCTGGCCACCAAGCCCATTTCTATTTTGCCATATCAGATGGCACCTGCTGAGTTGAAGAAGCTTAAGGATCAGCTCCAGGATCTATTGAGTAGAGGGTTTATCCGGCCTAGTGTGTCTCTGTGGGGTGCTCCAATTCTATTTGTGAAGAAGAAGGACGGGTCTATGCGTATGTGTATCGACTACATGCAATTGAATAAGGTGATAATAAAGAACATATATCCTATGTCGTGTATTGATGACTTGTTTGACTAGCTACATGGTGCAACAGTGTTTTCTAAGATAGATCTGAGGTCCGGTTATCACCAGTTGAGGATGAGGGCTGAGGACATCCCAAAGACTGCATTTAGGACTCGATACGACCATTATGAGTTCCTGGTCATGGGTTGACTAATTCCCCAGCAGCATTTATGGAGTTGATGAACCGTGTATTCAGTGCCTACCTGGATTCGTTCATGATTGTGTCCATCGACTACATTCTGATATATTTGAGGAGTAGAGTGGAGCATGAGCAGCATCTTAGATTGGAACTTTGGGCTTTGCAAGACCACCAGTTGTATGAAAAATTCACTAAGTATGAGTTTTGGCTTGAGTCTTTGGCATTCTTAGGGCACGTGGTGTCAAAGGATGGGATTATGGTGGATCCGGCAAAGGTTGCAGTAGTTCGTGATTGGGCTAGGCCTACTTCTCCTACCAAGGTCCACAGCTTCGTTGGGTTAGCAGGTTATTACAGACGGTTTGTGGAGGGATTTTCTTTGATAGTAGCTTCATTGAATAGATTGACTCAGAAGAATGTTCCCTTCCAGTGGTCAGATGAGTGTGAGGCAAGCTTTCTGAAGCTCAAGGCCTTGTTTACTTCATCTCCAATTCTTACACTTCTGATCGAGGGTCAGGGTTTTATCGTATATTGTGATGCATCAGGTATTGGTTTGGGTTATGTGTTGATGCAGTAGGGCCAGGTTATTGCATATGCTTCCAGAGAGTTAAAGGTTCACGAGAGGAACTACCCGACACATGACTTGGAGTTAGCAGCGGTAGTCTTCATATTGAAGATGTGGAGGCATTATCTTTATGGCGTGCATTGTGAGATCTTTACTGACCATCGTAGTCTTCAGTACATATTCATCCAGAAGGATCTAAATTTGAGGCAGCGGAGATGGTTGGAGTTACTGAAGGACTATGACATTTCTATCCTCTATCATCTGGGCAAGGAAAACATGGTAGCAGATGCCTTGATTCGGAAGGCGCTGAGTATGGGTAGTTTGGCTTTCTTAGCTACAGAGGAGAGACCTTTAGCTTGGGACATTCAGTCCTTGGCTAATAGGTTGGTTTGACTTGACATTTCTTAGTCGGGCCGTATTCTTGCTTTTGTTGAGGCTAGGTCTTCCTTATTGGAGCAGATTCAAGCACAACAGTTTGATGATATGAGATTGAGGATCATTTGTGACAAGGTTTGAGTGGTGAGGCTAGGAAGGCGACTTTCAATTCTAGAGGGTGTTCTTAGGATCGAGGGTCGTATTTTCATTCCTAGAGTTGGTGACTTGGTCAAATTGATATTGGAGGAGGCTCATTGCTCTAGATATTCTATTCATCCCGGATCATCTAAGATGTATCGTGACTTGAGGCAGCACTACTGGTGGTGTGGGATGAAGAGGGATATTTCAGCTTTCGTATCCAGGTGCTTGAACTGTCAGCAGGTGAAGTTCGAGTAGCAGAGGCCAGGTGGTTTATCACAGAAGCTACCCATTTCGGAGTGGAAGTGGGAGCGTATATCCATGGACTTTGTAGTCGGATTGCCACGTACCTTGTGAGGTTTGATGCTATTTGGGTTATCGTGGATAGGTTCATGAAGTCTGCTCACTTTCTGCCAGTTTAGACTTCCTACGGTTCCGAGAGGTTGGCCTAGATCTATATTCGAGAGATTATCCATTTGCATGGGGTGTCAGTTTCTATCATTTCCGACCGAGGTACTCAGTTCAATTCACACTTTTGGCAGTCTATTCAGAGAGAGTTGGGTACTAGAGTTGAGCTTAGCACTGCCTTTCATCCGCAGATAGAAGGCCAGTCAAAACGTACCATTCAGGTTCTGGAGGACATGTTGCGAGCCTGTGTTATTGATTTTGGGGGTCAGTGGGACCAGTGTTTGGCCTTGGAAGAGTTTGCATATAATAATAGTTACCATTCCAGCATCCATATGGCTCCGTTCGAGGCTTTGTATGGTAGGCGGTGCAAATCTCCGGTGGGTTAGTTTGATGCTTTCGAGGTTAGGCCGTGGGGTACTGATTTGCTTTGTGATTCTATGGATAGAGTTTGGATTATTCAGGAGAGACTTCGTACTACCCAGAGTAGGCAGAAGAGTTATGCTGACCGGAGAGTTTGAGATCTTGAGTTTATGGTAGGTGATAGTGTGTTCCTTCGGGTATCGCCCATGAAGGGTGTGATGCAGTTCGGGAGAAAGGGTAAGCTCAGTCCAAGGTTCATTGGTCCATTTGAGATCCTTCGCCGTATTGGAGAGGTTGCTTATGAGTTGGCCTTGCCTCCTGCTCTTTCTAGTGGTCATTCGGTGTTTCATGTTTCTATGCTGCGGTGGTACATTTCGGATGAGTCTCACGTGCTTTAGTTGGAGTAGATTCAGTTGGATGAGTCCTTAGCCTTTGAGGGAAAGCCTGTTGCTATTTCGGACGGGCAGGTTAGGAAGTTGAGGTCCAAGGAGATTCCATTAATTAAGGTTCAGTGGCGGCACCGTCCTGTCGAGGAGGCTACTTGGGATATCAAGACGACATGCCGACCCATTATCCTCGTCTTTTCGAGTCTTCTGGTTCTATCCTTATTCTAACTTTCACAGATGAAAGTTCTTTTAGTAGTGGATGTTATAATGACCTCCAGGTCATTTTCTATTTTCCGTGCTTTTTCTGTGTTTCGACCTTTCCCCCAGCGGCTATAGGTCATTTATGACTTACCGGGACTGACGGTCTGGTACTCGGGCTGTCCGTTAGGTCATTAAGACTATTTCCCTATTTTAGCACTTAAGGTTGGTAAATCTTTGACTTTGGTCAACTTTCTTGGTTAAAGCACTCAAAATCAAATTCCGACAGTTCCATTGGCTTTGGAACGGGGATTTTGGTCTAGTGGGACCATTCGTTTGGGTCTGAGTACTTTCAGTGTGGTTTTGTGTGGCTTTGTGTATTTTGAAGTCAGTTTGGCTGGTAGGGTTGACTTTGGTCAACATTCGGGGAAGACGGCCTCGGATGGGAATTCCGTTTGCGCTGTTAGCTCCGAAATGTCAACTTTGGGCTAGGGGGACCTTTGGTTCGGGTCTCGAGGCTTCTGGGCTTGTTTTTGGGTTTTTATTTTCGAGTTGGTTTTGGGCGTGGGGCCCACTTTTTGTTAAAACAATCTCCGTTGGGAGTTTCGTCAATTCCATTGAGTTTGGAATGTCGTTTCTGGTAGGGTAGCATGGTTGGTTTGTGTTCACAGGATTCTAGATGAATCTCGAGGGTCCGTCGAAAGATTTTTGGACTTGGTATTTTTGTTGGTTGCTACATTAAGTTGCAGACAACCTTGCCCTTCGCGATCACGGGGACCCCATCGTATTCGTGATGGTCTAGTTTCTTGACCATTGCGTTCGTGAAGGGTTCCTTCGCATTTGCGATGTAGCCAGCTAGGACACGACTTAGCTTCTTCTTCGCAAATGCGGCCTGGACCATCGCGAACGTGATGGTTGGGCCGGTTGTGCTCCACAAACGCGGGGGTCCTGTCGCGATCGTGATGAAGGACCCTTGGCAGTTATATTAAATCCCAACTTCATTTTCTTCTCCAAAAATCTGAGAAACACCATTGTTATAGATCCTAAGCTCTAAATTCCAGCTCCCTTGCATCAGTTTCTTCATTCGGTAAGTCCCCTCGTCACCCCTTTCCTCCTTCCGTATATGTTCTCGCATTTCTCCAGTTAAGCTCGGTTGTTGTGAATTCCTAGAGTTGGGGTGATCCTTGTTGTAGGTTGACTTTTAGGGACTGATGGTCTTGAAATTGTGCAATTCATCTTCGTGACGTATTCCTCCTATCGAGGTTGGTTTCCGCCTTTGAATTCTGAGCTTTTCTGTTTTATTTACGTTAATTAGTAGCACTTCGGGGCTGTTTTGGGCCCCGAATCGATCTTCGTTCGCGCCAAAACTTTGGGCATGGGTTCCTTAACCCATCGCGAGCATAATTGTGATTTTTGTTCTCAGTTTTGTTGTGCGGGCCTTAAGGATCATTTTTCTGACCTGATTTTCAGACTGTTTTTCCATATAGCAATATGAGTGTCATTATTCTCGTCTTGACACCTAGTTTATATTGTTGATAGCGTGATAGCTTTCTGAGGTTGTTCGGAAGGGGAAGGCACATGAGTGACGGTTCGTGCTTGCAGTTCGGCCTCGAGGTAAGTTACGGTTTACCTTCTAGACTAAGTTTAGTTGGATTTTATATATTTGTATGTTACTGAAATGCTAGGTTGGATTTTAGATAGACGTCAGACTTATATCATGTTTATCATGTTAATTGACCATTTCGGGTTTTTAACACTAGGGATGTATGTTATCCTTAGCCTAGGAGCTTGTTTCTTCTGTGTGACTAGTCTAAGACCCTTAGCATGCTTTTAGGAGGCTTTAGAGGTAGAATAGAGCTTGCTCATTGTCTTTTGATTTTATTTTTCGCTTTACCGCTTTATTCTGTCGTTGCATGTAATTGTGGGCCCGAGGCCATGGCTAAGATTTGGATGGATTCCAGGTCAGTTCTCTTGTTTTGGAGGGCACTATTGCCCTATTTGATCTAATAGTGTGATGATTCCTCTACTCGTGAACATTCATACTCATATCGCATGGCATATCATTTGTACAGTATGGAAAGGATTTTCAAAGGCTTTTGGGTTTGAAAAGAGGTTTTTCTACTGTTGTGATGAATTTTGGACTAAATCGAGCTATTTTGAGTATCACCTTGGTTTTGAGAGGGAAAGAGGTACCACTATTTTCTGTATATAAATTTACAGTCCGATGCGGTATTCCGGACCCCCGATGCGTTATTCTAGGTATTTTACTTTCTCATTTATATACATATTAGTCTGATGCGGTATTCTGAGTGCCCGATGCGGTATTCCAGGTTTATATTTTATTGCATTCATATATGCATCATCGTGCATCGCATTGCATTTGCTTTGGCATGTGGATGGACTCTGGTTTGGCTTGATGTTGTTTCCCTTTTCTCTTTTTATTTACTGGCATGTCTCCGGCTTTATAACTAGAATTCGGAGGATCCCTGTATAGTTAGCTGCTTTCCTGTAATCTATATTTATATATTATCTTTCTGCGCTTGGTCGGCCTATGATGCCTACTGAGTACCCGTTGTCTTGGTTCTCATACTACACACTGCATCTCTTTTTCTGATGCAGCACCTAGTACGAGCCACCCTCGTTGATCTCCTGTCGTTCGAGGCCCATTGTTGTTCGGATCGTGGTGAGCTCCCGGCGCTTTGGAGACTTTACTTTCTTTCCATCTTGTACTTTATGTCTATATTTTGTATTTTGGATAGACAGAGGCTATTGTATAGCTACTCCTTGCTTTAGTCGCTCTTGTACTAGTGACACCAGGTCCGGATTGGTGTTCGGGTTATTTTGTCTTTTTTGGTGACTTTAGGGCCATCTTTTGTATATTCTGTACGTTGGTATGTATATATATGCTTTTGGACCTATCGTTTGTTATATCTTCCGCTTCTCTTTAGTTAAATTATTATTTATTATTTTTCGCGTGTTTGGGATAGGCTTGTCTACTTGGGGGGCTATGTAGACGCCATCATGACCCGATTTTGGGTCGTGACAAGTAGTTAGTTTAGTATGGTTCCCTAACACGCTTTAATTCATTAGGTGACGACTCTTCACCCTCTCTTATCCTAAAAAAAGAGTTATCACGTCGAATCCCGCTTTTCGCAAGAAAAATTGGGCGCGATAAAATGACGACTCTGCTGGGGATACTTAGCTTCTAACCATTACGAATTTGTATTTTATGTGGGATTTTTTATTATATTTGTCTTCTTTATTTGTTTGATTTGTGGTTGTAAAATTTTAGTATTTTTACTTTATTTAGTTAAGTTATTTCATTTCATGAATAGGCTCTTCCTATCGTTTGTGTGTTTTCTTAATTAGTTGATATCTTGCATGTTGTTTTTACTTGCGTACTTATATATAAATTATTTTCTTTTAATGTTAAATCATAACTTTTTTTTCTTTATTTGCTACTTTAAAAGATTTTAATGTTTAATTGTCTCAATGACTGATGTTATTTTTATTTGATCTCATAAATATTTTATTTTCATATTTAATCACCCCATAATTTCCTTGTCTGTTTTTTATGTGATTTATTTTTTACCCTTGCTTGACTTTTCTTTAATTTTTGATTAATCATTTTTAGTTATCATCATTATTTGAAGTTAGTCTAGCATTATTTTAGTTGCTACTTAATTTAACCTTCCATGTATATACTCCTTCCTTGATCCGCTATTAATTTTTGCTTATTTGATTTATGGCTGACTCTTTTCCCATTCTCTTTACATGTTTTAGTATTATTGCTTTATGATTACTTTATTATTTCTTCATTTCATCTATTTGGTGTGTCTCATGATATATTTATTTTCCACCACTTTATTTGTGCATTGTTACTTTTTCTTATTTTTTTCTTTATTTATAAATTTATCGCTTCTCATAAATTGTTCAATGTGTTATACTTTCCTTATCTGTTTATTTTTTATTTGTTTTATGTAAATTATTATTCTATTCATACTTCCTCCATTGGGAATCTCATAACTGCACACACAAAACGGTTGCGTAGTTTCACGATCGTTCACCCTTAAACACCTTTAGGGAAATGTCTCATGGATTGGTCGATCAGCGGTGCGTCGACAACCATGAGCGTTCCCACTATCAGGTTGTCCGCTTGAGGGAACCTGTGTCATGAAATCACTCTTGCTCTTAGATTGTGATTATGTGTCCCTTTATCAAGGAATATGCTTTGTATTTGAACCTAGGAGATCATAATAACCTTGATACGTTAAAATTAATAGTTTGACCTTGTCCCAAGTCCAAAGGGTTCATGACCCCGAAGGGATGCATAATTTTATGTGTTATGTGTTAAACTTTTACATATATGTTAATATTTTACCTGCCTAATTATCTATTTCTTGTCTTAGTTATTCCTTATTTCTAGAATTTCAAGCTTTAGATGTCAGAAAAATCATTTATTTGAACTTAATGCAAATAATTTTATTGTACCGTACCTTTATTCCTTACACCTAAATCATACAATCTTAGGTCCTAGTCAAAACTCTACTGGCATTATGGTTTGATCTTGTTCTCTAAAAATCTCCCTTTCTGCATACAAATCATCTCTTGAATTGATCCATTCCTCTATAGGATATTCTAGACTCCCTTCTAATCTTTTATGATAATTCGTTATTTTTAGAATATTCTTAACTCATTGATTTCTACCTTGACATATTATTTCTTCCACACAAAATTTCATTCATTTGATCTAGATTCCATCGTAATTTTGACCCTCAATTGTCAACGCTCGATGTTTGCATCATCCTCCAGCTTTCACAATTTTTAAGTCATATAGTACCCTTATAACCTCAATTCATGTTCCACTCTTAATTCTATCATTATAAGATGTTTTTCTTTCCTCTTGTGCGTTATCATTTACTAATTGAAAGCCATCTTCTTCTAAGGTTGACTAAAGTTAAACAGTAGAGCATATCAGATGGCTAGTCAAGCGATGCCTATCAACCTTGTCAATAATGAAGCTCAGAATAAGAATTTGGAATCACATCAAGGTAATGTCATTACATTTGGAGCACGTATGGAAAGTCTGAAAAGGAGAATTGACAGAATTATAGATATTTTATTCGACCTTCGTGACTCGACAGATGTGCAACCAGAGGCTCCTGTATGGGCAATTTCACCTACACGTGTACATGATGTGCAAGGCTCTTCGAGTTTACATTCACTTGCACTGTAGAAAGCGCTTAATGAATTGATAGAAATGGGTATAGGAAAAGAAAAAGGAGAGGAAGTTCCTGACTGTCAAGCAAGGTATACACAAAAACCAGAGACGAGTAAGTTGGTCAAGTCAGGGGAAGAAAACAAGGGTAGAAAAAGGAATTTGAATTTTCTATTGTATGATAGATCCGGAGATCCTCACCTCCACTTGAAGGCATACCTTGATGAGCTTGCAACTATTGGTAAAGGTAATGATCTTAAGATGAAGCTTTTCGTTAGGTCATTGACTGGTCCAACTTTGATTTTGTATGCAATAAGAGACATGAGCAAACAAATATGTTGGGACAATCTAGCCGAAGATTTTATTGAGCAGATTGATAAGAAGCTAAAGAGAAAATTTGCGAAAAAGATTATAATGCATGATGGAGTTGGTTTGGTTGGGACACAATCCAAGGATAAGGGGAAGGCAGATGAGACAACAAAATCCCCAAAACCCAAAGTAAGAAAATTTCAAGTCACGACTCTCTCGGATGAGCCGCCCTCGCTCACTTTTGAGATGTTGAGGTTGAATGGAATCTTGCAGCCTAAGTTTATCGATTCGTATTACCCTTCAAGTCCTTTCTTTGACCTAAATAAGAATTGTGCCTTTCCTTCTGGTATGCCAGGACACGACACAGATGAATGTCGCCAATTGAAAAGAGAAATACAAAACTTGATAAGTAATGTAAGGATAGTGAAAAAGCCTCGCTCTCAAGTGATATTGTATCCATCTCAAGAAATCATCCCAACACCAAATTGCACCCGAGAATATTATCCTCAACACACCACAAATCCTCATTTTCAAACTGTTTGGTATCCACCTCCACATATTCTTCCAACATCAAATTACATCTCAGTGTCTTATTCGCGGTCCATCACAACCTACCCTCATGGCCAGACTACCATAACAAAAGGGCGAGGTAAAGGAAAGAAAATCAAAAGGGGAATGCAACGGCTTAACTGAGGTTATCACTTTTATGGAGACTCAACAAGTTGGCAACAAGGCATCCAAAAAAGAAGTGTGACTAATAAATGCAACATCTCTTAGTTTTCAAGACTACCATTTTCATATGCTTTCCTTTATTGAGTTTTTCATTTTCAAATTCCTTTGTAATATGAACTACGGTTGACCTGATTCCCCTATAAGAGGGATACGTAGGTGCTGATTGAATGAGTTCGCTCTGATCATAATATTTTTTCCCTATATTATGTATTCGATCTTTTAGAGATGTGACTGATTGAATTGACAAAATGATGAGGAGAAAGCTCTAGTGTTCAACAATAGTCGACATTGTTCATCCTATGACTCCCTTTTCTCTCTATATTGCATCCTAGTATCGTGCCGATCCTTCGAAATCATAAAATTTGTTACTATCATAAGTTTCGTGCGAAACTCAAATCTCTGCATTTAGATAACTCTTTAAGTCCTAACTCTCGTCTATTTTGAACATTCTTTATATAATAGTATTATTATCATTTTACGGTTCAAGATTATGTGTGCTACATTATGATTTTATTTGTGTTTAACTTATTTATTTTTCTCAAAGGTTGTCTAGCATTTGAACATCGACTCGATTAAGAATCTGCAATATGACAAATATGCTCAATATCCAAAAGAAAGCTAGTCTTCTTCCTTCTTGCTCCATGTAAAATACTTTCTGGACTGTATCTCCTCTCCCTGTTTGCACCAATACACTTCCTCAACAATCATCTTCAGCCCCCATCGATCGTGGTACTTTGCCAAGCATGATAATATCTGACGAAAATGAGAACAACAAGCTAGATGCACTACAAAAAAGAATTCATGATTTAGAGAAGAGGGTGGATGAAAAATTATGCTCTGAAAATATCTATGACCTGAGGTATAAGAAATTGTGTCTACATCCAAGAGTTGGATTGCCGCCAAGGTACAAAGTTCCAAGATTTAATTTGTTTGATGGGCATGGAGATCCAATCACACATCTTAAGGATTATTGCAGCAGATTGATTCGCATAGGACATAATGAGGCTCTTCTCATGAGATTATTCATTCAGAGTTTGTCTGAAATAGCACTCACATGGTATACCAAACAAGACTTTGGTAAATAGTATTTGTGAGAAGATATGGCCCAAGATTTTGTAGAACAACATAAGTTTAACATTAAGGTCGATGCAACTATGCTGGATTTGCTCGGATTGAGAAAATTGAATCACGAGTCTTTTGAGGAGTATGTATCACGGTGGAGACTAGAAGCTTCCAAAGTGCGTCCTTCAGTACTTGAAGAAGAGTTGACACAAATTTTCATCAGATCATCAATGGTGTATATTATGAATCATTATTCTTCGCAAGCATTCAAAGCATTGATAGTCTGATTCGAATTGAGAAAGAATTAGAATATGACCTTCAGACAGGGAGAATCAATGATGTTTCTTCAATACAAACCATTTTTCAAACATCAAGGAGCTCACATAATGAAAAGGGAAAAAGGGTATCGACCCCACACCTCAAAAATAAAACCATCACGATACTGTGGAAGTTCATGCGATTTTTGATTCCTATGAAGTTCGTCCCGAACCTCATAACTCAAAAGATTTTCAACCACAAGCTTGTCATATCAAATCTATCTGTCAACCTCAAACTTACCTAGCACAATCGAGTTTTCATCAACAAAAGAAAAGGAGGCCTCGTACTTTTACTCTTTTAACTGAGTCCCTGACAAGCATATTTGAAAGATTGAGGGCTCGAGGGGTTGTGCAATCAAGAAAGGGGTGGATTCCTAAGTACCCATCTTCTAGTTTTGACCCATTCAAGAACTGCACTTATCACTCAAATATCCAAGGTCATGATACTGAAGAATGTCAGGCATTAAGGTAAAAAATTCAGAATCTAATTGAAAAGGGGGAGATAAAAGTGCAGCAAGGACCACTAAGCAATATCTACGTCTCTCCTACTACGAATAGAGTCGTTGTTCAAGGTGATCTGACAAAAGTAATTCCAAGACATATGATAAAGAAGCGCAAAATGCATCAAAGGAATTGATAAAGACAAGATCATCACAAGCAAAGTACCATTTCCCTTTACTCATTCGCATTCTAGACAATAAATTTCCTCGCTTTTATTCACTTTCTTTGTACTCATGAACTATGATTGACCTGATTTCCATTTGGATACGTAGGCAGCTCATTATTGGGTTCGGTCTTAATCTAATAAAATCTTTCTTTTTTCTCCATATCAAAATCAAGATGCGTTTGACTAGGCTTTCTACCTTAATAAATTTAATTTGTCCCATTGCATAACCAATTATGTCAAGACGCAGATTCAAAATTGAGACTTTAATGTTCAGACGTAAGGCAATAATTTCTTTTAAAACTAATGATTTTTCTTTGAGCAACTGAATGCAAGACTCCATGAAGCCTATGGGGATTCTTGAAACTCTATAGGCATACAATCCTTTCAATTGACAGGGACATGCGAAAAATATTTTATATTATAAACTGGGGAAGAAATTTTTAAGGAGCCCTCAAATATTTCACTAGAACAGGATACGAGCTCGTATATAGGAGAACAAGGTAATGGAAAGGGATATCAAGTAATCAAGAATAATTATCATCAAAAGATGTTTTGCTCTTTCAAATTTTGTGAAGGCTAAGCTACTCTACTTTTTGAGCTACTTTTATAAAATCATTAGCTTCTCGACGAGCTTAAAATCGTGCTACTATTAGCTTCTCGATGAGCTTAAAACCATGCTACTATTAGCTTCTCGACAAGCTTAAAATTGTGCTACTATTAGCTTCTCGGCGAGCTTAAAACTGTGCTATTGTTAGCTTCTCGATGAGCTTAAAATTATGCTATTGTTAGTTTCTCGATGAGCTTAAAATCATGCTACTATTGGCTTCTTAATGAGCTTAAAATTGTGATATTATTAGCTTCTCGACGAGCTTAAAATTGTGCTACTGTTAGCTCCTCGATGAACTTAAAATCATGCTACTATTGGCTTCTCAATGAGCTTAAAATTCTTCTACTATTAGCTTCTCAATGAGCTTAAAATCGTGCTACTATTAGCTTCTCGACGAGCTTAAAATCATGATACTGTTAGCTTCTTGACGAACTTAAAATCATGCCACTATTTTCTTCTCAATGAGCTTAAAATTGTGCTACTATTAGCTCCTCGATGAGCTTAAAATCAAGCTACTATTGGCCCCTCGACAAGTTTTAGAATCAAGCCACATATTTATGATACATTTTTGTATCTATCTAGCATATTAAGTTTTGCAGGTTCATACTAACAAATGATCATTTCTCTCAAAAGTTGAAACTAGGGCAGAATTTTTAAGGTTCCTCAAATATACTGTGACAACAAACAGATACGCTTCCTCACCTCCTCTCGTTATTATTATTATTTTTCTATGTCTATAAGCTAATCATTGTACCTAGTTATGTCAAAAGCTGCAACGAGGCCCCAGAAGCAAAACAAAAAGTGACTAATAACATGTTTGAAATATAATTCTTTATCTCTATATCACCACTCGACCAAATATCATATTCACGTTCCATACCACTCATACTCTAATCTTGTCAACTCGTGCTATCTTCATTTGTAAATTTTTCTTTAAGGATCTCGTTCGTCCCTAAATTCAGAACTACACATGACTTGATTCTTGTGAAACCAGAGATATGTAAGCGACTTGAAACTGAAGTCTCGGCCACAATATTTTCCCAACTCCCTCTTGTTTCTTCTGATTCCAAAAGAATCATCTTCCCGATTAGACAAAATTGGCTACTAGTCAACATTCCTTTCCCGCCAATTCATCCTTCATTCCCGTGCAAGGAAGGGGTAGCTGTTGACACCCAATTTTGACCTCCCTATACCTCACCCGGGCTGTTATTTTACTAGTATTTTACAATAAAATCAATTCCCTTAACGTATTACTTTTAAATCATGTGTTTTATCGTTACCTTGACACTTTCTAAATTCATAATAATTTATAAATATATATTTTATATTTCATTACCGTGATTTTCATATAGTATTATACATAAATCATTTTAAATAATATGTATTACGTTACTTTATCTACTTAATTTATATATGTAGTATGTTATTAATTAAATGGTAGCCCAATTTCAATTTCTCTCTCAAATTATTTAAATTCTAGTGTTGACTAATGTAGATTGTTATCCAGTGTTAGGAAAATAAACACCAAAAAATCTCTAACATACAAAATTTTCTTTGTTAAGGTACATGAATTATATAGAAAAGTGACTAAAAAGGTGTAAAAGAATGTCAAACATACTTGGAAAAAAGGAGAACAAATTCATGGGCATACCAGTTGCTTACCAAAATGAGTTGATTTCTTGTGCTATCTGCAACATGAAATATTTACAAGTTCTAGCAAAAAGATAAGTAGGAATAAGAATCTAAAACCCTGACAGAGATGATACAACAAGTACGCCAATAAATGAGAGATTGGAGAAGATGGACCTATAAGGAACATAAAGTATAAAAATGTTCTAGTACTCCTACATAACTTACACCCAAGGCAACGCTCAATTAGATATACAAAACTTTAGTCCTGTTTGAAAATCCAGTCTAAGATTGCAACTAACACACCTATGCTGATGCATGTGGAGGCAAACAACAATTGCCAGTGCTAGATACCAAATAAAAGGAGAGTAGAAGGTAGAGAGATGGTTGTCTTTGTTCTATACCGACTATGTGATGAGTGATGACAATCAGATGGTTAGATTTTCTTACCTTCTTCCTAATACCTCAACATTGGGAGTGTAATAGTTTGGCACACATTGGATCCAACTTGAAATGGGGAGAGAGAAGGATCAAGGCAATAAACATGACTTTTCGTACCATTTGCAGCTTCTTTAGTATTAGTATGGGTCCACTAAATAGCGGGGAGATGAAATTCATGGGCATACAAATTCAAACAAATTGATTGATGTCAATTTAGTCCAAAATGAATTTAATTTGAGTCAATTTTAAATTCAATTATATCCCTAATTCAGCTGACCCAATTTGTGATCCATGACCCGACCCAATCCTTGATCTTATTCTCGGCCATTTATCCTTTATGATCCAACGATCCAGATTAATTCTATGTTTTGTTTCATTTACTAATTAGCATCACCCTAACTCTAACCTTCATTCCACTCCCCCCACCTAGCCGTCGCTACCCTCACCTTCATCTCTCCTCCCACCTTCTCCTCCAACCAAACACCGCCCTCACCACCTAGCCAGAAAACCACCATTGTCGCCACCTCCTTTCCCCAAAGCACTTTATCTCTCTCTCTCTTCACCCATGATGGCCGCCACCACACCGACCGGCGAAACCACCAGCACAGCCACCCAAACTGCCACCCTTTCTCTCCTCTCTTCTTCTCCATTCTCCTTTGCCTCTATACTCTCCTCCATCGTCACCCCTTCATAGCTTCCCCCTTCTCTCAACCCCCTCCGTTACTGACCCATCACCACAAACAAAATGCCACCTCCAGCGAACTCTACAAACCACCGCCACCCTTTTCTATTCTCCCCCACCGACGAGCAGCAGCCCAGTGTCGCCACCTCATTTCTCTGGCAAAACCCCACCAAATAGCCACCCAAACTGCCTCCTTCTATCTCAATGTTTCCAGCCATCTCTGGTCGGTGGACCACTGATAACGCTCAAATCGTGCTCCCCAAGTTGAAGGTCACAGTGATCGTCAGAGCAAAACACATTTATATTCCCAACGGATATCGAGGTCGTACTCATAGAGAACAATGTAGTCGCGATCGAGCTAATAAATAATCTAGTACTTATTGAAGTTCAATTGACGATAAAGGGGGAAAGATATCTAAAAAGGGGGGTTTAGACTAAAACTAAAGATAAAGAAAATCAAATAAAAGAAAGATTGATCAATGGCTTTCCTTGCTTTCACCAAGCAAGAATAACAAGGCAGAATTGATAATGGAAATTCAATTCACAAGACTTGCACCCGATCAACACATGGGTAGTCTTGGGTTAAGGTGCACTTAACCGTCTTTTGACCAATCAAGCAACAATCCTCATGGTTCTCTTGAACCACCACGAGTAAGCAATAACCAACAATTTACTTGGGTGAGTTGGGTTATCTCTAACCCCAACTCTTAGATAGGAATTTCTGGCAATCAAACTATCTCTAGCCTTGGTCTATAGTAAATCCCCCAAATCCCCACTATTGAATCTTCCCGAATTTAAGAAAATCCTCTCTCAAGCAAAAACCCAAATTAGAAAGCTAAGTCAATATTTGCAAGCATTGACTATAAATTCAAGAATAGAGGATTCAATAGATCCAAATAATCAAACAAGAGTAAAATCCATATATGAATTCAATACCCAAACAAGTATTATCTATAATACAAACCCAAATCTCAATTCAACAATTACACCAATAAAATAGCAATTAAGAACAAGAGTTGAAGAATGGAAACTAAGGATTTTATAATAAAGAGCATCCAAATCTTCACTCCTATGGTGTTGGTTGATGAACTTGCTCTCCAAGCTTACTAAACGTTGTGAGAATAGCCAAAGATGCTTCCCAAAATGGCTGAGAAGACTTTTATATGGATTGGGGTTTCCAAAAGTGTGAAAAGACTGTTTTAGTCCAAGCTGAGCCTGCCGTCCGCATTTGCGGAGTAAAGGCTGCATTTGCGGTCCGACAGCCGCATTTGCGGTGGTTGATTGATAAGTTGACCTCCGCATTTGTGATCCTTTGGCCGCATTTGCGGTTGTTGACCGATCAGTTGACTTCCGCATTTGCGATCCTTTGACCGCATTTGCGGTATCTGAGGCTTGTTTCTCCCTTCAGCTCATTTTTAGCTTCTTTTGTCCAAAAATTCTTCAAAGTCTCTACATGAATAAGAATTACCTGAAATATATCAAAACAAGCTATAAGTGGTCTCATATCACCATTAGAGGACGCAAAAGCCTAAGAAAAGAGATGCAAATAAGTTGTAATTTCACCACTAATCAACACCCCCAACTTAATCTCTTGCTTGTCCTCAAGCAAATCATAACCCAATTTGAAGAGACTCCAACTACAAAGCACAAGGACCATTCAATCGCTTTCTCATCCCACTTTTCATTTCAGCACAAGGATCATGATTTAGGTTGGTACTAATAATTAGTCAATCACAAGTGAATGCTCAACACAACAATCCCCTCATTTCCATAAACATTTTCTAAAGTTTCAAAAGAATTTCAAGTATGATCAAGTGACAACACCCAGTCCTCAAGAAGTGACTTAAGATCACTAGCACATCAATCACGCTTATTCGACTCCTTTTCGGAAAGTAACAAAATCACCACTATCCTAATTCACATGCCCTCACCAAAAAAAGAAAGTCAACACTCCATTTACAAAGAGAAAACAAGGGACAAATGCACAACGGTCACACTCACAAAGAACCTCAAGTACAAACAAATATCAAACCATAAGCTTGCCCTTATTTTCATTCACCACTAACTCAAAAATGATCGGTTGGAGATCTCAAAGGACTTTTCTAAGCTTTTAATGTAGGCTAGGGGAAAGGTAGGATATAATTTTGAATTAGAGTGACTACTTCCTCCTCGAACACTACACAACTTTTTCAATTTGAAACCAAAACCATTTCTTTTCATTTTCATTCAACACAAGACACTATGTCACTCAATTCACATGATGCTCCACTTTTTGTCATTCTATTCACCTTGGAGGAATTATTTTTCTTTCCTCTCTTTCCTCTTTTCCTTTCATTATTTCTTTCCTTTCAAATTCTTTCTTCTTTTTGGACAATTATTTTTAGTATTCGACCACAAACCCAATTTTATTCACTTATCACTCCTCCAAGGTACTTCTTCATCACCCCCAACTTAGGCTTTTAGCCTCGATTTCACACTTGTAGAGTTCAAGGAGGGACGAGATCAAATGAGAGATTCGTTTTCAAAATGGTTCAAGGCTTGTACCAAGGTTGCCAAGGAAGAGGTATTAGGCTAAAGAGAGGTGACTAGTGATACAATTTGAGTGCAATGGTGGGCTTTAAAGGCTTAGTAGGCTTCAAAATTCACAAATAAGGCCTGAGGTCATTTATCCAACCAACACAATTAAGACTAGTATTAGAATGATGAACTTTCTGTTTTATCGCATTTTTCACTCTCTTTATTTTGAAAAGAAAAAGCAACTTTGTTTTTAAAACGGTTTTGACTTGTACTAAACTTGAAAACTTATAAAAATTCTCAAATTTAATTAAAACAGAGTCGCCACTTAATTAATTTAGGAATATTAAGAAAACCTGTAGAAAAATATTCAAAAGATCTAAAATAGATAAAAACCTTTTGAATTTAAGAAATTCAGGTAAGAAGTTCATATTAACATTTTAGGAAAGTTTTTAAGGCACCTAAAATATCCGCTAACTCGTGGTTATCTGATTAATTTTTTGAAAACTCTTTATTATGACTAACTTAAGAAAATTAATTTAATCTCGAAAATATGAGAATTATTAATGACAAGATAATTTTACTAATGAAAATTTTGGAAATGGTTTGGGAAAATACCTCTTATAGAGAAATTTTGAGGAAATAATTATCATTTATAAGGGACAATGGAAATAACTTCATTTTCATGAACATTTAAAATCTAAGTTACTTTTGATAAAGATTCATTTTCCCCCCTACAAATCTAAAACAAGTAAATTTGAATGAAAGGCACAAAATAGTTCTCGAGTCGTTGAAATAGCAACATATAAACAAAATAACGATTCACTGGGGATTAACTAAGTTAATTTTAAAAATTTGTTAGTCCAAATTGATACAAGTAATTCTAACTACAGAAATAAATTAAAGAGGAAAGAAATCGTTAAACCTTAGGTTTAATGAACTTTGATTCATGTCCTAAGTCTAGTATTCGAGCCTTTTGGCGAGCCTTTCGGCCCGATGTTAAACCGTTTGGACTTTTGATCCATTCAATTGATGCTGCTATGTTGAGTCTTAGACCCAGTTTTTGGTTCCTTTGGCCCTTTGGGCTGCTGCTTTCTTCACCAGGCCTTCTAGGCCTATTTCTTCAATTTTGAACACATGTCAAGCTAGCTTCCCAATCCAGATTGTTGATTCAAGGAATTTGTGAGTTTTAAGCCCAACGAGATCACGGGGATGAAATGGGAGTCTTGATAAGACTCGAACAAAGTTTCACATGCATAGGAAGAAGGAAGGGAAAGAATGAGTATGAATTCAATCACATGGTATGCAAATATCTATAAATTGACAAAATAAGATCCACTTAAAGATGATAGCAGGGGATCTAGCAAAAATTACAAAACGTTTCAAAAATAGGATGAAAGAACAAGTAAGAGGCTCAAGCTACTGATAAAGCATTATAGGCAGTGTGTGTGGAAAACTCCCGAAAAAAAAAGAAATCAACTTTGCCATTTCTATATGACACACACACAATACAACAACCAGTTAACCATTTTTAGAACTGTAACATGAGTCACTCTACGATAAAAATCAATTCATCTTATTTGAAGAAGAAAGCAAATAGATCATGTCACCATGGGACCAAGCAAAAGTTCAAATATACGTGGTCAAGGAAAGGAACTCATCTGGAAGAAAGCCCTTATTCTCTTGAACCAAAGAGAAGCTACGATTAGACATAACCAAGTCTACGTCACTTTAATGGGCAATTTTTAGAGAAAGCAAATATTTCTAAACATACTAGAGAGAAATCACAAATTTTACTCACTAATATAATGCCAAACAAGATGAAACTAAAGCTGAACAAAATGAACACTCTGGAAGGAGGAAACATTCTATCATGTAGACTCAGAATGTTTTTATCTATTCAAACATTATGGAAGAAAATTCTTTTAAACAAAAATCAAATCTTTAGCACCTTAACAGATGCTCCTTAAACATCTGTGAGTAATCTATTCCAAAGAAAAATCGCAAGATAAAGCAAAGAAACTATGAAAATATCAATCTATTTTGGTGACTATCCTAGCAACTATCCGATTAGTGATTTTAAACCAGAATCAGATTATACAAATCTCCAGTTGTTATTCTCTCAAACAAATTCATCAGTAAGAAAACAGATTTGGCAGATTCGAACCAACTCAAGACATCCCATCCCAGTTATCCAAATGACAAGTGAAAACGAACCATAATGAAGACTCGTTTCACCTACCTTCCTCTTATATCATAGAGGTGACGAAGACAGGGCAATTAAAAGAGAACATCAACCATTTAAAGTCTTGTACAAATATGAGATGTCAATCAATGAATTACTCTAAACATGGGATGATTGTTGTTCTAGACAACTGAAGCAAAGTAGTACATTAAGAACTTGATAACTCGAGCTTTGCGAAAAGCACATTCTTCACACCTTCCAGCAGGCAAATTAACACGAAAGTTTTGCAAGTAAAATCTTAATATGCACCCTAGATATGGTTCTTTCAAACAAATATTGATCAAAACTCAAAACTATGGCAGAGTTTTAGCTTTGTTCCAACATTCGTTTCTTTGGGAAGAGCTAAAGAGCAGTTCCCCAGAAAAAATCTCATTTAACATTGCCAGCCAAAATGACTTTTCTTAAGAAGATTTTCTATCCCACATACATAAACAATCGCAACAACGTTCACATAGGGCACAAATATGGCCAAAACAATAAGAACAACAAACAACAACTTCAAAATTTGAACTTGGCAAAATCTCCAGATAAACATACGAATTTCTAAATCCTTATTTATAGTTATCATGATCATAACAACACGAATCTTCATACAAGACCAAACCAGAGAGTCATAGACTCACATCAATGATAAAATTTCACATCGTAATACTTAGACATGAAATAAAAATGAAAAAGGGATAAAGCTTTCACCTGTTGTGGAGCAGAGAACTGAGAATACGAACTCTTTGTCGGAAAATCTTCACCACCGGAACTTTACAAGATTTCACCAGAACATCGATTGTTGGCATGTTTTGTTATTGAAATTTTTTGGTTACGTGAGATTGATGGAATGCTCCACCAGAATCCCCAACTTTTTCCCTAAAAATACAGCTACCTCACACCTCAATCTTAGAGGGTTTATATAGGAGAAGCTTGGGCAGATTTGGGGGGGGGGGGGGACATAGGGTATTTCTGGGAATTTTTGTGAGGAATTTGAAATTCAAAAATAGGGGATAAGGCTTCACAACAAGGATTTGGTACAAATTTGTACAAGAATCCACAAATTTGTGCCACCTGGCGCTTCTAGAACCTTCGAGGTCCTGCCAGCTCGAACTACTCGATGAAGGGTGGACGGTATTTGGGAAAATTGATAGGGTTAGAGCTGTTGTTGAAGCTGTTTGGAGCTGGGAACGTTATGGTTATACTGGATTTTGGTTTGTCTATTTGAGAGAAGAGACGAGGAGAGAGAGAGAGAGAGATGGGATAAGGGTGTGTTTGTTTTGAGAGAAGAGGAGAGAGATTTTAAGCGGTGTGTTGGTATAGACTGATTTTGGATTGGGCCTGGGTGGGTTGAGGTTTTTTAATTGGGGAAAAGGGAGTGGGCCGGAGGAAAATGGGACTTGTGAGCCCAAATCCGGCTAGAGCAAAAGGCTGATGAGAGGTTTCAAATTTAAGAAGTAGCCAAATTGACAGGGATTAGAAATAATTCGGCTAGGATTTAAATGATTTTAAAGGGATAGGCTAGAATGGGAATAGAGATAAATCGATTAAAATTAACCTCAAGCTTTAATAAATTTAAACAATTTGAAATAATTATTGTATTTAACACGCAATTACCTCTTTTATCAATTATGAAATTAATCTCTCATTTTGAATTAATTTGGAGAAAAATCAAGCGTTTAATCTCTTAAAAGAGTTTTCTTATGAAATTAAACTTTAAAATAGTTTTTTAAGTAAACTTTTATAAATTTCACATAATTAAATATGAAAATATAAATTTTTACTATAAAGTTGATTTAGATAATATTTTATCCTTTTTACAAAATAATTATTTCAAAAATTGTTTCAAGTTTGAAAAAGGCTTAAGATTAATTCGTAATATGGAGGGTAAAAATTGGGTGTCAACAACTGCCCCTCCCTTTGGGTATGGTGGATGTAAGGAACCCTAGGCAAAGAGAATTGACGTTCCTAATTTTATCCGACCACAGATTCATCTTCAAGAAGCGGTTGGTTCTAGCACAAATTTCAAGGAATCATGGTCGAACCCCGGTATTGAGTTTCCTACATATCTCAGGTTACATGAGAATTCAGGCCACTTGTAGTACAAGGCGCTTGATTTTACGCACGATTTTGAAAGGATTCCAAACTATCCCGCTTTCAGAGTACGGAGAGACCGAAAAGCTGTGGAGTAAAAGGATTAGAGGGAGTTCGGAATGCAACTGAGTTTTAAACACAGATCTCGCCTACATATCTCAAGACTCAGGGAATCAGGCTGCTTGTAGTTCGACTCAATCGGTGGAAAAAGTAATCTTTATGTTAAGACAACCTTTGGCTCGGGATGAGTGACAAATAATTTGAGCTATAGAAAAGAGCCTTGTAACCCCTCAACTATGAATGTGGCATGATTCACACCCATAAATAAGATTTTACCTAGACATAATCTCCAAAGCTCAAGGTGCATCATCACATGGATTTGAAAAGAAGGAATATTGCTCCCAGCGTGAGTTTAGAAAATTTCCTGGATGCGAAACTAAGACCCAAAGATAGGAAATACCCACATGCCTTCTGATAGGGGTGTGGTTTGATGGTGGTGAAGGTCGTTCCTCAGCTCGTGTCCAAAGAGTTTGATCCTTCTTCGGACTACGTCCCAGTTTGTTGCTAAGAAAAAGTTCCACATTGTGATGCGTCCTTTTTGGTGTAGTCCGCACCTGTGGTTTTGATTTGAGAATTTCATCCTTCTCGGATGCTCTCGACAATATCTCAAAACAAAATTCTTAGTAGTAACATAATTCTATTTGGACAGGTAGTTTCTTTGCCATACCTCGTCTTTAGATTACGTCGAATCTCGTGTTATGACATCTTTTTGACGTTTTTTGTACCTGTTGCTCTAGTTCGAGATTTTTGTCCTCTTGGATATTCTCGGCAATACTTTGTAACAAATAGTTAGTAGTTAAGTAGCTCAATAAAGAGAGATAGCGTTGTACCTTATTTTTTGTGTTTAGTTATTTTTTGAATCATATATCATCCTTTCCTATCTCTGTCTTAGGAAATAGCGACTTTTATGATGAGAATGTGATAGCCCTCATAGCTGTTGGATAGAATTACCTTCGTGGCAATTTTTGAGTATGACGACCTTCATAGTCATTTGCGATGTAACAGTTTTCGTAACCATTTGTGGCGTTCTCTTGAATGTGATAGCCTTCATGGCTATTGACATTAGTCTTTTCATATGCCTTTAGGGTAAATCTTGCGCATCATTCGTATCGACGCGGCCAACAGATATTCCCTGAATTGTCAGGATTTAGGTAATCCAGCACATCATCCAACTTTGGATAGAGGCAGCTTACAGATGCCTTTAATTTGTCAACTTTGAGTAATCTTGCACATCATCCGACTTTGGATAGAGGTGGCTTACAGATGTCCTTCGAATTGCCAGCTTTTGGGTAATCCTTCACTTTTATCCGAACTTAGATGTAACGCGACTTACAGATTTCCCTTGGATTGCTAGTCTTTGGGTAGTTCTGCATAATATCAACGTGGATATGTCGTGGCTTATGATAACCCTTGGTCTATCAATTTTTTGTAGTCTTGCACTTTTATCTAATTTCAGATATTATTGTGACTTACGCATTACCCTTGAACTATCAATCTTCGGGTGATCTTGCACACTATCCGATTTCAGATATCGCTGCGTCTTATAAATAACTCTTAGTCTGTCAAGTTTTGGGCAATATTGCACACTATCCGCTTTCGGACACTGCTGTGGCTTATAGATAACCTTTTGGACTTCCAACTTTGGAAAATCTGGTTCATCATCCAATTTGGAAGGCATCTTACAGCCATCCCTCAGACTATATGCTTTCAATCTTAAAGACAAACGGTATTTGATTATTGGGGTGACAAGGCCTTTGCCACTCGATCAAATATAGCTGTGTCCCTTGGCAATCAATTCTTTTGTATGTATACGCATACTTTAGAGCGAGACTTTATTGTCTCTAATAAGGGTGCATAAATATCCTCGACATCAGACTTCACCGTCTTACGCAATATTGGATATGAATATACTGGATGCCAGACTTGACATGATAATAAGGACGCAAAAACATCCTCAATGTCAGACTCCTCCATCCCATGTAATATCGAATATAAATATGCTGAATGCCAGACATGGTTTAATAATAAGGAAGCAAATACATCCTCAACGTCAGACTCTTCCATCTCACGCGATGTCGGATATAAATATGTTGAATGCCAGACTTGGTATAATAATAAGGAGCAAATACATCCTCAACGTCATACTCCTCCGTCTCACGCGATGTTGGATGCAAATATGCTGGATTCCACACTTGGCATAATAATAATAATATCCTCAATGTAAGACTCCTCCATCTCACGCAATATCGGATATAAATATGTTGAATTCCAGACTTGGCATAATGGTAAGGATGCATAAATATTTGTGGCATAAATATGCAAATGAAAATATCCTCAATATTAGACTCCTCTGTCTTACGCAATCTTGGATATAGATATGCTCTTGGGTCGATCCTGCGTAGCCAGTATGACTTAAGGATGCCTCTAAATTTCATCCTCTTTGAAACTGGCCGGTAGAGGGATATAATATTTGCAGCAAATGTATCTGCGGTATGGTCCTCATAACATGGTCCTCTTGACATGAAAATATGATATGATCCTCTTGACATGGTCCTCTCGACATGCAAACATGATATGGTCCTCTTGACATGGTCCTCTTAACATGGTCCTCTCAACATGCAAATATGATATGGTCCTCTTGACATGGTTCTCTCATCATGTAAATATGATATGGTCCTCTTGACATGCAAATATGATAATGATGTAGATGATCATGCAATGGCATGTGTAGCAGTTGTAGAAAATATCACCTTTGGTTTTTACGTTGTTCTGTTGACTCCTTTGTGTGTACCTGTGCTCAAGGCAAATAATTAGTAGACACAACATCGCTTTTACTAGCGACCACAGTCAAACTTGAAAAACTTTAAAGACAATGTCTATGAAGATAATCAAAACAACTTTCATTTTAAATGTGAATGAAATGGTCGTGCCCATTTATGGGGAAATCCATAAGTACCATTTTCGAATATCGTCTGGTCGTGTTGATTTCTGACTTGCTGGGGATTGGCAGAGAATGACATTGATCTCTCATTTGGTGTCCTAATTTGAAGCTGGTCAAATATCCTGATCTTCTTGGGGATTCGAGGATGCTGTCGATCTCTCTTTACTTAGTAGCTCCTGCGAATTACAAAAAATTTGTCTGCTCTAGGAGTTTTTGCTTCTTCTGGATTCTTCCCGCTGTTTTGGCTTTTATCGCCAAATTTTGGGCATCTGGTCTTGTTGTGTTTCATTGAACGTGTTGGATAACGAGGGGCTTTCACTAATTTCTAACATACTTTTTAGGGCAACCTGCATCCACAGAAAAATTGTTATCTTTTGGTGAAACTGATCTGTGTTGACCTCCTTCGATCCTTTGCTCCTTTCTTTGTCTTTTTTAGGTGCTTTACACTCTCAGTTACTTATCGTCCTCGTCCTCGACTCCTCGAGTCACGGTAGACATAAGACAAAGTCAAATTATAAAGGAGTAAAACTAATATTTTGTAAGGATTTTTCAAATAAGTTCTTCGAAAAACAAACAATTTTGAAAAAGGATAGTTTGAAAAAGTCTCTGCCCGTCATGTCATGTGCTAGATCAAGGAATGTCCTTTACTCGAGGCCTTTGACATTTTTGACATACTGCTGGTGGACTCTGAAGATCCTTTGTCGTCCAAGCTGGGGAGTTTGAAAAATGTTTTTCGAGAAATCTGTCACAACTGGGGATTAATGCACCTCAGACTGGGGATTTTGAAATAGACTCTGATCTCTCGGGGTTGGAGGATTCTTCAGAGTTTATTTCTGAACTCTTGAATGAGGTTTTGGTGGAAATTTTGAGGTCCTCCTCACAATTTCTGCCCCAGTTTAAAGGTTTCACGATGAATCTTATTCCATTGATAAGAGACTTGACACTCTGTAGGAATTATGGGATTATTTCTTGAGATTCACTTTAGTTGCTCTTCAACACGTTCTGTATTCTAACTCGTTGGAGAACGATCCTTGCCTTCTGAATTTTCGAGATTCCTTTTTCGAAATTTTTTGCCCCAGTTTCCATTTCCTGGGTGATATGACTGAACCGTTGTGATGCCTACGTATCCTGTTGATGAATGAATCAGGTCAAACGTAGTTCCCACACTTGTAGTGGGAGAATGTTGTAAATAAATAAAGGGGTGACCGAAGCTGACAAAGGCCACTTACATATCTCATTCTTGAGAATTCAGGTCATACGTAGTTCAAGTTAGGAAGGGGAAAGATAGATTTTCATAAGGGGTTGACCGAAGCTGACACAGGCCACCTACGTAACTTATTCTTGAGAATTCAGGTCAAACGTAGTTCGTACAAAGAGGATAAGAATATTTTAAGCTATTAAAAACGATTACAATTCAAAAAATGCGATTACAGGGAAAGAAAGAAAAACTATCTTTAGGCATAGTATCTCTTTACAGCATTAGAGTTATTTGGCTTGGGCCATACTTGGCCATCCATCTCGGAAAAAATCAAAGCTCCTCCAGATAATATTTTTTTGACGATATGCAGTCCTTGCCAATTTGGTGCAAACTTTCCTTTGTCTTATGGGAGGGAAAGATTAACTGTCCATTCTCTGGATTGACCAATGAACTTTGCGAGATGATGTTTGTGCTCATTCTCATCCTATTATTGTCGGACCAGTCAAAGTTGTCGATGTATGGCTTGAGCAGATTGATAAGTTCTTTCTTTTATGCTTTTGACAAATGAACACCGACATTGATTTCTTTAACTTGATCGTTGCCTCCCAGATTGACCACCTCAAACTCTTTTAGGTGGGGCCTTCTATGGACTTCAAAGTTTTTAGACTTTTTGGTCGTTCGTTCAAGGACCATGATGTCTTCAATATACTCCTCTAAATCATCATCATCTAGTTTAGTTTGTTCGTTAAGCTCTTGACATGACATGACAGTGTCAGGTTTTAACTTATTATTACTGAAACTATAAACAAAACAAGTTAGACGGTACCAAGTAAATAAATAACAAAGGTTTTTAGAATATGGGAGGCTTTCAATTGAGATTCAAAATATTTATAAACTATGGCTATAACCCGCATGAATGCGGGTCTGTGCCTTTTGGAAAGCGATAAAATAGTATGAGGAAATTAAAAACATAAAATGGTGGGTCATAGAGCCTCATCCGGACCAACACTAACTTTTTATAAATTAGAGTCTTTGTCTACCCAGGCAAATGGAGAGTTACGAGGGGATTTGTAGCCCAGTTCTGCAATTCTTTGCCAGGCCTGGCATCCCTGATCATGGCTGCTTCGGGGATTTCTTCTATTATAGCATCACATTCCTCTAACAGATCTCCTATTCCATCCTCTAACCCATTGCTTGAGGGACTAATACATACCGAGAATGACTGATATAAGTGAGGGAGTGGCTTAGGCGGTCCTGACTGTTTCTTCCCTTAAACTCTCCCTTTATCCTCTCGGGGTACGTAGTCTAATCCATGCCTGGTCAATTTTCTAGGGATTCTTATTGTGTAACGACCGGGTATGTCGTTATGGGTAGTCAATCGTGCCAAATTTTAGAGTTAGAAAACTCCAGATTTGGGGGTATGAAATTCTGGGCTAGGTTAGTCTTGGCCAGTTTAGGGGGGAGGTATGGTCTAGGTCAATTCAAGTAAGATTGGGTTGGATGTCTTGTGTTGAGCTACTTTTCCTTGTATCTTACATGTAGCGGAGTCATGGGGACTTTTCGGAATCGAATTCGGGTAAGTAGAACTCTCAGAATTGAGGTTGACGTGAAGGGGTTATTTCGGGATGTCGAGAAAATAAGTGTGTTGTAAAATAGACTAATTTTGGAGGGCTTACAACTTTCTGTCCCGTGTGAACCGCTATAGCAGTTGACACTCTTCCATAGCACCTCTGCTATAGAGGAGAAATTATCACTACAGCAGAAGTCAACGTCGGTCAGCCTTCGCCATAGCGGATGACTCCGCTACGGAGGTACCGCTATAGCGGAGCTACCACTATAGCCGAGTGTGATGGGATTTAATGCAGAAACATTCTACAAAACATTCAGTTTTCACAATTCCATTTTTGGAGAAGGGCAAGGCGATTCCAGGCGATTTTCCTCCGTTTTCCATTGTTTTTCTTCCCTAAGGTAAGGTTTCTACTCCCCAATCTTTGTACTACTTTCCTACACGGTAGAATTGCTAGGAGGGAACTTGGGTAAATGTTGGAATAACCTAAGGATGGTAGAATCCGGGGAAGAAGGGGGATTTTAGTCATGAAAGTTCTTGGGTATTGTTAAAAGTAAGGTTTTATGATCACATATTGCTAATTCTCTATTTTTGTCCATGAAAATGATAGAACTAGGGAAATTAATGTCGGTAAGCCCGGGAAAAAGGGTAGGATGATCATGAGTGGCCTGGCGGTCTGGGATTTGGTGTAATCCGGGTAATGCACAGGCCTTGTTGTTAATTCAAAGTACTTGTATGTTGTTTTAGACCAAGACGAGAAAGGAATCTGGAACACGAGAAAGCTTGGGTTGAGTAGAGCTTGGATTATTTTGAGGTAGGTGACAACTTATGATTCGCGTGAATGTTGTATATTTTGTACTCTTATTTAAGTGTTTGTATGAATTGCATTGCTTAGAGGAATTGTGTAGAATGTCTAAGTCTCTTGTTTTACAGTCTATGAATTGAACGGTGTGTTGCTTGTTGGTTTACAAGTTGTTTGTTCATTATTTGACTGTGCATTGTTGACATTCGGTTAGCTCAGGTACAATGCCTGGTACGGGTATACTAATGGTTGGCACGGGTACCATGCCTGGTACGGGTATAACAAATAGTTGGCTCGGGTACCACGCCTGGTACGGAATACTAACAGTTGGCTCGAGTACCACGCCTGGTACGAGTTTATTTTACTGCATCATTGCATTGATATTGTTGCATTGCATTGACTGTTATTGGTTCCGTAAGTGGACCGGGCTATTTTATTGAATTGTGATATTCGTTGGTGGTCCTTGAGTGACCGGGAATCCTGTTATATCTATTGAGTTGGTCTTGGATTAGGCTGCGTTGACTATTTAACACTTAGATGTTGTTTAGAAGGGATCCTAGGGTGGGTCCGGGCTAGGCAGCAAGGATGACTTATTGATTCTGTGATTGTTGTTTAGAGTTATAAATGAGGTGGATTTCATGTGGGAACAAGATAGGTAGAGACTTGTAGTCTAGGGGAGCCTTTTGACTTGTTACATGTTTTTCGTACTTGTACTTGATTTGCTGTACTGAATTATACACTGTTTATTTGGAACTGGCTGATGATCCTACCAGTACACAGTAGTGGTGTACTGATACTGCACTTGCTTTTTTTTTTCTTGTGAGTACAGGCAATCTTCCAGCGGCTGAGACGCGATCTCATCTGTAGTACCAGCATTTCCAGACTTCAAGGGTGAGGTGCTTTGATCGAGCTGCCTTGAACCTACCATTAGAGTTGTATCCCATTTGTTTTGGTCTTAGACTAATTCTGTTATTTTGGGGGTTGAATCCCCACACTCTAGACATTGGTAGAATTGTTTGGTACTGCGACTTTCAAATTGTAGGGGAAAATTTTCGCAGGTTATCTTAATAAAGTTTTTTTATTATTATTGAATTGCTAGTTTACTTTTATGCACTGGTTTTGAGCTGTTAGAACGATTAAGTTCGGGGAAGTGATGGCTCGCTCACCCGGGAGTTGGGTGAGTGCCACTCACGGTGGTCTGGGTTGTGACATATTGAATCGATCATGCCATCAGAATTCTTGCCTAACCCAAAGCCTGGCTCGTACCCGCTCCTTAGCATCGTGGTTGCAAGCATTTTATAGATGGGTGGCATGGGAATTTGAGGAATAAGATCCTCTCCGATGGCATTTATGATCTCTATTGTGTAGAAATCGCTCTCCCTCGGGACCTCTTTAATCACAGGGACACAACCATCAGGGCAACATAGGTGAATCCCTTCGCCGTCGATCACCACCTCATGTTCTTCCCAGATGAACTTCACCATTCGATGCAAAGTTAAGGGCATGGCTCCATCTGTGGATTCATGGTCTTCCCAAATGCAAGTTATAGCTGGTGGTAATATCCATGACTTGGAATTCCACTTGGAATTCCACTTGGAACTCGGTGGGTCCCATCCAAATGGGCAAACTGACCTTTCCAATAGTGTCCCTTTGACCCCTATCAAAGGCTCTCACATTGATCCTGCTCTGGCGAACCCTTCCCGGATCATAGTCTAGCTGAGTGAGTGTGGATAACTAGAAAATATTCAGACCCAAAGCATCGTTAATCAAAACTCCGTTTATGATCTTCTTTTGACATTTGACAGTGACGTGCAAGGACTTGTTGCGCATTAACCCTTCAAAGGGTAGTTCAACGATACTCAAACTAGCTATAGCTTTTTCTGGCATTTCTTACTTTTTAGGGCTAACCGGTACTATTGACTTGCTCACAACCCATTCTTCATCGACCTCTATTATGTTAATAGTGGCTCATCCGTGATTCGGGAGCGAGTTATTATTAACATTGGTCAGTGCTGTTTGTAGTGTGACCACTCTTTGATCAATCAAATCCTAAATTTTAAGCCCCAGGTTAATGCAATCTTTGGTATCATGTTCGAATCCTCCGAAATGATAAGCACAATTTCGGTCAACCCTGAAGAAATGAGAGTCAGGATTTGCAGGTTTGGGTGGAATGGGCTGGATAAATCCAGCAGCCTTCAATCTCTCATATAACTGAGTTCTGGTTTCAGCTAACTGGTTGAAAGTCCGAGGAGCTTTCTTTTCCAAATTTGGATGCGAGAGATTTGCATTGGCGGGAGGAGAAACCTGGCGATTATCCTGGTTCTTGGGAGCCTTTTGATACACTTGAAAGTTTTGGGGAGGAGCTTGGCAAATGGGCTGCATATTTGATTGTGGAGTTTGGTAAATGGGCTGAGTATAAAAATGGGTTAAGGATATTGTGGAACTTGGGGAGGGGCCGTTGGAACAAGTGACTTTTTGTAGTTGGCTCTGAAGGACTTCTTTGGTTTCGTGCTAGGACTGGAGGATACTTATTCCCTCTTTTTCTTGGGAAATCCTGTTGACCCTAAGGATACCGAGGCCTTGGTAATCTTACCGCTATGAAGACCTTCTTTGATAATTTCACCGATCTTGACTAGGTCGGCAAATTTTCCTTTGACCGTTGATATCATTTTGTCATAAACATTGCGCTTATCTCCTCTTCGTTCATAGGAGGCCGCACTCTCGCCGCCTCCTTTCTCCACTGATACGCATAATCTCAGAAGTCCTCATTCGACTTTTTCCTGATACGCCCTAGAGAATATCATTTTGGGACAATTTCAACATTATATGCAAACCTTTGAGCAAAGTCTCTGGCCAGATCACTCCATCTAGACCACTTCTTAAATTCCTGAGAGGTGAACCATTCCAAAGCCTCTCCACTCAGACTTCGGCTGAACAACCTCATTAACAGAGTGTTGTTCTTTTGGGCATCGACCATTTGGTCGTAGTAGCTTCTCAAATGAGCCTCGAGATTCCTAACACTGTTGAAGATCTCAAACTTGGGAATCTTGAATCCATCTGGCAGGTCCATTTTCGGATGGATACAGAGATTATCGTAGTCATAGCGCTTTTCATAGGGCGAGCCTCGTAACTTCTTGATTCTGGCTATCTCCTCTTTTATTTACGCCATGTCATACTCATGCTTCTTCTTTATGGCCCTCAACTCTTTATCTTTCTCCTCGTAGTGGTTAAGCTTGGGGCTTTCTGAGAGGGCGGTGTATGGTTCTACCATAGCACGAAAAGTAGGAGGTGAAATATTCTGGATAGGTTTGGGTTGGACATGCGGAATGGCATTTGGGTATATGGGGGTATTGTTATGCTAGTTAGTGATATTGGGATAGTTATTATAGGTGTTTGGTGGCATATTTTGGTAGTTTGGAGGGAGGTTTTGTGGATTGTAGGCATTTGGGTTGTTGTTTTAGTTAGTGTGCTGGGTAGGAGGAGTATGGATTTAGTATGAGGATTCGATATAGGGAGGGTTATTGGAGATATATTCGTTGGAAGGTCTAGGTGCGGAGGCAGGAGCGATATCCCTTGGATGGTTTTCAGTCAATGGAGAGTTGAGTGGAGGAATCTGGAGTAGGGGCTAAGAGTTTCCCAGAGCTAGAGTGTTGGCAGCAATAGCCAAGCTAGCCATATCATTGGCTTTTTATACCTCTTCCTGCATCTTCTCTAGTTTCCTTGCCAGTTCGGCAATCATTTCACTCTGTTCGGCGATAATACTGTCTCTCACGGCCAAAGCGTTCTCCTCTTCACTATCAATCATTTTCCTTTTAGAAAGGCAAGGGTTAGAAGGGGAATTTATGCGTGCCTTTGAGCTGGTGAAGTAGGTATGTTCGACGAGTTTTGTCAACACGGATCAGTTTCTATTACCTGTTGAAGCAAAACAACTCAAAGGTTGATATGTTAGATCCCGTTAGCGATAGATAATACAAGATATCTGACAGGAAATAAACACATAAAATTACTTTAACACATAAAAGTTTCTTTTCGTCAAGGCAAATTGATCCACGGGTAATTTTGACTCGAGGGTTCAATTGACAGGAATTTGCCCACCGATTTTGGATAAGTGGATTCTGTCAGGAAGGTTGATCTTGTAGCATCTTTGCTTGTTATATTTCTGAACTCTTCGTCATTCTTGTCAAAGTGGGAAATGAAAATTTTGTAAAGATAGGGGTCGGGCCTTGAAGGCTGCCTACGTATCTCACGAAGGAGAATTCAGGCCCTACGTAGTTCGAATGGATAAAAGGGACATATTTTCATTTCATTTCTTCCACTATCTCTTGATTACAAAGGAAAAAGTAAAAATGACAAGGAAATAACTACAATAACTTTGCTACTTTAAAAGCTTCTTTTGGATAGTGGTGGGTCTTTCAGACCTTTCTCGATCTTCTTCTTCAAGGATAATATGGTGAAAACTCAATCTGGGTCCTTCCTACGTCTATGAGATCATCAAGGTCAATCCTGAAAGTGCGATAATTCTCTATGTCATATCCTTCAGCTCCCGCATGGTAGAGGCATATTTCCTTGCAACTGTGCCAAGCTCGGGATATTTTTCTCGCCTTTCTTTCAATTGTCTCAATGATACCAACGTGGACTAGCTTGAAGTAGATGTCAAGGTATATGTCATAAAATACGGTGAAGTCATATTGGCGAATCAGGTCATTCTGAATGATTGACATTCCTGGACTCACCCTATCACAAATTAGTAAGGAGTGAGGTCCCCACATGTGGCTAATTTACCCATTGTTAATCATTTCATGAATCCTAACCCTTAGCATGGTGCATTCGTTTGTGGTATGCCCCTTTTGGCATGGGTGGTAAGCGCACCTCTTTTGATCTTCTCTGGGGTTATACCAAAAACACGGGGTTTGATCAGTTTCATGACCTGATTTCTCGATCATGATGGCACCTACAACCCCCTAGTGGGCGAACCAATCCCCATAGCCCGAAATGGTTAGTAATGGGCTACCTTCTAACAATTTAAGCGGAAGATTCGATACATAAGCAGAAGCAAAGGCATAATGAGAAGAAAATAGATATAAGAGAGATATAAACAAGTGGAATCTAATCCAACCCAAAACCTGGTATCAAAGCGTATAAGAGCCGAAACATAAGGAGCACAAAGGTCCAAAAGTCATATATACACAATGTCTCCGAAACTATAAGAGTACAAAATACACGTAGGATAACTGAAGTCAAGCTCTGAACGCCAACAGCTCACCCTCAGCCTGGATGATCAAAAAACTGCACCCCGTACGAGTCTCCGATGCGCTAACGGCGATGGCCCATGCTAGGATCTGCACCAGAAAATGCAGAGGGTAGAGTGAGCACCAAATGCAAAGCATAAGGTACCCAGTAGGTATCATAGGCCGACTAGGCTCATATAAAGTAAAAGAGCAATAGCAGGCAGAGTAGAAACAAACAATCACAGAATTCAACGATAAGCACACAGGAGCTAGCCTACAGGGAAGACAACATAAACAACATATAAGGCTAGCATATAGAATATATACACACAACAGGCACTGCTGAAAGTAAGGATAACTCACCTGGGATCCTTGCAAAAATAGTATATATAAGAATAAGTTTTAGAAATGGGCGGTATACCAGTACCCTCAAGTATAAGGAAAAAGAGAGAAGAATAAGGGTAGACATGCTCGACATACAAGAATTAATACCCAATCAAGTCATACAAAACTCAATCCAGGAACTCACCATATCACAGTAATCATGATCATACTCAACCGTAATAGGGAATAATATCAGAATAAAGTAACAAGAGTCTACCTACAGTCCCTCGGCTGCCCATACAACCAAGGAATGCAATCAAGTGAAAATAAACCCTCTGGTATCCCATACTACCGGAGCATACAATCAACAAACACCAAACATGGGTGGTATCTCAAACAATGGATGATATGATGCATGAAAACCTCAGGGTGAAATAGAACCTCTGTATGTACCTCCTCCGGCGCAAATCGGGCCCAGCAGGCAGGTTCCATGGAAGGACACAACCCATATACCTCTACTCCACCGTATACCCTTCCTCCCGGCACACGCAACCCAAAGCCTAAGGCCTGGAGCGGCAAGGTCCATGGAGGTCCCGAACCCCATACTAAAACTCAAAATCAAAATGTGTCCTTTGGAATTGAGTCCGGGTTCAAGCCAGTGGCTAAGTCTCAAATATGCATGCCTAGACCTTGTCTAGGACTAAAACAGTGAAAAAGATGTCTCAAAAACCCTTCCAACGGTGCCCGGGCACAACCGGGTCTAAAATAATAGTTAAAACATCTCAGATGCTCGACCCCGCCGAGCCTGATATCATTTCAAATCAGTAAGAAAACTCGGCTAGCACTCCAACCCAGTCGAGTCTATCAATAGTGGTAAATCATGATAAAACCATATTTTAAACCTTTTTTTACCCCAAGAAGATCCACGTATCAAGTCAAATCATTTCCAAATTCAATTTCATCAAAAACGGGACCCCGGGGCCATGCAAGGTTTAGAAAATCAGTTTCCGTAGGACCGAAGCCAAAAAAAATAATAAATATTGGATAAACCTCTTTATATGCTTGGAAATGAGATGATCAACTTAAATAGTGTTGACACCCAATTTTGGCCCTCCTTTTTCCCATAATTAATTTTTATATGCTTCTTAATCCCGAGGACTTTTCCAAAATAATTTTCTTATTTTTATATTAATTTTTTATAAATTTTTGGCACCAATAATCATTTTAAAAATGATTTCCTTTACTTTTTATAATAATAATTACTAAAGTATTGTATCTTATAAAATCACCCCAAAAATATTTTATAATTCATATTGGTATAGTAACTTTTATTTCAAACTCTAAATGAAATTTGTCGTATCGCTATAACATTTCCTAAATACAGTTCTATCGATTGAGGATTGCGATTACGCGTATCAAAAATTTATGTTTAAGTCAACTATATACGTATTGAAAATTAATTGGGATGAAGGAAGCATCGTTAAACTAATTAAGTGGAAAAACGATTAGGAAAAATTGAATTTTCCTACGAACTAATTCATTTTACCAATTTTTGGGCTAAATTCTTATGTTCTTTCAGCCAAAACCTACCCAACTGCCCGACCCGGCCAAAACCACCCCCGACCCGGCCCAAAATCACTCAACTAAACACACCCTAATTCTTTTCTCTCCTCCACTCTCAACCAAACAAACAGACCCCCCCACCTTCAGACAACACCGACAGCTCCCACCCCCAAACCCCTTTCTCGCCGCTTTACCACCAAAGACCCGCCAGATTTCGCCTCGTACCGGCGGGCAAATGACGACAACGCCCTTTCCCGTCACCTCGATGTCCTTTCCCCCTTTCCGGAGGTTTTACAATCTCGAAAAGACCACCGCCGCTAGACCACCGGATAATGGCAAAATCCGGTGGTCTTCACCCTTCTCTCCTCCACTTTATAGCCATCCTCTCACCCCTTTTTGTCATTTAAGAAACAGAGCTGAAAAAGCTCCCCCGCCGCCGGCTGCCCGACGGATGCAACTGTTGCCCGACGGTCTGAGCTCTACACCTCTGACCCGTCACTTTCTCTTTCAAATCAGCCTGAAAAGGTAGGCATCTTTTTCTTTTTCTCTGATTTTCATCATTTCCTCTTGCAACTTGTCTTTCCAAGAATTCAAATTTTGAATTCTTGGAAAGAAATCGTTGGAGCCCTAAAATTTCGGCTATAAAAGAAACCCTTGGGTTTCCATTACACCAGACAGACACACACACACATAGAGACACGGACCAAAAAGAGAAAGGAGAAGGAACAGCCTCTCTCTCTCAATTTCTATTTCATCTTGTTCTCTAATTTATTTCTCTCTTTTTGTTCATCTCGGAATACTTTGAGTTGAAATCGGAGTCGGAGTCGGAAGAGCTAGTTTGAAACTCAACACTTGACGGCCTCAATCGCTGCCCAACACAAGGTAAATTCTATCCCGTCTAATTACTTTATGTTTAGTTGTGTGATCCATTGATTCGTGTGAGTTTTGGTTGTTCTTGTTTGGCTGATTTTAGGCGTTAAAATGTGAAACGAAAATCAGTTTCTGGCCGTTTGGTTTAGCTTATGTGATTATGAAGTGTTTACAATTCAAGACTTGGTTTAATTGTTGTAAATGGTTGGCTGTTTATTCATCTGGTTGCGAGTGTGAGTTTGAAGTGAATCAGTTTTCGAGCCATTTGGTTGTAACTATAGTCCATGGTATGTTTTTTGTAGAATATTTACAACCTTTAATTAGCTTAAAATGGATTATAGGAAGTTAGAGTCTTCAGAGGTATTTGGTGGACTGTCTGAGTTCATTGCGATGTCGGTGTTGATACTTTGAACATAGTAATATGGCCTAAATATGTTCTGTTTGTTCGTATGATACGAACAGCCCTTTAACTTAGCATGAAAGGCTCTAAAAGATTAAAATTTCAAGCATGTTTGCCTGCCATCATGAATTCCTTGTAACGTTGCTTTGAATGTTCAAATACGGCAGCGACTACTTAATCATGTCTCTGATGGATTGTGTACTTGCGAAGTATTTCAGTTTCTAAATTGGAATGAAAAAGGGCTCTACGAGCTATAAGCTTTGAAACAAGTCTCCTGGAATGACTCAAGTGTTTCGCTCTTAAGAGACATGTAACGTTTTGTAATAAAATTATTTTGAACATTATAAAACCAAGCGTTAATATGTCAACTTGCTGTCTGTCTGTTTTCCTACTTTATCGCTAAGTACTTGCTTTGTTCAATTTAGTCGAAACTCGTTTCATGGATTCTGAAATCTGTGTTTTTTCTAAGATTTTTTTTAGTGTTGAAAAGTACCTGTGTTACCTCGTTAGTCTCCAAATATGCTGAACTAATTTTATAATCTAGTGAACCCATAAAAATCAACTAACATGTAAATATATCTAACTTCATGTGGTTTGAGCTCATCAAAATTACTACCGGTTGTATTGAACTTCTTCAAGTAATATCATTGTTAGTTAAAGTGTTAAAAAGGGATCTTTACTGTATTATTCACATCCATATGCTGCTGATTTACCTTGAAAGTGTAATGATCTCAAGTCAAATATGTTTAAAATGTAATTAAGCCAATATAATCTGTGATTTTCACCTCACTTTTCTAAAGTGTGCAAATTAATTGGAGTGATTGTCCCATTAATTTATCTTTGAAATAAAATATATGAGTATGACTTGTTCTTTCATGGGTTTTTTACCAAATGACTGGTCGGAACAAGTATGCCGTTAGTTACTAATGATTGCTCCTCTTGTTTTGTTCTGTTATTTGCGTACACTTTGGTTACTCTTTAAGTAGTTTGAAAAATTTGAGAACCAAGACTTGAATTCATTGAAGATTTTCCTAACTAAGTTAAGTCCTCATTCTGTTAAGATATGAATTCACTAATACAAGGTGCTTCAATACATGCCTAGTACATTTTGTTGTTAATAGTGTGGTTAAAATCATGATCAAATTCCTCTCTTTTCCTAGGGAATAACTTTATATAGTTTAAACCTTTCTAAGTTTGTCACATGTGCTATTACACATGTTTAGTATTTCATTTATTCATAGGTAAGATCGCTACTAATCCTTTACTCTTTCTTTGTTTTTCACGTACACCCCGGAGAGTTGGAGTTCTCATTTGAAACTCAATCTCGGCCCAAATATGTTTTGGGTCGAACAACTATTAGGAACTATCGCGGTGTTCGGAGTCACTCATTAGGAGACTAGTTCCTCCAAAGGAACTTAACATACTTAGTCCTTTATTTTCTATATGCTTTTCTTATTACTTGAATTTGTTTGACTAACCTTGTATTATTTGGATATGTATTTTTCTTTGTGATTTTGATTAACGTTTATTCTCCGGTTTATAGTTTCATGGATTACTCTATTTAGCTTAAAATTTTTGAAAGTAAGTTTCCTTCACTTTTTAGTTTAGGCAAAATATTTCGGGTTTTCCTTTTTAAATACTTTAAAATTAGTGGTTAAACACTTTCAAAAATAGTAGTAATAAATGGTAAATAGTGCAGATTTTTTAGGATTGATTAACTTAGGCTTTGTTTCAAGAAAAACGTGTTTCAAATAACTCGCGGTAGATTTTCAAAAAAATCAAAAATATTAATTAGCGATTCAATTTATTTTCAAACAAATTTTAGTCATTCTTAGGCCTTAGATTATAGAATGCTTTTATATAATTTAGGCAAGCCTTCTTTATATATATTAATAACTTATGTATTCTCTTATTCTAACCCCAATATTTTACAACTATTTTGCTATATTCTATATATATATATTTTGAGATTTTCAGATTTTTTAAGGCCTCAAAACGCAAGACATATATATGTCATATGCTATCTACTACAAGGTATATATATTTATATTTTTACTTACTCATTCTTCCTACTTAAATTATACATATATTATTTTATCACAATTACATTTACGTACATAATATTTTCTCTCATATTCAATGCATGTTCATTTTTACCTTATGAATAAAAGTCTCCTTTACATGAAAACAAATAATTTTCGTTCTCTACTCAAGTCTTCAAATTATTCTTTTACATGAAATACATTTACCAAAACAAATATGATTTTTCTCTTATATCTTTTTCTCTATTACCGGTATACCTATTTCTTATATACTTTTGCTTATCCAAATCTTTTAAATAATAAACTTTCGCATGATTTCCTATATATATTTAAAATATACATACGTCATCTTTACTTTCTTTTTAACAAACATGTCATAAACTTTCTCAAACTCTAAAAACTACATATTATTTTTTACTTTACAAAAAGTATTTGTATAAATAAATGTTTTCATTTTGTTTACATAGCTTTTAAATATATATTCTTATAAATCATAAAGTTCTACATACTTTAATTATAATTACGATAAAGGCATTGCTATTAAACTTTAATATATTTTGGCATGTACGTACATATGTTTCATCTTTTTACCATAAGCATATTTTATATTTTTTGCCTATTGTAGTAGCATGTGTCATATACTTTGAGTTTTCTTTAAATTAATAAAACACATTTTTATCACCCTTTTTAGCAAATAATGAGCAAATAACTTTCCCAAATATTGTTTTCTAAACTGAGTTTAAGGACTATCTTCGGATAGGCTCTGAAGGGTGCCTAACACCTTCCCTTCGAGTAACCAAAACTCTTACCCAGAATCTCAAATGTTTTCGCAGACTAAAAACAGAGTTTTACATACAAAATGGTTTCCTAAGTTTCCTAAAATTTAGGTTGCGACTCTAAACCCTTTTCCAAAATAAAGGCAGAAAGAGCCGGATGTTGCAAGCATATTTTGGCCAGTTCAAAATAGGGTGCGACAGCATGGCGACTCTGCTGGGGATTATTAACTTATGTTTTTACCTTAGCATGCTTAGTTTTTTTGAATATTATTTGGAATATTTGTTTATTTGCAGTACATTATTTGCTTTATTTATATCATTCTTTGTTTGAAAGGACGCAAGCCAAATCCAAACTTGCGCTCTTTGTTTGATTGATAAACACTACTTGTTACTGCTTTCTCACTTGCATTTCTCTATCGAGTCTTTGGCCGTACACATCTCACACACTGTGGTACACGTGGAGGGTTTTATGCCCTCCCAAACCTTCTTTTGGATTCCTTAGTTTCAGAGTCGGTGCAATTAGGTTAGTGTGCCGTCTCGCAGTTATTCAAGTCCACTCTCAAATCTAGGAAAATATTCTTATTCTAGAAACAGGTCATGTTGCATAGCCTTAGGCAGGACGATCCCGGGGATTGACACTGCATTTAGGGAACCACCCTTATTGTCAACGGGTTTTTCATAAAATCCAATGACATATACTTTGTGTGTGATTGATGTAAATGATCCAAACTAAAACATATGATAGATTTGGGATAAACAAACTTATCATACCCTTTACCTTTTTCTTTCAGATGAATATCAACCAAAACTTGCCCAACATCCAAATGATTTTCTCAGCTCCCCATAACCTACAACGCTGGTGGAACAACATCAGGACTCTATATGGACATGAGATTTCCAAACACCTGGGATCTCTCACCGAGCTGTTGGACATCCAAGCCGATGAGATGCTAACAAATTCGCTGATTGAATTTTGGAACCCGACCACCGCGACATTTCAGTTCTTTGACTTTGAAATCACGCCTACCTTGGAAGAGGTCAGTAGCCTCAAAGATCTGGCACTCGAAGGAAGAGAACCAGTATTGCCCTCGACTATGTCTGGAAGAAAATTTCTACACGCTTTGGGTCTAAAAGCCTTCCCGGCCCTTAGGAATGTAGAAAATAGATGTGTAGGTTTGAACTATCTCTTTCAGAGGTTTGGACGCCAAGAAAGCTATGATGGTTACCAACAGGAATTTGCTTGTAGCAGAGCAAAATGGGAGAGAATCCGACCTGTGGCTTTTGCACTCGCTTTCTTAGGGATCATGGTCTTTCCTAAGAAGATAGGCCGCATCAATATAAATTTGATGCCAGTAGTCCTTGCCCTGTTCAATGGCTCCAAAAAGTTAACATTAGTACCAATGCTTTTGGCAGAATTATTCAGAGCTTTGTCATCCTGCTCAAGAGGATATGATTGCTTTGGCGGATGCAATTTGCTACTACAAATTTGGGCCGTAGAGCATTTCTTCCAAAAAGAACAAGCCAACGATAACTTGGAAGGAGTCTGCGACAAGATGCAAAGCCACGAGCGTAGGTTAAAATTTTGGAATGCACCGACAGGACGAGAAGGATGGCGGGCCTATCTAACGCATCTCACAGGAGATGCCATCCAATGGAAGCTCCCTTGGATCACTGGAAGAGCATTATTGAGGAGATATACCAGCTATTTTATTGAGTTGATCGGGTTAGAAGGGATCCAACCATACGCTCCACTTAGAGTTCTGCGCCAATTTGGCATCAATCAGGAGGTTCCTTTGTGGTCCCACATAAAACCTGCGGAGGTCGCTTACGGAAGAGAAATACCTTCGGCCAGGATTAGAAGACTGCAGGAATCATGGATGAATATAATATCCACAGATATCGGACAAACAAATTGGTGCACCTTGGAATATTATGCGTGGAAGGTAGAGGGAGGTCCCATAATGCGGCCAAGCTGGGAAAGGATCCCTGGTTTTATCGACTATGACATGGTGACTCAAGTCTCCAGGGAAGTAATACCTCACATGTATCTCACCGCCTCCATGCGTGAACAGATTATTCCGGGCTCAGTTAAAGATGAGATAACTTTGGACAGTCAGGATGATATAAGAGAAAATCTAGGGAGAGGGCTTGAAGATCAATCTGAGTATGGATCTTTAGTTTTCCTGGAAGAAGATGATCCAGATTATCAGGAATGGCAGTTGAGAGAATGGGATCTCGGAGAATACCACCCAGGGCCTTATTTGGACATATATGATGATAGTGATGACGGTCCTACGTGGCCCTAGGTTATCCTTTCCCTTTGTACCCCTTTTCATATTCCCTAAAGGTGCCTCATGGCCCATCCCTTTGTACGCCCTAGTGGCCATCCCATGTCTTTCATTTTCAGGCTCCCATCAGCCTATCTATTGTAAACTTTCAAGACCACATGAAAGTCATGTTTATCTCAAATCCTAAATGTGTTCAAAATGGATCATTTATTATCAAATTGTATGCAGCGTAGGCCTACCTCTGGCAAAACGAGGCTCCATATTAGGACGCATTTTGTGTGAATATCGCCAACTTGGCGTGTATATTTGTTGTATATTTCAACATTTTCCAAACTAACATAGTTTCCTTTTTCTTTCCTTTCTTTTCTTTATGTTTATTATCAACCCCCCAAAGAAAGTTGATTTGTGTCGATTTGCAAACTGGCGGAATCGCAATACAACCTCCGATCTAAGGGAAAAATGAGCGAAGAATCTAACAATGCCTCGATGGTACCAGTAGATGGCGCCGAAAGTTCTCGAAAACTGATGGACACTCAAAACGACGAACAAATGGCCAACATGGCACAAGAAATTGAGATCTTGAAAGAAGAACTACGCCAAGTGCGGGATTTGACTAAACTTACAGCTGCTACCTTCCCCGCTCAATTCCAATTTCCAAATGCTGAGTTGCGGCCGGTCACTCCCGCCGACTTAACAAATGCGCCTAAGCAAACACCACTTGTTCCCACTTATGCTCAAGATCTACTTACTCGCCCGCCCGCTGCTAGGGCTACACCCAATCTTTCCTTGCCTACGCAGAACTTCACTGTTCCAATTCACCCAACAATGCAGCACATACCGGAGGCACATGTCACTTGTGAAATGCCTGTTCCACCGGTATATGCTACTGAAGCCCCTACTTTCGCAACATTCACGGCTGTCAAAGTACCATATGAGGTCGATCAGTACGTAGGATTGGAGAGGGATGTCCGGTCAAATGAAGAGAGGTCGATAGCGGCTCAACTTGAAAGCTTGAAAAGGGCTTTTAAAAGCATGCAAGTCACCAGGGGAACCGAAAGTCTGGACTATGATGACCTTTGCATCCACCCAGACATTGATATGCCGGTCGGGTACAAACCACCAAAATTTGATGTATTTGATGGAAAGGGCGATCCCCACGCACACCTAAGAGCCTATTGCGACAAGCTGGTCGGCGTAGGAAGGAACGAGAAATTGAGGATGAAACTATTCATTCGAAGTCTGTCAGGAGAAGCTCTAACTTGGTACACTCGCCAAGACACTCGCAAATGGCGTGATTGGCAAGAAATGGCCGAAGATTTCATGAGTCGCTTCAGGTTTAATACCGAAATCACTCCGGACAGATTCTCACTTGCTAACATACAAAAGAAGCCATCTGAATCATTTCAAGAATATTCATGGAGATGGAGGACCGAGGCTGCTCGGATCCAGCCCCCACTTGACGAAAATGAACTCTCTAAGTACTTTATCCGAGCTCTGGAAGGCGTCTACTTCGACAAAATGATGTCAATGATGGGCAAAAAGTTCGCTGACTTGGTCAAGATGGGAGACTTCATTGAGGAAGGTATTAAGTCTGGGAAAATTCAGTCTATGGTCGCACTACAAGCCGCAAGCAAGGCCATACAGTCAGGTTCCATTTGTGGTATCAAGAAGAAGAAGGAAGACATCTCAGCCGTCACACCTTACTACCAGCACGGAGGATCATCCTACCGATACCCTAACAACTCCCAAATTATCGCACATGTTCCAGTATATAGTACCCAGCCACAATATAATCCACCTCGAGCTCCAGCACACCAAAATCCACCGAAGCCGTATACCCCTGTCCAAGCTCCGTTTCACCAAAATAGACCAGCATATGCACCAAGACCACGTCCTAATTTTGAAGCCAGAAATACCCGCACCTACACTCCTATTGCCGAGCCTTTGGCTCAATTGTTTGAAAGGTTGAGGGTAGCAGGTTTGTTGCAGCCGATTGAGGGAAGAATCCCTGATCCAATACCACGAAGCTTTGATGGAAATAAGCGATGTGCATACCACTTGGGAATCCAAGGACATGACACGGAGGAGTGTTTTAGCTTGAAGAACCAGATCGAGTCTCTTATCAGAAAAGGAGTAATTAAATGCACCGATACTCCTCCAAATGTGAACAACAATCCTATACCAAATCATGAGAATCGAGTAGTCAACATGATTACCCTGGAGGAAGAGTATGACCTGGAAGGGAATATCATGCCTATCTGGAACACAGAAGAAGTTGCCGCCACATCTCCAGCACAACCTTTTATCACAGTTCAGTTGAGAGAACCTTTGACTATTCAAACGTACCTGCCGAGAGTTGTGGTAACCACCATAGCCGCTGGAAAACCTGACTTTGACCTTAAAGCAGTCCTATGGGACTATCGGACGGAAGCCAAGGGCAAGATGATAGACGCTGCTGTGGCTCACGGAATGACTAGGTCGGGAAGATGTTATACCCCGGAGGATCTAAATCGAGGGGTTCCCGAGAAAGAACAAAATCCAAAGAAGAATGTTACTGATGCAGAAGCCACAGAATTTTGGAAGAAGATGCAGTCTAAAGATTACTCAATCGAGGAACAACTAATGAAGACACCAGCCCACATTTCCATTATGTCCTTGCTAATGAGTTCTGAAGCCCATAGGAACGCTTTGGTACAAGTTCTGAGCGGAGTTAGCGTACCAAAAGAAACTACAAGGGACACATTGGCTGCAACAATTGGAAAAATGGTGGAAGTGAACAAAATCTCTTTCCATAATGATGAACTACCAGCAGAAGGGGTTGGCCACAACAAAGCACTTCACATCGCGGTCAAATGTTGTGATAAGATCGTGACTAGAGTTTTGATCGACGGCGGTTCTGGATGCAACATTTGTCCTTTCACCACACTGAGAGATTTAGGTGTGAATATGGGAGAGATAAGGGAAAGTCGTGTGAAGGTGAGAGCTTTTGATGGCGCGCAGAGAAGTGTCATTGGAGAAATTTATCTCACATTGCAAGTAGGTCCAGCTGAATTCCCCATCTTATTTCAAGTAATGGATGTTACGTCTAGGAAGGCCATGGGTCCATATGGCAAGAGCAGTTCCCTCCACGCTTCATCAGTGTGTGAAGTTCGAGTGGGGTCGCACCGAAGTTACCATTCACGGGGAGCTCAGTCACCCCATCTATTCCGTGAATTCTGTTCCAGTTACCGAAGAATTGGATGGAGCCGCTTTCCATGCTCTGGAGATCATGCAAGCCGTAAGAATTGATGAGAAGGTAGAGCCTGTAAAGATGGAGATGTCGAGAGCAGCGAAGATGGTTGCGTCAGAGATGTTGAAATATGGGTATAAACCAAAGATAGGGCTCGGACCTAAGGCTGACGGTATAATTGAACCAATCCAGCTAAAACACCAGAAAGGTACCACCGGGCTAGGGTATAAGCCTGCTTCAGGAGGAGTCCACAGTGCAAAGTTTGGGGCAATAGTGTTCGTGCCAGGACAAGTCCTAATCCCAGATGAAGCAGTTGATGAAGACGTCATTGAGGGAATAAGAAATCTATTCGTGGCCATGACCGATGATGGACTGGAGAAAGATATCAATAAGCTGACCATCCGTGATGCCAAGCCTTGAGAAGTCTTGCAGAACTGGACCATCAGCCCATCCCTGTTTCGACAGGAGTCCTGGTAGTGTGGAAACGTAGTTTTATTTCAAAATGTTTTTGCATGATCAATTGAGGCTTGAATCATGCCTAAGCCCTTTTTGCTACTTGCCTCTTCTGAAAAGCTAGATTGCTTTTTTAATAAAAAATCTTCATTTTTCTTAAAATCTATCTTTCGATTGTTTAAAATAACTATTTATTTTCACTCACCTTTCATACTTTTCAGTGCTAATATTAGTAAAAATCATCGTACAACGGTTATGACATGTAACGAATCCATTGAGCAAAGTGCGAGTCATGAACAGGACTATGAAGAATACGATGAAAGCATGATGCCTGAAAATCTACCTCAGGAGATCGAGCAACTTGAAAGTCAGAAAAAGCCCAACATGGAGGAAACCGAGGTTGTCAACTTGGGAAATGAAGAAATGGTGAGAGAAGTACGAGTCAGCATACACTTGGAAGATGAAAGAAAGCAAGAATTGATTGAATTGATCAAGCAATATGTTGATGTGTTTGCTTGGTCCTACGATGACATGCCAGGATTAAGCACCGATATCGTCTCACACAAGCTGCCGACTGATCCTTCCTGCCCGCCTGTGAAGCAAAAGACTAGGAAGTTCAAGCCTGATTTAAGTTTAAGAATCAAGGAGGAGGTAACTAAGCAGATCCAGGCAAATGTTGTGAGGGTTACTAATTACCCCACATGGTTGGCTAATATCGTGCCAGTGCCAAAAAAGGACGGAAAAATCAGGATATGTGTAGACTATCGGGATCTTAATAAAGCTAGCCCCAAGGATAATTTTCCTCTCCCAAACATTCACATACTCATCGACAATTGTGCAAAGCATGAGTTGCAATCGTTTGTCGATTGCTTTGCAGGATATCACCAAGTACTGATGAATGAAGATGATGCGGAGAAAACAACATTTATCACTCCATGGGGGGTGTATTGCTATAGAGTGATGCCATTTGGACTCAAAAACGCTGGCGCAACCTATATGAGGGCCATGACTACCCTCTTCCATAATATGATTCACAAGGAGATTGAAGTGTACGTAGATGATGTCGTTAGAAAGTCCAAAAGGAGTTCGGACCACCTAGGGGATTTACAGAAGTTCTTTGAGAGGTTGCGGAGGTACAATTTGAAATTGAATCCAGCAAAATGCGCATTTGGATTTCCTGCCGGAAAGCTACTAGGGTTTATCGTCAGCAGGAAAGGCATAGAGTTGGATCCATCAAAGATCAAAGCGATTCAAGAGTTACCTCCCCCAAGGACCAAGAAGGATGTGATGAGCTTCTTGGGAAGACTCAATTACATCAGTCGTTTCATAGCTCAGTCTATAGTAATCTGTGAACCCATATTCAAGTTACTGAAGAAGGATGCCGCCAGAGATTGGACGGAGGAATGCCAAAGAGCTTTTGACAGAATCAAGGAGTACTTGTCCAACCCGCCAGTATTGGTTCCACCAGAGCCCGGAAAACCATTGCTGCTGTATCTATCCGTCATGGATGGAGCATTTGGATGTGTGTTAGGACAACACGATGACACGGGAAAGAAAGAGCAAGCTATTTACTACTTGAGCAAGAAGTTTACACCATACGAAGCAAGATATACCTTGTTAGAACGAACGTGTTGCGCCTTGACTTGGATTGCGCAAAAGTTGAGGCATTACCTGTCGGTATACACCACGTACTTGATCTCAAGAATGGATCCACTCAAGTACATCTTTCAGAAACCGATGCCTACGGGGAAATTAGCAAAGTGGCAAATTTTGCTGAGTGAGTTTGATATTGTATACGTGACACAGAAGGCCGTCAAAGGACAAGCTTTGGCCGATCACCTCGCAGAAAATCCGGTGGACAAAGATTATGAACCGCTCATGACTTACTTCCCCGATGAAGAAGTATTTTTTGCAGGGGAGGACATCTCAGAGTCATATGATGGATGGAGACTATTTTTCGATGGAGCATCGAATTTCAAAGGAGTCGGAATCGGAGCAGTCTTGGTTTCAAGAACGGGTCAGCACTACCCAATCTCAGCCAAGATTAGATTTCCTTGCACAAACAACATGGCAGAATATGAAGCATGCATTCTCGGACTTAGGATGGCTGTGGACATGAACATCAAAGAGCTTTTGGTAATAGGTGATTCTGACCAATTGGTTCATCAGGTACAAGGAGAATGGGCCACCAAGAATGTCAAGATCCTTCCTTATCTGGAGTGTGTGAAAGAGCTGAGCAAGAGGTTTACAAAGATTGAGTTTAAACATGTCCCCCGGGCTCAAAACGAGTTCGCTGATGCTTTGGCTACTCTTTCCTCAATGATCCAACACCCGGATAAGAATTACATCGACCCTATTGAAGTGGAGATATGAGACCAGCACGCATACTATTTTCACGTAGATGAAGAGTTTGATAGAAAACCATGGTACCATGATATTAGAAGGTTGCTCGAAGCAGGAGAATATCCGGAAAATACCGGTAGAAAGCAGAAGCGGACTTTAAGGAGAATGGCCAATCATTTCTTCCTTAACGGTGAAATCCTGTATAGGAGAACCCCGGATTTGGGATTACTAAGGTGTGTCGATGCAACAGAAGCGACAAGACTGTTAGAGGAGGTTCACGCAGGGACGTGTGGACCCCACATAAATGGATTCACTTTGGCAAAGAAGATTTTGAGAGCTGGATACTTTTGGATGACTATGGAGAGGGATAGCATCCGGTATGTACAAAAATGTTATCAGTGTCAAGTTCATGGCGACTTCATACGAGTTCCGCCAAACGAGCTCAATGTGATGGGGTCCCCATGGCCATTTGCTGCTTGGGGCATGGATGTAATTGGACCCATAGAGCCTCCTGCATCAAATGGATACCGTTTTATCCTGGTAGCTATCGACTATTTCACAAAATAGGTTGAGGCTTCAACGCACAAGGCAGTAACTAAGAAGGTGGTAGCAGATTTCGTCCAAAATAACATAGTTTGTCATTTTGGAATTCCGAAATCAATCATAACAGACAACAGAACCAATCTGAATAGTGATCTCATGAGAGAGACTTGTGAAAGGTTTAAGATCTCCCACCGGAACTCCACAACATATCGACCACAAATGAATGGAGCAGTTGAGGCCGCGAACAAGAATATTAAGAGGATCCTTAGAAAAATAATAGATAGTAACAGAGAATGGCATGAGAAGCTACCATATGCCTTGCTCGGTTATCGCACCACAATCAGAACATCCACTGGTGCAACCCCCTACATGTTGGTCTACGGTTCGGAAGCAGTGATACCCGCTGAAGTGGAAATACCTTCTCTAAGAATCATCCAAGAGGTTGGTCTGGAAGACGCGGAATGGGTTCGTAGCAGGATTGAATAGTTGATGCTCATTGATGAGAAGAGACTGGATGCAGTATGTCACGGCCAACTCTATCAAAGCAGAATGATCAGAGCGTTCAACAAAAAAGTCAAGCCTCGACGATTCACACCAGGGCAATTAGTATTGAAGAAAATATTCCCTCACCAAATTGAAGCTAAGGGGAAATTTGCGCCAAACTGGCAAGGTCCTTACATGGTTCACCGAGTGCTCTCAGGCGGAGCAGTAATCCTCGCAGAAATGGACGGCGTCGTGAGCACAAAGCCGATCAATTCAGACGCTATCAAGAAGTACTACATTTGAAGACAGAGGGACTAGTTGTTGTTTCCTTGTACTTTTTGCATTTTTCTCTAATGTAACAGAACTACGTATTAGCCTGACGTCCCACGGCGGGATACGTAGGCAACCCACATCGGGTCCGGTTTCCCTTAGAAAAACCAAAAACATCATCTTTCATGTATTCAGAACTACGATTGACCTGACTTCCCTCGGTGGGATACGTAGGCAATCCTCGTCGGATTCGGTCCCTCCATATTTTTCATTTTTCATATTGTACTTGAACTACATTCTGACCTGATTCCGTTTTGGATACGTAGGCAGCCTGAGTCAGGCTCGGTCATTGCACTTCATATTTTTCATTATCCCAATGTATTTGAACTACGTTCTGACCTGATTCCGTTTGGATACGTAGGCAGCCTGAGTCAGGCTCGGTCATTGCATCACATGTCTTTATTCTTCCCAATGTACTTGAACTACGTTCTGACCTGATTCCGCTTGGATACGTAGGCAGCCTGAGTCAGGCTCGGTCAATGCATTACATATTTCGAATTCTTCCTTGATATCCCCCGAACTACGTACAAACCTGATTCCCATTCGGGGATACGTAGGCAACCTAAAAGGTTCGGTCACACCCTTAGGATAAACCTTCCCCCTTTTTATTTATACCTTCAGAATGATCACAACATCTACAGAGAGATAGAAAGGCGTCACCAAAAGCCGGAGCCACGAGAAGAGTACATTTGGACGTCCTCAACAAATGGGAAAACTCGATTGGATTTCGGAACATGTCATAATCTAAGGAACGATGAATAATCACTATATATATGCGCCTAGTATACACAAAATATACTTATTTTCTAAAAATATATATACATATTTTCAAAATATTTCACTGCCTTTTCACCTACCGAGCCTTCGGAATAGGAAGTTGCGAGCAACCAAGGAGGTTTTGAAGGGATCCACCATACCGAGTCTCTGGGATAGGAAATCACGAGCGGCTGATGAGATTTTGTAGAAATCTAGTGGCAAGGCAAGGGTCCGCAAGCTGACACAAGTCAACACCCCTCCCAAAACTAAGAATTTTCCTTTGAGCGCAGGGAAACAGGAGTCAAGACAGGATGATGTCAAGTCAAGCTCATGGACATGATCGGAGAAATCTTTTGGCTATCCCGACACCATAAGCCGAATATTCTTCCCCAATTCTATATTTAAAATACTGTATCCCGATTCTTACAATTCTTAAAGAGTTTTCATCTATGTTTTTGCAGGTGCGTACGAGATCCGGATCAAGTATCGAAGACAGAGAGCTCTCATAGGAAAATAGGATAGTTTATCTCTTTCCAAATAACTTCGCCAATCGGAGATTGCCATCTAATTGCGTCAAATAACTCCGCCGATCGGAGAATGCGGACTGACTTCATCAAACTCCGCCGATTGGAGTTTGTACATAGGCAAACAAAACGACGCTCTGACGATTGGAGTTTGTACATAGGCAAACAAAACGACGCTCTGCCGATTGGAGTTTGTACATAAGCAAACAAAACGACGCTCTGCCGATTGGAGCTTGTACATAAGCAAACAAAACGACGCTCTGCCGATTGGAGTTTGTACATAAGCAAACAAAACGACGCTCTGCCGATTGGAGTTTATACATAAGCAAACAAAACGACGCTCTGCCGATCGGAGCCTGTACATAAACAAGCAAGCGACGCTCTGCCAAATCAGAGAAATGTATATTAGCAAGCAAAACATACTCCGCCAATCGGAGGCTGCATCATAGCAAGCATCATCATAACTCCATCAATCATAAGCATGCATGCCATCAACATCCTCATTTTGCATTAAAAATCGCGCCCACCTTCTAATGCGGGCATTTACATTCAAGTCCATTTTACAGGCGCCCACCTTCTAATGCGGGTATTTACATTCAAGTATATTTTACAGGCGCCCACCTTCTAATGCGGGTATTTACATTTTACAGGCGCCCACCTTCTAATGCGGGTATTTACATTCAAGTACATTTTACAGGCGCCCACCTTCTAATGCGGGTATTTACATTCAAGTACATTTTACAGGCGCCCACCTTCTAATGCGGGTATTCATTCAAAGCTCTGGCACACAAACCGGAGTATGCATTGAGATCTTGGTACACAACCCAAGACTCTATTTCATTAACGCTTCGGCACACAAACCGGAGCATGCATTGAGATCTTGGTACACAACCCAAGACTCCATTTCATTAACGCTCTGGCACACAAACTGGAGCATGCATTGAGATCTTGGTACACAACCCAAGACTCTATTTCATTAACGCTTCGGCACACAAACCGGAGTATGCATCAGGATCTTGGTACACAACCCAAGATTCCATTTCGTTAACGCTTTGGCACACAAACCGGAGCATGCATCATAATCTTTCTTTTCTAGCAGGTACACGATTTTGCATCCCCAGCATCTCACAGCTCGACATTGGGGCAATTTTGAAAGAGACATTGGGAATATCATTGCCCCGCCAGTCGAGAGACTTTATCTTACAGCATTGCCCCGCCAGTCGAGAGGCTTATTTTTACAGCATTGCCCCGCCAGTCGAGAGGCTTTATTTTACAGCATTACCCCGCCAGCCGGAGGCTTTACTTCCCAAGATTATTTCACCTACAGTACATCCACTCCAAAAAAACGGAGACGTCGACAATCGTTTGGATATCCACACTCTACTCTTTACATTGCAATTTTAATTTACAGTTTTGAGCCTCAACAGGTACTTTGTAACCCCTTTTACCTGTTTTGCAGGATGACACACTACAACGTGGAACTACCTCTAAGCAGCGATTGAGGCAATGCTTGATGAGGAATACCAAACTCACAAGCCAGAGTTTCAAGACTAGCACTCCGACTCCAATTCCTACAATCAGTTGTCCATATTTCTAAATCAGAGTACACCTGCTCTCACAAGCATCGATACCCCTGTCTTTATCTCCTAGAGTTCCCTCCAGAGGATATTAAAGGGACTACCTCTACCCAGCAATTCGATGTGATCTTATGAAGATGCGAGATGCACCTAGTAGAGTCTCGTTTATGGGTGTGTTGTGCACCACATTTATAATCGGGAGGCTGTGAAAGTGCACCCATTTTGAAAAGATTATTGTCATCTAGCAAATGATCTACCGGCAATTCCATAAAACTCTTTCCAAGCTCAACTAAGAGACCAGTGTCAACCATAAATCGTACACTGGGGCAAATTTTGAGGACTGCCTCGAAATTTACCATAATCCTCTATTCAGAAATACGACCGGCCTAATTCCCATTTCCTTAGGGATACGTAGGCAGCTCAACTTCGAGCATGGCCGTACCCACTCCATCCATGCCAAATCATCTTCCCCTTTTACCGCAAAAAATACCAGTGTCGACATAAAACCAACACTGGGGCAAAATTTTGAGGACCTCTCAAAATTTTTGAACTACATTGGCCTGATTCTCGTGAAACCCGAGATATGTAGGCAACTCGGAGACCAGAGTTCGGTCGAATTCATAATGACAATAACCTTTCTCTTTTTAGGTACGACTTTTCCAAAAAAATTGATTTTTTCCAGTCGAGACAAAATTGGCCTTACGTCAACATCTTCGCCCAAAGACTCTTTCATCATCTCTGTTCGAAGAGGGGCAAGTTGTTGACACCCAATTTTGGCCCTCCTTTTTTCCATAATTAATTTTTATATGCTTCTTAATCCCGAGGACTTTTCCAAAATAATTTTCTTATTTTTATATTAATTTTTTATAAATTTTTGGCACCAATAATCATTTTAAAAATGATTTCCTTTACTTTTTATAATAATAATTACTAAAGTATTGTATCTTATAAAATCACCCCAAAAATATTTTATAATTCATATTGGTATAGTAACTTTTATTTCAAACTCTAATTGAAATTTGTCGTATCGCTATAACATTTCCTAAATACAGTTCTATCGATTGAGGATTGCGATTACGCGTATCAAAAATTTATGTTTAAGTCAACTATATACGTATTGAAAATTAATTGGGATGAAGGAAGCATCGTTAAACTAATTAAGTGGAAAAAAGATTAGGAAAAATTGAATTTTCCTACGAACTAATTCATTTTACCAATTTTTGGGCCAAATTCTTATGTTCTTTCAGCCAAAACCTACCCAACTGCCCGACCCGGCCCAAACCACCCCCGACCCGGCCCAAAATCACTCAACTAAACACACCCTAATTCTTTTCTCTCCTCCACTCTCAACCAAACAAACAGACCCCCTCACCTTCAGACAACACCGACAGCTCCCACCCCCAAACCCCTTTCTCGCCGCTTTACCACCAAAGACCCGCCGGATTTCGCCTCGTACCGGCGGGCAAACAATGACAACGCCCTTTCCCGTCACCTCGATGTCCTTTCCCCCTTTCCGGAGGTTTTACAACCTCGAAAAGACCACCGCCGCTAGACCACCGGATAATGGCAAAATCCGGTGGTCTTCACCCTTCTCTCCTCCACTTTATAGCCATCCTCTCACCCCTTTTTGTCATTTCAGAAACAGAGCTGAAAAAGCTCCCCCGCCGCCGGCTGCCCGACGGATGCAACCGTTGCCCGACGGTCCGAGCTCTACACCTCCGACCCGTCACTTTCTCTTTCAAATCAGCCTGAAAAGGTAGGCATCTTTTTCTTTTTCTCTGATTTTCATCATTTCCTCTTGCAACTTGTCTTTCCAAGAATTCAAATTTTGAATTCTTGGAAAGAAATCGTTGGAGCCCTAAAATTTCGGCTATAAAAGAAACCCTTGGGTTTCCATTACACCAGACAGACACACACACACAGAGAGACACGGACCAAAAAGAGAAAGGAGAAGGAACAACCTCTCTCTCTCAATTTCTATTTCATCTTGTTCTCTAATTTATTTCTCTCTTTTTGTTCATCTCGGAATACTTCGAGTTGAAATCGGAGTCGGAGTCGGAAGAGCTAGTTTGAAACTCAACACTTGACGGCCTCAATCGCAGCCCAACACAAGGTAAATTCTATCCCGTCTAATTACTTTATGTTTAGTTGTGTGATCCATTGATTCTTGTGAGTTTTGGTTGTTCTTGTTTGGCTGATTTTAGGCGTTAAAATGTGGAACGAAAATCAATTTCTGGCCATTTGGTTTAGCTTATGTGATTATGAAGTGTTTACAATTCAAGACTTGGTTTAATTGTTGTAAATAGTTGGCTGTTTATTCATCTGGTTGCGAGTGTGAGTTTGAAGTGAATCAGTTTTCGAGCCATTTGGTTGTAACTATAGTCCATGGTATGTTTTTTGTAGAATATTTACAACCTTTAATTAGCTTAAAATGGATTATAGGAAGTTAGAGTCTTCAGAGGTATTTGGTGGACTGTCTGAGTTCATTGCGATGTCGGTGTTGATACTTTGAACATAGTAATATGGCCTAAATATGTTCTGTTTGTTCGTATGATACGAACAGCCCTTTAACTTAGCATGAAAGGCTCTAAAAGATTAAAATTTCAAGCATGTTTGCCTGCCATCATGAATTCCTTGTAACGTTGCTTTGAATGTTCAAATACGGCAGCGACTACTTAATCATGTCTCTGATGGATTGTGTACTTGCGAAGTATTTCAGTTTCTAAATTTGAATGAAAAAGGACTCTACGAGCTATAAGCTTTGAAACAAGTTTCCTGGAATGACTCAAGTGTTTCGCTCTTAAGAGACATGTAACGTTTTGTAATAAAATTATTTTGAACATTATAAAACCAAGCATTAATATGTCAACTTGCTGTCTGTCTGTTTTCCTACTTTATCGCTAAGTACTTGCTTTGTTCAATTTAGTCTCTAAGATTTTTTTTAGTGTTGAAAAGTACCTGTGTTACCTCGTTAGTCTCCAAATATGCTGAGCTAATTTTATAATCTAGTGAACCCATAAAAATCAACTAACATGTAAATATATCTAACTTCATGTGGTTTGAGCTCATCAAAATTACTACCGGTTGTATTGAACTTCTTCAAGTAATATCATTGTTAGTTAAAGTGTTAAAAAGGGATCTTTACTGTATTATTCACATCCATATGTTGCTGATTTACCTTGAAAGTGTAATGATCTCAAGTCAAATATGTTTAAAATGTAATTAAGCCAATATAATCTGTGATTTTCACCTCACTTTTCTAAAGTGTGCAAATTAATTGGAGTGATTGTCCCATTAATTTATCTTTGAAATAAAATATATGAGTATGACTTGTTCTTTCATGGGTTTTTTACCAAATGACTGGTCGGAACAAGTATGCCGTTAGTTACTAATGATTGCTCCTCTTGTTTTGTTCTGTTATTTGCGTACACTTTAAGTAGTTTGAAAAATGTGAGAACCAAGACTTGAATTCATTGAAGATTTGCCTAACTAAGTTAAGTCCTCATTCTGTTAAGATATGAATTCACTAATACAAGGTGCTTCAATACATGCCTAGTACATTTTGTTGTTAATAGTGTGGTTAAAATCATGATCAAATTCCTCTCTTTTCCTAGGGAATAACTTTATATAGTTTAAACCTTTCTAAGTTTGTCACATGTGCTATTACCCATGTTTAGTATTTCATTTATTCATAGGTAAGATCGCTACTAATCCTTTACTCTTTCTTTGTTTTTCATGTACACCCCGGAGAGTTGGAGTTCTCATTTGAAACTCAATCTCGGCCCAAATATGTTTTGGGTCGAACAACTATTAGGAACTATCGCGGTGTTCGGAGTCACTCATTAGGAGACTAGTTCCTCCAAAGGAACTTAACATACTTAGTCCTTTATTTTCTATATGCTTTTCTTATTACTTGAATTTGTTTGACTAACCTTGTATTATTTGGATATGTATTTTTCTTTGTGATTTTGATTAACGTTTATTCTCCGGTTTATAGTTTCATGGATTACTCTATTTAGCTTAAAATTTTTGAAAGTAAGTTTCCTTCACTTTTTAGTTTAGGCAAATGTTTCGGATTTTCCTTTTTAAATACTTTAAAATTAGTGGTTAAACACTTTCAAAAATAGTAGTAATAAATGGTAAATAGTGCAGATTTTTTAGGATTGATTAACTTAGGCTTTGTTTCAAGAAAAACGTATTTCAAATAACTCGCGGTAGATTTTCAAAAAAATCAAAAATATTAATTAGCGATTCAATTTATTTTCAAACAAATTTTAGTCATTCTTAGGCCTTAGATTATAGAATGCTTTTATCTAATTTAGGCAAGCCTTCTTTATATATATTAATAACTTATGTATTCTCTTATTCTAACCCCAATATTTTACAACTATTTTGCTATATTCTATATATATATATTTTGAGATTTTCAGATTTTTTAAGGCCTCAAAACGCAAGGCATATATATGTCATATGCTATCTACTATAAGGTATATATATTTATATTTTTACTTACTCATTCTTCCTACTTAAATTATACATATATTATTTTATCACAATTACATTTACGTACATAATATTTTCTCTCATATTCAATGCATGTTCATTTTTACCTTATGAATAAAAGTCTCCTTTACATGAAAACAAATAATTTTCGTTCTCTACTCAAGTCTTCAAATTATTCTTTTACATGAAATACATTTACCAAAACAAAATATGATTTTTCTCTTATATCTTTTTCTCTATTACCGGTATACCTATTTCTTATATACTTTTGCTTATCCAAATCTTTTAAATAATAAACTTTCGCATGATTTCCTATATATATTTAAAATATACATACGTCATCTTTACTTTCTTTTTAACAAACATGTCATAAACTTTCTCAAACTCTAAAAACTACGTATTATTTTTTACTTTACAAAAAGTATTTGTATAAATAAATGTTTTCATTTTGTTTACATAGCTTTTAAATATATATTCTTATAAATCATAAAGTTCTACATACTTTAATTATAATTACGATAAAGGCATTGCTATTAAACTTTAATATATTTTGGCATGTACGTACATATGTTTCATCTTTTTACCATAAGCATATTTTATATTTTTTGCCTATTGTAGTAGCATGTGTCATATACTTTGAGTTTTCTTTAAATTAATAAAACACATTTTTATCACCCTTTTTAGCAAATAATGAGCAAATAACTTTCCCAAATATTGTTTTCTAAACTGAGTTTAAGGACTATCTTCGGATAGGCTCTGAAGGGTGCCTAACACCTTCCCTTCGAGTAACCAAAACTCTTACCCAGAATCTCAAACGTTTTCGCAGACTAAAAACTGAGTTTTACATACAAAATGGTTTCCTAAGTTTCCTAAAATTTAGGTGGCGACTCTAAACTCTTTTCCAAAACAAAGGCAGAAAGAGCCGGATGTTGCAAGCATATTTTGGCCAATTCAAAATAGGGTGCGACAAATAGCTATTCGGCAGCTCACAATCAACCTAACGGCCCTACACAGGCTCCGAAGCTACTCAACAAGCATAACCAGCCTAGAAGGATATTTCTATGTCCGGGACTCGCGGACATTCTCAATAATCCCACCTTATATGTTCCAGAGTCAACAAGACCTCACGGGGTCATAAGGGTAATAAATATATCAACTAATAGAAATACTACACACAACGGAGGAAAGAAATAGGACGAATCATGGAAAAGCAGTCAAGGTCTGTGGTACCAACCTAATAACCCAACTCAAGGATGCCAACTAGGACAATTTTACCCAATATATGCGAAGTCTAGGGAGTTAAGCCGTAACATACCTGTCGTGCGACGACAAGCTGCAGGAACGATCATATCCAAGGCCGAGCTACTCCGAGAAGCTCTAAACGATACTAAAACTATCAAATTCATGAATAAAATGTTAAGACGAGTCTAACGATACCCATATTGCTACAATTGTAGCCGGGTCGATATTCGGGTCAAAAGCAGGCCCACAAAGCCCACAAACCCAAAACCAAAAATGAAAAGAACCACGATGACCCCAACGATGACAAGAAGGCATGCTCCAAATTTGAGCAAAACAGCCCGCCCAAGTTGGGGATTATAGAATGGAAATTTCGAAAAATAAAAATGGAAATTGGGCAAGAATTACTTACCAAAACGATGGAAAATCAGTCCAAGACGGATAAAACTTCACAGCCACGAACATGCACAAGCTTAGGGGGGAGGATCTATCACAAAATCCAAGCTTTGGATGAGCATCAATAGAGGAATTAAGAGAAAAACCTAAGAAGGCAAGTTGGGAAAGATTACTTACCAAGAGGCGAAAAACTACGGATAATCGACGAACAAATAATTCTCCAAGGTTTAGAACTGAATTGGAGCAAAATGGTGGAGAGAATTTTGAGTTTTAGAGTGAGAAAAGTGAGGAGAAGGGCTGGAAAAAACGAAATGACAGCAATAAATAGACGCTGTCCGCAGCTGATTTTCTGTACTTTTTATAAAACTCGACGGGGTATTCCGGGCACAATCGGAAATCGATATTCATAAACCAATAGTGCTAATAGAGTGGAAGCGACGTTCCAGACTCAACAGAATCTATGAAACTTCCATATGAGGTCGTTTTGGAGAAATGTTGACCCAAGTTAACACTAACAAAAAGGAACTCAAAGGCTCGAAATGAGTCCGACTCACTCGAAACCCGAACCAACCATCTTCCTAGCCCAAACTCAACATTCCAAAGCTGATGGAATTGTCGGATTTTGAATCCGGTGCCCCAATCATTGAAAGTTACCCAAAGTTACACTTTCAACTCCAAATGGCCTGAAAACTGAGAAAACCACACAAAACCTACAACGGAAGTTCTCAGGCCTCAACTAACGGTCCAACTAGACCAAACTCATCGCTTCGGAGCTAACGGAATTGCCAGAATTCAATTCCGAGCACGTTAGCTAAGAATGTTGACCAAAGTCAATGATATTCTAAGTTTAAGGTCTAAAATAGGCAAACGGCCAAAATGACTAAATGAACGACCAGGGCACCAAACTATCGGTCCCAACAAGACATAAATAACTTGGGGCCGCTACAAAAAGGCTCTAATTGTACAATGAATGCGTAAACGTGAAGATGACCAGAAGGGTCATCACAACATCCACTACTAAAAAGACTTTCATCCTCAAAAGTCAAGAAGAAGGGAGAACCTGAAGGCTCGAACAACTGTGGATACTGAGCACGCAACTCACTCTCGGTCATCCAAGTAGCCTCCTCGATCGGACAATGTCTCCACTGAACTTTCACAACCGAAATCTCCCTAGATCTCAACCTCCTGATATCTCTGGCCAGAATAGCTATCGGCTCCTCAACAAATGATAAACTCTCATCCAACTGAACCGAAACCCAATGCAACATATGAGACTCATTAGGCACATATCGGCACAACATCAAAACATGGAAAATTGGGTGCATAGCCGAAAACATCGGAGGCAAGGCTAATATGTAGGTAACACTACCAACCCTCTGTAGAATCTCAAACGACCCAATAAACCTGGGGCTAAGCTTTCCCCACTGACCAAATCTCATCACGCCCTTTATGAGCGATACTCGAAGGAAAACTAGATCACCAACACTGAACTCCAAGGCACGAAGTCTACGATCATCGTAGCTCTTTTTCCTACTCTTGGTTGCTCTAAGTCTATCCTAGATCAAATGGACTCGGTCAAAGAAATCTCTAAGTAAATCTGTACCCTGTGGTCTGAACTCTTACCCATCAAACCAACCAATAGGCAATATGCAATGGCTACGATACAAAGCCTCGAAAGGTGCCATGCCAATGCTCGATTGAAAGCTATTATTATACGCAAACTCAACATATGGCACAAACTGATCCCATGATACTCCAAAGTTAAGAACACAAGCCCGAAGCATGTCCTCCAGGACCTGAATAGTACTCTCAGACTGGCCATCTGTCTGACGGTGGAAAGCAGTACTAAGATGAACCTCCATACCCAAATCCCTCTGTATAGATCTCTAAAACTGGGATGTGAACTGAGTGCTGGGATCTGAAATGATAGAAGCTGGGACCCCGTGCAATCATACAATCTCACGAATATAGATCTGAGCTAACCTCTCTACCCCGTAGGAAGTATGAACTGGCAAGAAATGGGAAAACCCAGAGTAGTATGAGGCAAACCAACAACAAAGTCCATAGTAATACCTGCCCACTTCCACTCAAGAATGGGAAGTCGCTGCGTCAAACCACCCGGTTTCATATGCTCGAACTTCACCTATTAACAGTTCAAAATCCAAGATACAAACTCTTCCACATCCCGCTTCATACCACCCCACTAGTAAAGCTGTCTCAGATATCTATACATCTTTGTTGTGCCAGGATAAATGGAGTATCTGGAACAATGTGCCTCATGGAGTATCAACTGTATCAAATCACCAACTCTCGGAACACAAAGTCAACCCTCAAACCTCAAAATCCCACCAGAACTCAAGGTAGCTCGGTTGGCCTCACCTCGAACTATCTGATTACGAAGGTCACACAAACTCTGATCCTCAAACTATCAGCTCTGAATCTGATCAACTAGAGTAGAGCGAACCTCAACACTGGCAAGAACTCTGCTGGGATCTGGTAAGTCAAGCCTAACCAAACGGTTAGCCAAGGACTGGATATCCAAGGCCGACAGTCACTTAGAAACTGAAAGTGATGCTAGGTTGCCCATACTCACTGCCTTCTGACTCAAGGAATCTGCTACCACATTTTCCTTGCCCGGATGGTATAAAATAGTGAAATCGTAGTCCTTCAGCAACTCAATCCATATCCTCTGCCTTGAGTTTAGCTCGCGCTGACTCGTAATGTACTGAAGCCTACAATGGTCAGTGAATATCTCGCAATGAACTCCATAAAGATAGTGCCTCCAGATCTTGAGTGCGAAGACTACCACCGCCAACTCTAAGTCATGAGTGGGGTAGTTGCGCTCGTGAATCTTCAGCTGTCTCGATGCATATGCTATCACTCAACCCTTCTATATCAACACACAACCAAGACCGACCCCTAAAGCATCATAATACATGAAGAAACTGTGACCCTCAACCGGCAAAGCCAAAACTAGAGCTGAAGTCAATAAGGCCTTAAGCCTCTGGAAGCTATCCTCGCACTGATCAGACCACTGAAATGGAACATCCTTCATAGTTAGCATAGTTAAAGGTGCTGCTATGGAAGAAAATCCCTCGATGAACCATCTGTAATACCCAGCTAACACAACAAAGCTGCAAACCTCGGTAGGAGTAGTAGGTCTAGGACAATCACGAACTGCAGAAATCTTACCTGGATCAACCCCAATCCCATCCTTAGACACCACATGTCCTAGGAATGCAACTGACTCTAGCCAATACTCACACTTTGAGAACTTGGCATAAAGCCGATAATCTCTCAAAGTCTGAAGTACAATCCTCAAGTGTTGCTCATGCTCGTCTATACTCCGGGAGTATACCAGAATTTCATCAATGAAGACTATCATGAACAGATCCAGGTACGAGCTAAGCACCCTATGCATCAAGTCCATAAAGACTGCGGGGGCATTAATCAACCCAAAAGACATAACCAAGAACTCATAGTGGCCATAACGTATCTTAAATATTGTCTTAGGAATGTCATCTTCTCTAATCCTCAACTGATAGTAGCCAGACCTCAAATCAATCTTAGAAAACACGGTGAAACCCTGAAGCTGATCAAATAAGTCATCAATCTTGGGTATCAGATACCTATTCTTCACAGTCACCTTATTTAGCCGGCGATAATCAATACACATCCTCATTGACCCATCCTTCTTCTTCACAAAGAGAACAGGAGCACCCTAAGGAGACACACTCGGTCTAATAAACCCCTTAGCTAATAAATCCTGGAGCTGCTCCTTAAGCTCTCTCAACTCAGCATGAGCCATATGGTAGGGAGGATAAGAAATGGGCCTGGTGCTTGGCTCTAACTCAATGGAGAAATCAATATCCCTCTCAGGTGGAAGACCTGGAAGGTTAGTAGGAAACACATCTAGGAAGTCTCTAACCACAGGAACAGACTCAGGAGACATAGGGTCAGCACTAGCATCTTATACATATGCTAGATAAGCTAAACACCCACGAGATATCATCTTCCTAGCTCAAAGACAAGAAATGATCCTAGATGGTGCATGGCTAATAGAACCCTGCCACAGAGCCGGGGATACACCGGGCATAGCTATAGTAACAGTCTTGGCATAGCAATCCAAAACCGCATGGTGAGGGGACAACCAGTCTATGCGCAATATCACATCAAAATCCAACATATCAAGTATCATCAGGTCAGCCCAAGTATCCAAATCACCAAAAGATATCACACAGGATCTCTCAATCTGATCCGCTACTAATGAATCTTCTACTGGGGTCAAAATAGAAATAGGCACATATAATGACTCACTAGCCAACCCTAAATAAGGTCGAAAGTAGGCAGATACATATGAATAAGTGGATCTAGGATCAAACAAAGCATAAGCTAGCTGACGGTATACATAAAATGTACCTGTGATCATAGCATCCGAGGCCTCTACCTGCGGTCTCCCAGGGACCACATAGAACTGTCGATGACCTCCACCTGCCCGACCGCCATCACTACCACCTGCTCTACCACGTGAGGAAGCACCCCTAGTCTGACCATCACCCCCTCTAGCTGGAGGCTGAACTACTCACAATGGTTCAATTGGTTGAACTGTACCCTACTGGGGAAATCTCTAGCAAAGTGACCAACCACACCACAAGTATAGCAAGCACTTGATGAACTACTCAGTTGGGATGAACCAACAAAACCCAAATGTAACACCCCGTACCTTTCAAAATCTATGTGACTAAGTAAATATCGACGAAGGTATTTGAGCTCGAGATTGTGAAGGGGTACTGTGGCCTAGAATTTGAAATCGTCAAATGTTTATAAGTGTTAAGTTAAAGTATAAGGATGAGAGTTTTGAAAATGAGATAAAACAAGTGAGGTGCTTGCTCGACTTATCGAATCTCTTAGGTGACAAGTAGGTTCATCACCTACCTACGCTAACGAACTAAGTTTCGAGGGACGATTATGGGCAGCAACACCATGGATTATTAGACCTAATGTAGCCCAAATGAAGCTTAAAGTTATCCCATCAAAGCCCAACCAAATCTGGCCCAAACAACTACAAAAGGTAGCCACCAATATTGACCACATTTTGACCCAAGAGAAGCCCAAAATCAGCCAAGAAACTTAACCCTTTTGAGGCCCAAGCAAAGGGTAATTTTGGCCCAAGTTTATTGACCCATTTTGGCCAAAATATACTCAAAAAAGTCGGCCAAAAATGTCCCTTTAAACAGACCTTTTGTTGATCAATATTGATCACAAAAAGCTGGAAACAATTCTCTCTTATCTCCTTTCCTTTTGGCAGCCCCTCTCTCCGTTTAGGGTTCTAAGAAGATCAAGATTCATTCAAGCTTAAGGTGAGTTAAACAACTTGTTATATTGGTATTAATCTACTACATATAGCTAGAATATCCGATGGTAAGAAATAAATGAACTATGGTAGCCCCTTTCTTAAGATTTAACATATAGAAATTGTGTAACAATTAAGAGATTTCTTCTTCTCTTGTTGGTGTATGTGTAGGGGGTACTTAAGCTTTTCAAGGCATAAATAAAAAGAGTATAAAAACACCTCTTCAAGTGTGGTAAGTACTCTGCCCATAATCATATTTTTGGATTGAAGTTTGGATGGACAATTGTTGTTGAATTGTTGTTAAGAACTCACGGGACGGCGATCGGAAGCCTTGGGTTCAATGTGTTGCTATTGTATTTTGGCATGGTGAGTTGTGTAGGGGATGTTTGATGTATTTTGTATTATTGTAGGCAGTAGGTTGGTGTATGTGTGATTTGTATTGGACAGGGGAGAAAGGTGTGACGATACACTTTTAATTAATGCAAAATACGTAAATCTCCCCGGGAAATGTTTAGCTACTTTTTTGGAAAGGTTGCATCAGGTTTAAGAGCTAATATTAGCTTCGTTATACCCTTGTGTTGTATATTAACTTAATAAAGGAAAGTGCAAGTTGTGGTAAGCGCAATCATCAGAAGGAACGAGGTATGTTAAGGCTTCTTTATTCCTTATCGGCATGAATCTAGAAATAGAACTCTAAATCTCCGAAAGAAGGAATTTGAGTATTCTATTGTAAGAGAGATGAATTGCTAACTCAACAAGTCTTAAGGAACTAAGTTATACATTATGGTGATTCAAGTCGCCTTCTTATAAAAATATGATTCTTTTTGCACGAAACATAAGTTATCCTTTTGTCAAGTTTCTTCTTTGTATTGTGATCCCTAATCAAGCTTTAGAAAGTATAAAAGGAAAGTTAGCAAGTCAAATCCCCATTTATATTGGTATGTTGAGTCCAAAACCTTGTAAGCCAAAGCTAAAGAAGTTATCAAAATGAACCTTCATAAATAACAAGAATAGCTTTGAAGGTCAATCTAGTAATACACTTATTATGCGTGGTTTGCGTGTTAGTGTGCACCGAGGTGCTACTTCCATATTGAGGCTATTATATACATAGTGTGCACTGAGGTGCTACTGCCATATTGAGGCCATTATATACATAGTGTGAACCAAGGTTCTACTGCCACATTAAGGCCATTATATATATAGTGTGCACCGAGGTTCTACTACCATATTGAGGCCATTATATACATTGTGTGCCGCGAGGCGCTACTGCCATATTGAGGCTATTATATAGGGTGCGCCAAGGTGCTATTGTGGTTCAGCATGGGTTATAAATAGTGAGTTGCGGTGTGAGTTAATGCATGTGTTATATTCTAAAAAGAATAAAAGAGAAAGAGCTTAACGAGTCTTACCAATTATAGTTTACAAGTTTCATATTATATCTTGTTCAGATTTACTACTTGCGACTTGCTTTTATGTTTCTACCTTACATGCCAGTACATTATTATCGTACTGACGTCCCCATTACATGGGGGTGCTACATTCATGCCTGCATGTCCAGACAGAAACCCAGACAGACCTCTTCAGTAGGAGTTACAGAGTTCAGCCATTTTGGTAAGCTCCATTCTTCCTGGAGCTGACGAGTCAGAGGTCTAGCTTATATTTTGACCAGGTTATGTATATGTACAACTTATGGGTAGTCCAGGGTCCTGTCCTAGATATGAGATATTTTACATACTCCTAGAGGCTTGTAGACGTGTATATGTATATGAGTGTTGGGTATAGCCTTGTCGGCCTTGTTATTAGCTATCTACTATGATAATAGCCTTGTCGGCCTTGAGTTGTTTACCTACTATTGAGCTTTTAGTGTTTCAAATTGCTATTCTTAGAGACCTTGTCGGTCTCAGACCCCCAGCAGGTTCAATAGAGATACACTCTATTTTGGCACCCTCGGCCTTTTGGAGCTCCGGGTGTCGGTCATGCCTCCCATGGTTTGGGGCGTGACAAACTTGGTAGTCAAAAGGTAAAAATTGAACACCAGAGACCCGGAGGTCTAACTCAAAGTATAGTGATTCCTACCTGGAAATGGGAGGTGATCAACATGGACTTTATTACAAGCTTACCCCGTAGTTATCGGAACTATGATTCCATATGGGTGATTGTAGATAGACTTATAAAATCAGCTCACTTTTTGCCAGTCAGGACAACTTATACCGCTGAAGATTATGCCAAGTTGTATATTAGTGAAATAGTTCGACTTCATGGTGTCCCAATTTCCATCATTTCAGATAGGGGTGCTTAGTTTACAACAAATTTTTGTAGGTCTTTCCAGAGAGGCTTAGGTACTCAAATAAGTCTCAGTACAACTTTTCATCCACAGACAGATGGACAAGCTGAACGCACTATTCAAACACTAGAAGATATGATACGAGCTTGTGTACTAGATTTTAAAGGGAGTTGGGATGACCATTTGCCACTAATTGAGTTTGCTTATAATAATAGCTTCCATGCAAGCATTCAAATGGATCCTTATGAGGCTTTATACGGGTGAAAGTGTAGATCACCAATTGGATGGTTTGAAATTGGAGAAGCAGGATTATTAGGGCCAAACCTAGTTAATCAGGCAATGGAGAAGGTAAAGCTAATCCGAGAAAGATTCCTAACAGCCCAGAGTAGGCAGAAATCATATGCAGATGTGCGACGTCGGGATTTGGAATGTAATATTAGCGATTGGATTTTCCTAAAGGTTTTGCCCATGAAAGGTGTTATGCGATTTGGTAAAAAGGTAAAGCTTAGTCCAAGATATATTGGACCATACAAGATCATTTAGACGGTAGGAAAAGTTTCATATGAGCTAGATTTACCCACAGAATTGGAGACAGTCAATTCTTTATTTCATGTATCGATGCTACGAAGGTGCATAGGAGATCCTTCACGTATTATGCCTATCAAAGATGTTCAACTTTTTGAAGACTTGTCCTATAAGGAAGTACCAATTTCTATCCTAGATCGTCAAGTTAGGATGCTCAGAACCAAAGAAGTAGCCTCAGTAAAGGTGTTGTGGAGAAATAATAATATCGAGGAAATAACGTGGGAAGCCGAGGAAGAAATGAGGAAAAAGCATCCCCATTTATTTATGACTTGAAGATAGTATAGAGGTAAGTCATATTTTTATGTTCTTGATACTCTTCCTACTATGCAAATATGATCAGGTTTGAACATGTGAAAATGATTACATTTAATTGTATAAAGTTGTATCGCCCCGTGAGGCATCGTGCTGGACTTTTGCTGAGTTTCAGGTTTTTGGATAGTCCCAATTATAAAGGAAACTCTGCGGAAATTTCAAAAAAATCCTAAGGGACTAGAGCTATATATGCATTACTCTCATTTGAGGACAAATGGTTCTAAGGGGGGAAGGATGTAAAACCCCGTATCTTTCAAAACCTATGTGACTAAGTAAATATCGACGAAGGTATTTGAGCTCGAGATTGTGAAGGGGTACTTTGGCCTAGAATTTGAAATGGTCAAATATATATAAGTGTTAAGTTAAAGTATAAGGATGAGGGTTTTGAAAATGAGATAAAACAAGTGAGGTGCTTGCTCGACTTATCTAAGCTCTTAGGTGACAAGTAGGTGCATCACCTACCTACGCTAAGAAACCAAGTTTCGAGGGCCGATTACGGGCAGCAACACCATGGAATATTAGACCTAATAATAGCCCAAATGAAGCCTAAAGTTGGCACATCAAAGCACAACCAAATCTGGCCCAAACAACTACAAAAGGTAGCCACCAATATTGACCACATTTTTACCCAAGAGAAGCCCAAAATCAGCCACAAAACTTAACCCTTTTGAGGCCCAAGCAAAGGGTAATTTTGGCCCAAGTTTCTTGACCCATTTTGACCCAACTTTCTTGACCAATTTTGTCCCAAAAGGGTCAAGAAACTTGGGCCAAAATTACCCTTTGCTTGGGCCTCAAAAGGGTTAAGTTTTGTGGCTGATTTTGGGCTTCTCTTGGGTCAAAATGTGGTCAATATTGGTGGCTACCTTTTGTAGTTGTTTGGGACAGATTTGGTTGTGCTTTGATGGGCCAACTTTAAGCTTCATTTGGGATAACATTAGGTATAATAATCCATGGTGTTGCTGCCCGTAATCGGCCCTCGGAACTTAGTTCGTTAGCGTAGGTAGGTGATGCACCTACTTGTCACCTAAGAGCTTAGATAAGTCGAGAGAGCACCTCACTTGTTTTATCTCATTTTCGAAACTCTCATCCTTATAATTTAACTTACACTTATATACATTTGACCATTTCAAATTCTAGGCCAAAGTACCCCTTCACAGTCTCGAACTCAAATACCTTCGTCGATATTTACTTAGTCACATAGGTTTTGGAAGGTATGGGGTTTTACATTTAGCTATCTACTATGATAATAGCCTTGTCGGCCTTGAGTTGTTTACCTACTATTGAGATTTCAGTGTTTCAAATTGCTATTCTTAGATACCTTGTCGGTCTCAGTCCCCCAACAGGTTCAATAGAGATATACTCTATTTTGGAACCCTCAGCCTTTTGGGGCTCCGGGTGTCGGGCATGCCTCCCATGGTTTGGGGAGTGACAAACTTGGTATCAGAGCACGTCGAATCCCAGGGAGTCTACAAGCCGTGTCTAGTAGAGTCTTGCTTATGGGTGTGTTGTGCACCATACATATAATCATGAGATTACGGGACATTTAGGAATTATTATCCTTCTTTCATCTTCTAGATCGTGTAATAGAGCGAGGTCATAAGATGTTTGAAGTCTAATTCATGTTTTTCTATTCCTTGTTTACAGAAATGCTTGTGACTAGACAAATGAGTAGCCGACGGGTTGGCATGGATACGGGGAAAGGTACTAGTTGTTCCCCACCTATCCGAATGGATAGATTTGAGGCTCAAAGTAAATCACCGACACCAGAGATCCCAGTTCATCAAGTACCTGATGAGACTAGAGAGGATCTAGTACCCCTGACCCTACCTGCTCCAGTGGTATCTGAGATAGCTAGAGATGAACCAGCACCTGTAGCTCCTCCACCTGAAGCAGAGGACCAGGACATTAGGAGTGCTGTTCGATTATTGACCCAGATTGTAGCCACAAAACAACAACAAATTGGGGCATCATCGAGTGCTAGGTCCGGTGGTTCAGAAAGTTCTAGGGCTCGAGAGTTTATCAGCCTAAGTCCTCCTATATTTACATGCTCTAACCCATGTTAGGATCCTCAGGAGTTTATTGATCAGACTTATCGAGTACTTTGAGTCATGCATGCAACAGTAGTGGAGGCAGTGGAGTTTACATCTTTCAGGTTACAAGATGTGGTCATTTTATGGTTCGAGGCTTGGGATCGGTCTAGGGGATCAAATGCACCCCCAGCTGAATAGGAGGAATTTTCAGAGGCCTTCCTAGCTCACTATCTTCCACAGGAGGTTCGAGAGGCAAGACTTGATCAATTTCTAGCTCTTAGGTAGGGCAATATGAGTGTTCGACAGTACAGCCTCAGGTTTAATTCATTAGCCAGGTACGCCCCCGATATTGTGAGTACGATGCGAGCTAGATTTCATCGATATGTGCATGGCCTTAAGGATGAATTGATTAAGGGATTAAAATAGCAGCCACATAAGAGGATATGAATATTTCTAAGATACAGGCTATTGCTCAGACTGCAGAGGATCTTGAAGTACAAATTGGAGATAATCAAAGCCGAGAAGGGGATCAGAATAAGAGGGCTAGATCTACTGGGTCCTATGTAGATCCACGAGATAATGTTAGGCCACATTTTAATAGGCGATCACCCCAACCTACTAGAGGTGCCCCATATCAATTAGAAAGGCAGAGGTATGATCATTTTTCTCAGACTGGACTAGGCCACAGTTCAGGTGCATCCAGTTCCTATTGCCAAGGGCATTCAGGTTAGATAAGGCCACCTTTGCCACCTTGTGTTCAGTGCGGTAGGAAGAATCTTGGTATATGTCGCCTGGGTTCAGATACTCATTATTCATGTGGGCATCCTGTATTCGAGACTGTCCGAGTAGAGGTAGGGGTGACATGTCCCACCCTACAGGGTCGATGGAAGCTTCTTCATCTACTATTCGTCACCCTAGGACAGGCCAATAGGCTATACCAGGTCGTGGTAGAAGTAGAGGAGGAGGAGGAGCATCCAGTTCAGGCGGTGTTCAGAATCACACTTATACTCTAGCTAGTCGCAAGGACATGGAATCGTTACCTGATGTTGTTACAGGTACATTGACTATTTTTATTCATGTTGTTTATGCACTTATAGATCCTGACTCTACTCTTTCATATGTTACCCCGCTCGTTGCTGGTAAGTTGGGGGCAGGACCTGAGTTGTTGCCTAGACCCTTTGTTGTATCTACGCCAGTTGGTGAATCTATTATAGCTAGATGAGTTTATCGAGATTGTGCAATGTGAATTTATGACCGTCTCACTTCAGCTGATCTAATCGAATTAGATATAATTGACTTTGATGTCATTATGGGCATGGACTATTTAGCTGCATGTTATGCTAATATCTATTGTAGAACTAAGGTTGTCAAATTCCATTTTCCGGAAGAGACAATCCTAGAGTGGAAAGGTAATGCTGCCACGCCAAGGGGTAGGTTTATTTCCTACCTTAAGGCCCATAAAATGATTTCTAAAGGCTATATTTATCATTTAGTCCAAGTAAGAAGCACAGAGGATGGACCAGCGACTCTTCAATCGGTTCCCGTGGTGAGTCAGTTTCTAGATGTATTCCCGGATGAATTTCCAGGAATCCCTCCAGAAAGGGAAATTGAGTTTTCCATTGACCTACTCCTAGATACTCAGCCAATATAAATTCCCCCCTACAGGATGGCTCCTACAGAAGTAAGAGAGTTAAAGGAACAGTTAAAGGATCTACTCGAAAAAGGTTTCATTAGGCCTAGTACATCGCCATGGGGCGCACCAGTTTTGTTTGTTCGTAAGAAGGATGTGTCCTTGAGAATGTCTATCGATTACCGACAGCTGAACAAAATTACAATCAAGAATAAGCATCCGCTTCCAAGGATTGATGAAATTTTTGATCAGTTGCAAGGCGCCAAATGTTTTTCAAAGATTGACTTGCGGTCGGGGTATCACCAGTTACGTCTTAAAGGGGTAGATGTTCCAAAAACAGCCTTTAGGACAAGGTATGACCACTTTGAATTTCTAGTAATGTCTTTTGGGCATACTAATGTCCCAACAGCTTTTATGGACCTAATGAATCGGGTCTTCAAGCCATTCCTAGATGTATTCGTGATCGTATTTATTGACGATATCCTGATTTACTCGCGGTCCAAAGCCGAACATGTTGAATATCTACGTGCAGTATTGCAAACACTTCAAAATCATAAATTATATGCAAAGTTATCCAAATGTGAGTTTTTGTTGACTTCAGTGGCTTTTCTTGGCCATATAATTATGAACGAAGGTATTAGAGTTGACGGCCAAAAGATTGAAGCTGTAAAGAATTGGCCGAGGCCCTTGAATGCTACAGAGATTCATAGTTTTTTGGGCTTAGCAGGTTATTATCGGAGGTTTGTGGAAGGATTTTCTTCTATCTCTACAGCATTGACAAAGTTGACTCATAAAGCTACCAAGTTCCAGTGGTCTGATGTATGTGAGCAGAGTTTTCAGGAGTTGAAGGACAAGCTTACTTCAGCACATGTCTTAACTCTGCCAGAGGGCACGAAAGGTTATGTTGTTTATTGTGATGCTTCAAGGATTGGGTTGGGCTGCGTTTTAATGCAACATGGTAATGTTATTTCCTATGCCTCGAGACACATAAGAAAGCATGAACAAAATTACCCTACTCACGATCTTGAATTGGCAGAAGTTATATTTGCCTTGAAAATTTGGCACCATTACTTGTTTGGAGTCCATGTAGACGTGTTTACGGACCACAAAAGTCTATAGTATTTATTCAAACAGAAGGATTTAAACCTAAGGCAAAGAAGGTGGCTAGAGTTACTAAAGGATTATGACGTAGATATTTTGTACCATCCAGGTATGGCCAATGTAGTGGCCGATGCACTTAGCCGCAAATCCATGGGAAGCTTGAGCCACGTGGAAAATAGAAAGATTGATATGAAAAGAGAACTACATCAGTTAGCTAATTTGCAGGTTCGACTACTAGACCAAGGTAATGGGGGAGTTGTTATTCAAAGCACATCGGAATCCTCACTTATAACAGAGGTAAAGGAATGACAATATGATGATCCAGAATTAGTAAGATTGAGGGAGGAAATTCCACAACAGAAGAAACCACTAATAGAGCTTAAGGAATATGGGGTTCTGAGATATCAAGGTTGTCTATGTGTACCTAACATCGGGGAGCTTCGGGAGAAAATTTTGGTAGAAGTTCACTATTTCCGCTATTCAATCCATCCAGGAGCAACGAAGATGTATCATGATCTTCGATAGATTTATTGGTGGAATAATATAAAGAGAAAATATTGCAGAGTTTGTATCCCAATGGCCGAATTGTCGACAGGTAAAAATTGAACACCAGAGACCCGGAGGTCTAACTCAAAGTATAGTGATACCTACCTGGAAATAGGAGGTGATCAACATGGACTTTATTACAGGCTTACCCCATACTTATCGGAAGTATGATTCCATATGGGTGATTGTAGATACACTTACAAAATCAGCTCACTTTTTGCCAGTCAGGACAACTTATACTGCTGAAGATTATGCCAAGTTGTATATTAGTGAAATAGTTTGACTTCATGGTGTTCCAATTTCCATCATTTCAGATAGGGGTGCTCAGTTTATAGAAAATTTCTGGAGGTCTTTCCAGAGAGGCTTAGGTACTCAAATAAGTCTCAGTACAACTTTTCATCCACAGACAGATCGACAAGCTGAACGCACTATTCAAACACTCAAAGATATGGTACGAGCTTGTGTACTAGATTTTAAAGGGAGTTGGGATGACCATTTGCCACTAATTGAGTTTGTTTATAATAATAGCTTCCATGCAAGCATTCAAATGGCTCCTTATGAGGCTTTATACGGACGAAAGTGTAGATCACCGATTGGATGGTTTGAAATTGGAGAAGCAGGATTTTTAGGACCAGACCTAGTTATTCAGGAAATGGAGAAGGTGAAGCTAATTCGAGAAATATTACTAACAGGACATAGTAGGCAGAAATCATATGCAGATGTGCAACGTCAGGATTTGGAATTAAATATCAGTGATTGGGTTTTCCTAAAGGTTTCGCCCATGAAAGGCGTTATGCGATTTGGTAAAAAGGGAAAGCTTAGTCCAAGATATATTGGACCGTACAGGATCATTCAGAGGGTAGGAAAAGTGGCATATGAGCTAGATTTACCCACAGAATTGGAGACAGTCTATCCTGTATTTCATGTATTGATGCTACGAAGGTGCATAGCAGATCCTTCACGTATTATTCCTATCAAAGATGTTCAACTTTCTGAAGACTTATCCTATAAGGAAGTACCAATTTCTATCAAAGATCGTCAAGTTAGTAAGCTCAGAACCAAAGAAGTAGCCTCAGTAAAGGTGTTGTGGAGAAATAATAATATCGAGGAAATGACGTGGAAAGCCGAGGAAGAAATGAGGAAAAAGCATCCCCAGTTATTTATAACTTGAAGATAGTATAAAGGTAAGTCATATTCTTATGTTATTGATACTCTTCCTACTATGCAAATATGATCAGGTTTGAACATGTGAAAATGATTACATTTAATTGTATATAGTTGTATCGCCCTGTGAGGCATCGTGCTGGACTTTTGCTGAGTTTCAGGTTTTTGGATAGTCCCAATTATAGAGGAAACTCTGCCGAAATTTCAAAAAAATCCTAAGGGACTAGATCTATATATGCATTACCCTTATTCGAGGACGAATGATTCTAAGGGGGGAAGGATGTAACACCCCGTACCTTTCAAAACCTATGTGACTAAGTAAATATCGACGAAGGTATTTGAGCTCGAGATTGTGAAGGGGTACTTTGGCCTAGAATTTGAAATGGTAAAATGTATATAAGTGTTAAGTTAAAGTATAAGGATGAGGGTTTTGAAAATGAGATAAAACAAGTGAGGTGCTTGCTCGACTTATCTAAGCTCTTAGGTGACAAGTAGGTGCATCACCTACCTACGCTAACGAACTAAGTTCTGAGGGCCGATTATGGGAAGCAACACCATGGATTATTAGACCTAATGGTAGCCCAAATGAAGCTTAAAGTTGGCCCATCAAAGCACAACCAAATCTGGCCCAAACAACTACAAAAGTAGCCACCAATATTGACCACATTTTGACCCAAGAGAAGCCCAAAATCAGCCACAAAACATAACCCTTTTGAGGCCCAAGCAAAGGGTAATTTTGGCCCAAGTTTCTTGACCCATTTTGGCCCAAATATACTCAAAAAGGTCGGCCAAAAAGGTCCCTTTATACAGACCTTTGGTTGATCAATATTGATCACAAAAAGCTAGAAACAATTCTCTCTTATCTCCTTTCCTTTTGGAAGCCCCTCTCTCCCTTTAGGGTTCTAAGAAGATCAAGATTCATTCAAGCTTAAGGTTAGTTAAACAACTTGTTATCTTGGTATTAATCTACTACATATATCCTGGATATCCTATGGTAATAAAGACATGAACTATGGCAGCCCCTTTCTTAAGATTTAACACATAGAAATTGTGTAACAATTAAGAGATTTCTTCTTCTCTTGTTGGTGTATGTGTAGGGGGTAATTAAGCTTTTCAAGAAATCAATAAAAAGAGGATAAAAACACCCCTTCAAGTGTGGTAAGTACTCTGCCCATAATCATATTTTTGGATTGAAGTTCGGATGGACAATTGTTGTTAAGAACTCACGGGACGGCGATCAGAAGCCATGGGTTCAATGCGTTGCTATTGTATTTCGGCATAGTGAGTTGTGTAGGGGATGTTTGATGTGTTTTGTATTATTGGAGGCAGTAGGTTGGTGTTTGTTTGATGTGTATTGGACAGGGGATAAAGGTGTGATGATACACCTTTAATTAATGCAAAATACGTAAATCTGCCCGGGAAATGTTTAGCTACTGTTTTGGAAAGGTTGCGTCAGGTTTAAGAGCTAATATTAGCTTCATTATACCCTTGTGTTTTAGATTAACTTAATAAAGGAAAGTCCAAATTGTGGTAAGCGCAATCTTCGGAAGGAACGAGGTATGTTAAGGCTTCTTTATTCCTTATCGGCATGAATCTAGAAATAGAACTCTAAATCTCCGAAAGAAGGAATTTGAGTATTCTGTTGTAAGAGAGCTGATTTGGTAACTCAACAAGTCTTAAGGAACTAAGTTATACATTATGGTGATTCAAGTCGCCTTCTTATAAAAATTTGATTCTTTTTGCACAAGTTATCCTTTTGTCAAGTTTCTTCTTTGTATTGCGATCCCTAATCAAGCTTTAGAAAGTATAAAAGGAAAGTTAGAAAGTAAAATCCCCATTTATATGTGTTTGGTATGTTGAGTCCAACACCTAGTAAGCCAAGGCTAAAGAAGTTATCAAAATGAACCTTCATAAATAACAAGAATAACTTTGAAGGTCAATCTAGTAATACACTTATTATGCGTGGTTTGCGTGTTAGTGTGCACCAAGGTGCTACTGCCATATTGAGGCTATTATATACATAGTGTGCACTAAGGTGCTACTGCCATATTGAGGCCATTATATACATAGTGTGCACCGAGTTGCTACTGCCATATTGAGGCCATTATATACATAGTGTGCGTCGAGGCGCTACTGCCATATTGACGCTATTATATATAGGGTGCGCTGAGGCGCTATTGTAGTTCAGCGTGGGTTATAAAGAGTGAGTTGTGGTGTGAGTTAATACATGTGTTTTATTCTAAAAATAATAAAGGAGAAAGAGCTTAACGAGTCTTACCAATTACAGTTTACAAGTTTTATATTATATCTTGTTCAGATTTACTACTTGCGACTTGCTTTTATGTTTCTACCTTACATGCCAGTACATTATTGTCGTAATAACGTCCCCATTGCCTGGGGGAGCTGCATTCATGCCTGCAGGTCCAAACAAAAACCCAGACAGACCTCTTCAGTAGGAGTTACAGAGTTCAACCATTTTGGTAAGCTCCATTCTTCCTGGAGCTGACGAGTCAGAGGTCTAGCTTATTTTGAACAGGTTATTTATATGTACATCTTATGGGTAGTCCAGGGCCCTGTCCTGGATATGAGATATTTTAATTACTCCTAGAGGCTTGTAGACATGTATATGTATATCAGTGTTGGGTATGGCCTTGTCTGCCTTGTTATTAGCTATCTACTATGATAATAGCCTTGTCGTCCTTGAATTGTTTACCTACTATTGAGCTTTCAGTGTTTCAAATCGCTATTCTTAGAGACTTTGTCGGTCTTAGACCCCCAGCAGGTTCAATTGAGATACACTCTATTTTGGCACCCTCGACCTTTTGGGGCTCTGGGTGTCGGTCATGCCTCCCATGGTTTGGGGCGTGACACCAAATGGCCACCATGGCCTAATTCCCTAGAATCTGTACCTCTCAAAGGCTGACCACTGTGACCTCGCTGACTGCCCTGACCCTTCTCAAACTGAGAACCAAAAGCCTAAAGATATGCCTATACCGGTCGGCTAAACTGATCCAGATGCTGCTGCGGCTGATAACCTCAGCCTCACTGGCCTGAACCTCTACCACTATGCCTAGAACCACTATAACCACCCTGATGTCGAGGCCTCTTATCTCTGGCCCCGGTGTCATGACGATGCAAATCCTCAATTTTGCAGGCATAGTCCGTAATGGCCTAGAATGACCGACCGCTAGCAACCAGTATCTCTGCAGGCTCTATGAACTCTCTCTGTAGCCCCTAAACAAATCTACGGACTCTGTCGGTCTCAATAGGCATAATCATGGTTCCAAACGGAGCAAGCTGATGGAACCGGGTCTCATACTCTGAGACAGTCATGGTATCCTAAGAAAGTCTAGTGAACTCCTCCTTCTGATGATTTCAGTCTCTCTATGGAAAGAACTTGTCAATAAAGGCCTCATAAAACTCAGACCAGGTTAAAGGAGGTGATGTAGAAGGCCTATAAGACACCTGTGCCTTCTACGATAACTTTGCTGGACCCTCCAGCTGATATGAAGTGTAGCCAACCCCGTGAGTCTCTAATAAGCTCAAATGGTGCAACATATCCTTCCATGTAGTGATAAAGTCATGTCGGTCCTGACTCGATGTACCAACGACTCTCGGCGGTGCCAACGAAACCTACCCAAGGCCTTCTGCTCTGTTTCTGTCATAGTAGGGCAGGGAGCAAGAGGCTGGGCAACTGATGAAACTGGAACAACCTCAGCACGGCGAGCCACAGTAGTAGACTACGCTCCTGAACTCTGAACACCCAGGGCTGCCTGACAAGTTGGTTTTCTACCTACTTATTTAGCTCCTAATCTTATGCTTTTTCTAGTACGAAGTGGATAAATAGTGCAAATTGACACGAATTACTTCTATTTTGCAAGGTTCTATGTTTTAGAAGTGTTTGAGAAAAATTCAAGCGAAAACAAGTCAAATGGAGCAAAAAGCGAGTTGCTAGACACTGCCATAAAATTGGTCATCGCAATTGCAAAGACAGAGCCACGCAATCGCGATGAGCTAGTAGAAACTCAAAACCTCACGGTCGTGATAGTGGTTCACGCGATCGTGATACCAAAAATTATAGAACCTCGCGATCTCGAAAGTCATGCACACGATCGCGACTAAGGATTCATCAGCTGCGGGGCAAATTTGGAAATTTCCATTTTTGGAAACTCCAATTCACATAAAACACTTCCAAGCCATCTTGAATCAGATCTTTGGCCATTTTTCAGAACTTTTAAGCAAGCTTGGGAGCAAGGTTCATCAACCACCACCATAGGAGTGAAGATTTTGATGCTTGGTTGTAATGACCCTTCCGGGTATTTCCACGTATACATTTTCCCTGAACCGTTAGAGCTTGTTTGTAGCGGCCCCAAGTCACTTAAGGCTCATCAAGACTGGTATTTCAGTGTCGGGTCCATTTGTTTGGTCGCATTATAAGTTTTGAAGTCAAGCAAGTCGGCAAAAGTTATCGTAAGATCTTTAATAAATTTTCTGAACTTTGGGTAAAATGTCTCAGAGCTTTTCTCTCAATATACAAAGAGTTAGAAGTCCCCCAAAATACCAAATCGAAGGTCTACAAGTCTAGTTTCCAACGCATAAAACCTCACGTCCAACTGATCTCTGAGTAAAAAGTTATGACTATTTTACCGCGGACTGTCTGGCAGAAACGGGTTGCGAACCGGGTCGCGAACCGGGTCGGGTCAAACTCGATTTAAGCCTCAACTTCACGTTTTAAAACGCCATTTCAGTTCTGAAATAGTGAGAAAACATAAGGGAGGATTCCGAGAGAGTTCTTGAGTAACAAAATCGTGCGATGGTGAGTTGCGAACTTAAATTTAAGAATTTTATTAATATCGCGTGCATTTGAAAATATTTTATTTAGAAGTTGAATTTGGTAAAGAAGTTATATTATTATTACCTTTTTAAAATATTTTAAAGGTTTATGAAAAATATTTTGTTACGATATAAGTGTATATGTATTTATTTTATAAGGTTTTTATACATTGTAATATTTTAACGGAGATAGTAAATTTAGTTATGTTGAAATTTATTATTATAATATAGTAGATTTTATTCGAAATAATTTTCTAATGATTATGGTATATTCAAAAATTATATTTATTTTACCACGAATTTATGCAATACCCGAATACATATAACGGGGTAAAGGTAATCTTTCAATATTGCCACCTCCACTCCACGTGGGAGTGGAGGGGTTGGACAACACATTGGGATGCTGCAACTTATTAGCTAAGATTAAGTGGCATGTGTATTGATATAAGTACCTTTAATTTATATGTTACAGGGGCAGAAGTGATCATATGGGGGCATTTTACATACTACTGTGCACGTTGATTCTATAAGAGCTAAGGAAGATTTCTGAGGAAATATTATTTTGACAATTTATTCGGTTACCAAAAGAAAATCAATTATCGACGTCAAGTTATTCAAGCCCGAGTTCAAGTTTGATTTCGTTTCGGAGCTTCTTTTCAGAGAGGTTCGAGCTTGTCATCGGATGACAGGTAGGTTACGGTTTATTTTCCCTAGACTCCGCATATATAGGATAGAATTGTATTAATGGGCATCCTTGGGTTGGGTTTATTAGGTCGGTACCACAGACCTTGACCGCTTTATTCATGTCCGCCTACTTTTGTTCCTCCGTTGTTTGTGGTACTTGACGATATATTTTATTTACCCTTGTGGTCCTGTGAGGCCTTGTTGACTCTGGAACATAGAAGGTGGGATTTTGGGAATGTCCGCGAGTCCCGGGCATAAAATTATCCTTCTAGGCTGGTTATGCTTGCTGAGTAGCTGTGGGCCAGTGCAGGGTCGATAGGTGGATTGTGAGCTGCTGGGCAACTATTGTGTTTGATCATACCATTTTCATGCATATAAAGAGGTTTTATACATGTTTTACTATGGTTTGGGCTTCGGGCCTACTGGCACCATTTTCTAAACCTTGCATGGCCCGGGGGGCCCATTTTTGATGGAAATAATTTGGAAATGGTTTGATTTAACTTGTGAATATTCTTGGGTAAAAGAGAGTAAAAGTATGTTTTAAAACACCAGTTTTACTACTAACGCTAGACTCGGCAGGGCCGGGGTGCTAGTTGAGTTTTCTTGCCACCTGAGATGACTTTCTACTGTTTAGACCCGGTTATGCCCGGGCACCCTTGGAGGGGTTTTTTTTTGAGGTATTTTCCTACTACTTTAGTCCTGAACAGGGTCTGGGCATGCATATTCGAGACCGGGTGTCTATCTTGATACCGGACTTGCTTTCGGACGATATGTTTTGATACTGAGTTTTAGTATGGGGTATGGGACCTTCATGGAACTTGTCATCCGGGCCATGGGCTACGGGCTGCATGTGCCGGAGGAGGGGTATACGGTGGAGTAGAGGTATACGGGCAGTGTCTTTCCATGGAACCTACCTGCTGGGCCGGATCGGCACCGGAGGAGGTACATACAGAGATACCATTTCACTTGAGACCTTCATGCATCATATAATTTTGTTTGAGGCTCCACCCTTGTTTGTTGTTTGTTGATTGTACGCTCCGATAGCATGGGATGCCGGAGGGTTTTGTTTTCACTTTTTTGTGTTCCTCGGTTGTATGGGCGGCCGGGGCACTGTAGGTAGACTTTTGCTATTTACTTACAGAATTGTTCCCTATTACGGTTCAGTATGAAATTGGTTACTGCTAGACTGTTAGTTTCTGGATTTGAGATTGATATGATTAGTTGAGTTTGATTCATGTCTTTGAGCATGCCTATCATTACTCTTTCTCTCTTCTTCTTACACTTGAGGTTACCGGTATACCGTCCATTTTGTAAACTTATTTTGTATACACTGTTATTGCAAGGACCCCAACTACGTTGTTTCTTACTTTTACGTGTTCCTATGGTGTGTATATTCTGCTTACTAGCCTCACATGTGGTTCTGTTGATTTCCCTCTGGGCTAGTTCCTGTGTACCTTTCGTTGATTTCTGTGACTGCTTGCTTCTATTCTGTCTGTTACTACGCTTTTATCTTATATGTGCCCAGTCGGCCTATGATACCTACTAGGTACCTTATGCTTCGCATTTGGTGCTCACCCCTACCCCTCTGCATCTTTGGGTGCAGATCCTAGCGTAGGCCATTGCCGTTAGATCGCTGTGATTCGTGCTTGGAGATCTGTTGGGGACTACTTCAGACTGAGGGTGAGCTCTTGGCAATCGGAGCTTAGCTTTAGTTTATCTTTTGCTTCATGTACTCTATTACCATTCAGAGACATCTATATATATTGTTTTGGATTATTTGCACTCCATGTATGTAGTTTGGGCTCTATACTATGATACCAGGTCTTGGGGTTTGGTTTAGTTTCCGCTTATGTATATATTTATATTACTTTTATCTGTTCTCTTTGTCTTGTTCCATTATTTGTTAGATAGTAGCCCATTACTAACTGTTCTGGGCTACGGGGATTGGTTCACCTACCAGAGGTTGTAGGTGCCATCATGACCTAGAAATTGGGTCGTGACAACTTGGTATCAGAGCTTTAGGTTCACCGGTGTCATCGGTATAGGAGTCAATGTCTAGTAGAGTCCTGCGGATCGGGGCGGAGATGTCCGTACTCAATCTTTGGGAGGCTACAGTGACATTTTAGGAAATTTGACTCTTTCATTGCTTCTGTGTCGTCCGTGGAACCCTTGAAGTTTATGGAAATCTCATTTGCTCTACTTCATCCTTCCGCAGATGGTTCGTACGAGATCATCGATATCACGCGGAGATGAGCCTCCCACTCCAGCGCCAGCTCCAGCGCCAGCTCCAGCGCCAGCTCCAGCACCAGCTCCAGTGCCCACTTCTGTGCCAGCTCCAGCCGCAGTTCAGTCTCTTGATATTCGGGGATTACTATTACAGCTTTTGGGTGTGATTAGAGAGTGGCCTTTTGAGGTAGCGCAAACATCCGCTCAGGGGGCAGCCCTGGGTGCACAAAGCATAGGAGCGCAGCCGGCTACTATGGCTCCCTGTGCGGAGGTCATTCCGGTTCCATCTGTTGCACAACCTCTTGCTCTTCGCACAGTTATGACAGAGTCAGAGCAGAAGGCGTTGGGTAGGTTTTTGAGGTTAGCACCTCCGAGGTTTGCTGGTACTTCTGGATAGGATCCACATGACTTTATTACTACTTGTGAGGAGATATTGCATCATTTGGGTTTGTTGGAGACTCATGGGGTTGGTTATACTACCTATCAGTTGGAGGGACCAACGAAGTTATGGTGGAGGGCCCAGGTTGCTTGTAGACCACCGACGTCACCTCCTTTGACCTGGTCTGAGTTTTATGAGGCCTTTATGGCCAAGTTCCTACCTCAGAGTGATCGTGAGCGTCGCATGGAGCAGTTTACTCACCTTGTGCAGGGGTCTACGACTATCTCGGAGTATGAGACCCATTTTCATCAGCTAGCACCATTCAGAGCTATGATCATTCCTACCGAGGCAGATAGGATTCGCAGATTTGTATGGGGTTTGAGGCCAGATATCAGGCAGCCCACTGAGATATTGGTCGCCAGTGGTCGGTCATTTCAGACTATCGTAGACTATGCCCGCACTGTGGAGGACTTACAGCGACTGAGTAGGCCATTAGGGGCATGTTTTACTTGTGGTGCGATGGGTCATTTTGCTAGAGATTGCCCTCAGCAGGGTACAGTTCAGTGGGCCGAGCCTTTACGAGCAGTTCAGCCTCCGGCTAGAGGGGGTGGTCGTCAGAGTAGAGGTGGTGCTCCACGCGGCAGAGCAGGTGGTAGGGATGGCGGTCGGGCAGGAGGAGGTCGTCGTCAGTTTTACACTGTCCCTAGGAGACCAGAGGCAGAGGCCTCAGATGTTGTGATTACAGGTACGATTTCTGTGTGCCATCAGTCTGCTATGGCTTTATTTGATCCTGGATCCACTTGTTCATATGTATCTGCCTACTTTGTGCCTTGCTTGGGGTTGGCTAGTGAACCATTATCTGTTCCTGTTTCTGTTTCGACCCCAGTAGAAGATTCTTTAGTAGTGGATCAGATTGTGAGATCTTGTATGCTATCTATTGGTGATTCAGAGACTTGGGGTGATTTGATGATTCTTGATATGCTAGATTTTGATGTGATACTAGGCATGGACTGGTTATCCCCTCACCGTGTGGTTTTGGATTGTTATGCCAAGACCATTACCATAGTTGTGCCCAGTGTATCCCCGGTTGTATGGCAGGGTTCTGTTAGCCATGCACTATTGGGGATCATCTCTTGTCTTCGAGCTAGGAAGTTGATTTCCCGTGGGTGTTTAGCTTATCTAGCATATGTCCGAGATGTTAGTGCTGACCCTACTTCTCCTGAGTCCGTTCCTGTGGTTAGAGACTTCCTCGATGTGTTTCCTACCGACCTGTCAGGCCTTCCACCTGAGAGAGATATTGATTTCGCTATTTAGCTAGAGTCGGGCACTAGGCCCATTTCTATTTCTCCTTACCGTATGGCTCCTGCTGAGTTGAGGGACCTTAAGGAGCAGCTCCAGGATCTGTTAGCTAAGGGGTTTATTAGGCCTATTGTGTCACCTTGGGGTGCTCCTGTTCTCTTCGTGAAGAAGAAGGATGGGTCGATGCGCATGTGTATTGATTATCGGCAGCTGAATAGGGTGACAGTGAAGAATAGGTATCCGATACCGAGGATTGATGATTTGTTTGACTAGCTTCAGGGTTCAATCGTGTTTTCGAAGATTGATTTGAGGTTTGGCTACCATCAGTTAAGGATTAGGGCGGAGGACATCCCTAAGACAGCATTCAGGACACGTTATGGCCATTATGAGTTCCTGGTGATGTTTTGGGTTGACTAATGCCCCCGCAGCCTTTATGAACTTGATGCACAGGGTTCTTGGCCCGTATTTGGACTAATTTGTAATAGTTTTTATAGACGACATCTTGGTATACTCGCGTAGTAGAGATGAGCATGAAGAACACTTGAGGGTTATACTCCAGACTTTGAGAGATAATCGACTTTATGCCAAGTTCTCAAAGTGTGAGTTTTGGCTTGAGTCAGTTGCATTCCTAGGGCACGTGGTGTCTAAGGATGGGATTAGGGTTGACCCGGGAAAGATTTCTGCGGTTTGTCATTGGCCTAGACTTACTACTGCTACTGAGGTCCGCAACTTTATTGGGTTAGCAGGTTACTACCGATGGTTCGTTGAGGGATTTTCTTCCATAGCAGCACCCTTGACTATGCTGACTAGGAAGGATGTCCCATTTCAGTGGTCGGATCAGTGTGAGGATAGCTTCCAGAGGCTTAAGGTCTTATTGACTTCAGCTCCAGTTTTGACTTTGCCGGTTGAGGGTCAGAGCTTATCCGTGTATTGTGATGCTTCTGGGGTTGGTCTTGGTTGTGTGTTGATACAGCAGGGTCGAGTAATAGCATATGCGTCAAGGCAACTGAAGGTTCACGAGCGCAACTACCCCACTCATGACTTAGAGTTGGCGGCGGTAGTTTTCGCGCTCAAGATCTGGAGGCATTACCTATATGGAGTTCACTGTGAGATCTTCACCGATCACCATAGTCTTCAGTATATCACGAGTCAGTGGGAGTTGAACTCGAGACAGAGGAGATGGGTCGAGTTACTGAAGGACTATGACTTCACTATTCTGTATCATCCGGGCAAGGCAAACGTGGTAGCGGATTCCTTGAGTCGGAAGGGAGTGAGTATGGGTAGCCTAACTTTTCTTTCAGTTTCAGAGCGACCGTTGGCCTTGGACATCCAGTCCTTGGCTAACCGTCTGGTTAGGCTTGACTTGTCGGATCCTAGCAGAGTTCTCGCCAGTATTGAGGTTCGTTCTACTTTGATTGATCAGATTCAGAGCTATCAGTTTAAGGATCAGCAGTTGTGTGACCTTCGTGACCGGGTTGTTCAGGGTGAGACAAGCCAGGCTACTCTAGATTCAGATGGGGTTCTGAGGTTCGATAGTCGCCTTTGTGTTCCGAGGATTAGTGATTTGATTCAGTTGGTACTTCATGAGGCATATTGTACTAGATACTCCATTCACCCTGGCACAACAAAGATGTATAGAGACTTGAGACAGCTTTACTGGTGGAGTGGTATGAAGCAGGATATAGCAGATTTCGTATCTTGGTGCTTGAACTGTCAGCAGGTTAAGTTCGAGCACATGAGACCTGGTGGTTTGATGCAGCGACTTCCCATTCCTGAGTGGAAGTGGGAAGGGATTACTATGGACTTTGTTGTTGGTTTGCCTCGTACTTCTCATGGGTTTGATTCCATATGGGTGATTGTTGATAGGCTGACTAAGTCAGCAAATTTCTTGCCAGTTCAGACTTCTTATGGCGCAGAGAGGTTAGCTCAGATCTACCTTCGTGAGATTGTTCGGTTGCATGGGGTCCCAGCTTCTATTATTTCAGACCGCGACACTCAGTTCACATCTCAGTTCTGGAGGGCTATTCAGCGAAATTTGGGTACAGAGGTTCACCTTAGTACCACTTTCCACCCTCAGACAGATGGCCAGTCTGAGAGGACCATTCAGATTCTGGAGGACAGGCTTCGGGCCTGTATTCTTGACTTTGGAGGTTCTTGGGATCAGTTTGTTCCCTTGGCAGAGTTTGCTTATAATAACAGCTTCCATTCGAGTATCGGCATGGCACCTTTTGAGGCTTTGTATGGAAGGCGTTGCAGATCACCGGTAGGTTGGTTAGATGGTTTTAGTTCTGGGCCACATAGCACAGATTTGCTTCGAGATTCCTTAGACCGAGTCCGAGTGATTCAGGACAGACTTCGGGCAGCTCAGAGCAGGCAGAAGAGTTATACTGATCATCGGCTTCGTGCCTTGGAGTTTAGTGTCGGTGACTTGGTGTTTCTCCGTGTATCGCCCATGAAAGGCGTGATGAGATTTGGTAGGCGGGGCAAGCTTAGCCCCAGGTACATTGGGCCGTTTGAGATTCTTCAGAGGGTTGGTAGCGTTGCCTATCAGCTAGCCTTGTCTCCGATGTTTTCAGCTATACATCCTATATTCCATGTTTCGATGTTGCATCGGTATGTCTCAGATGAGTCTTATGTGTTGCAGTGGGATTAAGTTCAGTTGGATGAGGGTTTAGCCTGTGTTGAGGAGCCGACAGCTATTTTGGCCAGAGATGTCAGGAGATTGAGGTCTCGAGAGATCCCGGTTGTTAAGGTTTAGTGGAGGCACCGTCCAGTCGAGGAGGCTACTTGGGAGACCGAGATAGATATGCGGGATCAGTATCCGCAGCTATTTTAGCCTTCAGGTACCCCCTTGACCTTGACTTTCGAGGACGAAAGTCCTTTTTAGTAGTGGATGATGTAATGACCCTTCCGGGTATTTCCACGTATACGTTTTCCCTGAACGGTTAGAGCTTGTTTGTAGCGGCCCCAAGTCACTTAAGGCTCGTCAGGACCGGTATTTTGGTGTCGGGTCCATTTGTTTGGTCGCATTATAAGTTTTGAAGTCAAGCAAGTCGGCAAAAGTTATCGTAAGATCTTTAATAAATTTTCTGAACATTGGGTAAAATGTCTCAGAGATTTTCTCTCAATATATAAAGAGTTAGAAGTCCCCCAAAATACCAAATCGAAGTTCTACAAGTCTAGTTTCCAACGCACAAAACCTCACGTCCAACTGATCTTTGAGTAAAAAGTTACGACTGTTTTACCGCGGACTGTCTGGCAGAAACGGGTTGCGAACCGGGTCGCGAACCGGGTCGGGTCAAACTCGATTTAAGCCTCTACTTCACGTTTTAAAATGCCATTTCAGTTCTGAAATAGTGAGAAAACATAAGGGAGGATTCCGAGAGAGTTCTTGAGTATCAAAATCGTGCGATGGTGAGTTGCAAACTTAAATTTAAGAATTTTATTAATATCGTGTGCATTTGAAAATATTTTATTTAGAAGTTGAATTCGGTAAAGAAGTTATATTATTATTACCTTTTTAAAATATTTTAAAGGTTTATGAAAAATATTTTGTTACGATATAAGTGTATATGTATTTATTTTATAAGGTTTTTATACATTTTAATATTTTAATAGAGATAGTAAATTTAGTTATGTTGAAATTTATTATTATAATATAGTAGGTTTTATTCCAAATAATTTTCTAATGATTATGGTATATTCAAAAATTATATTTATTTTACCACAAATTTATGCAATACCCGAATACATATAACGGGGTAAAGGTAATCTTTCAATATTGCTACCTCCACTCCACGTAGGAGTGGAGGGGTTGGACAACACATTGGGATGCTACCACTTATTAGCTAAGATTAAGTGGCATGTGTATTGATATAAGTACCTTTAATTTATATGTTACAGGGGCAGAAGTGATCATATGGGGGCATTTTACATACTACTGTGCACGTTGATTCTATAAGCGCTAAGGAAGATTTCTGAGGAAAAATTATTTTGACAATTTATTTGGTTACCGAAAGAAAATCAATTATCGACGTCAAGTTATTCAAGCCCGAGTTCAAGTTTGATTTCGTTTCGGAGCTTCTTTTCGGAGAGGTTCGAGCTTGTCATCGGACGACAGGTAGGTTACGGTTTATTTTCCCTAGACTCCATATATATAGGATAGAATTGTATTAATGGGCATCCTTGGGTTGGGTTTATTAGGTCGGTACCACAGACCTTGACCGCTTTATTCATGTCCGCCTACTTTTGTTCCTCCGTTGTTTGTAGTACTTGCCGATATATTTTATTTACCCTTGTGGTCCTGTGAGGCCTTGTTGACTCTGGAACATAGAAGATGGGATTTTGGGAATGTCCGCGAGTCCCGGGCATAGAATTATCCTTCTAGGCTGGTTATGCTTGCTGAGTAGCTGTGGGCCTATGCAGGGTCGATAGGTGGATTGTGAGCTGCTGGGCAACTATTGTGTTTGATCATACCATTTTCATGCATATAAAGAGGTTTTATACATGTTTTACTATGGTTTGGGCTTCGGGCCTACTGGCACCATTTTCTAAACCTTGCATGGCCCGGGAGGCCCGTTTTTTATGGAAATAATTTGGAAATGGTTTGATTTAACTTGTGAATATTCTTGGGTAAAAGAGAGTAAAAGTATGTTTTAAAACACCAGTTTTACTACTAACGCTAGACTCGGCAGGGCTGGGGGGCTAGTTGACTTTTCTTGCCACCTGAGATGACTTTCTACTGTTTAGACCCGGTTATGCCCGGGCACCCTTGGAGGGGTTTTTTTTGGAGATATTTTCCTACTACTTTAGTCCTGGACAGGGTCTGGGCATGAATATTTGAGAGTGGGTCTCTATATTGATACCGGACTTGCTTCCGGATGACATGTTTTGATACTGAGTTTTAGTATGGGGTCTGGGACCTCCATGGACCTTGCCATCCAGGCCAGGGGCTACGGGCTGCGTGTGCCGGAGGAGGGGTATACGGTGGATAGAGGTATACGGGCAGTGTCCTTCCATGGAACCTACCTGCTGGGCCGGATCGGCACTGGAGGAGGTACATACAGAGATACCATTTCACTTGAGACCTTCATGCATCATATCATTCATTGTTTGAGGCTTCACCCTTGTTTGTTGTTTGTTGATTGTACGCTCCAGTAGTATGGGATGCCGGAGGGTTTTGTTTTCACTTGTTTGTGTTCCTTGGTTGTATGGGCGGCCGGGGGACTGTAGGTAGACTTTTGCTATTTACTTACATAATTGTTCCCTGTTACGGTTAAGTATGAAATTGGTTACTGCTAGACTGTTAGTTTATGGATTTGAGATTGATATGATTAGTTGAGTTTGATTCATGTCTTTGAGCATGCCTATCATTACTCTTCTCTCTTCTTCTTACACTTGAGGTTACCGGTATACCGTCTATTTCGTAAACTTATTTTGTATACACTGTTATTTGCAAGGACCCCAGGTGCGTTATTTCTTACTTTCACCTGTGCCTATGGTGTGTATATTCTTCTTACTAGCCTCACATGTGGTTCTGTTGATTTCCCTCTGGGCTAGTTCCTGTGTACCTTTCGTTGATTTCTGTGACTGCTTGCTTCTATTCTGTCTGTTACTATGCTTTTATCTTATATGTGCCCAGTCGGCCTATGATACCTACTGGGTACCTTATGCTTCACATTTGGTGCTCACCCCTACCCCCTGCATCTTTGGGTGCAGATCCTAGCGTGGGCCATCACCGTTAGATCGCTGTGATTCGTGCTTGGAGATCTGTTGGGGACTACTTCAGACTGAGGGTGAGCTCTTGGCGATCGGAGCTTAGCTTTAGTTTATCTTTTGCTTCATGTACTCTATTACCATTCAGAGACATCTGTATATATTGTTTTGGATTATTTGCACTCCATGTATGTAGTTTGGGCTCTATACTATGATACCAGGTCTTGGGGTTTGGTTTAGTTTCCGCTTATGTATATATTTATATTCCTTTTATCTGTTCTCTTCGTCTTGTTCCCTTATTTGTTAGATAGTAGCCCATTACTAACTGTTCCGGGCTACAGGGATTGGTTCACCTACCGGGGGTTGTAGGTTCCATCATGACCGAGAAATTTGGTCGTGACATTTGTATTGTAAAATCTTTAAAATCCATTCTTTAACTCTTGTTATTAATTGCTATTTATTTGGTGTATTGTTGACTTGAGATTTTGGGTTTGTATTAGTGATAATACTTGTTGGGTTTTTGATTCTAAATCTAGATTTGTTCTTGTTTGATTATTTGGGTCTATTGAATCTTCTATGCTGGAATTTATGGTCAATGGTTGCAAACATTGACTTAGCTTACTAATTTGGGTTTTTGCTCGAGAGAGAAATTCTAAAATTCGAGAAGGTTCAATAGTGGAAACTTGGAAATCCATATAGATTGGAGGCTAGACAAAGCTCCAATCGCGGAATCTCTCATTTAATATTCCGAGCTAGAAATAGGATGACCTACCCAAGTTAATTGGTTGCTTGTTTATCGCACCGAATGATGTTTTAATCGAAATCATTAGGAAATGTGGATGTTGATAGAGAGATAGCACTCCACACCTATGACCAAGACTACCTAAGTGTCAATTGGGTGCAAGTCTTGTGAATTTGAATTCCCAAGCCCTTATCCCCCTTGTTGTATTTTCTTGACGAAAGCAAGGAAAGCCGTTGATCACCTATCTTTTATTTGTTTTGTTTCTTTATCTTTTAGTGTAGTTAGAAACCCCCTTTTTATTTTATCTTTCCCCCTTTCCATTTATTGAATTTCAATAAGTTGCTTAGATTCTTTACTAGCTTGATCGCGACTACATTGTTCCCTTGGGTTCGACCCCGACTTCCATTGGGTTATAAATTTTATTTTGACTACGCGATCATCGTGACCTCCTTAATTGGAGAGCACGGTTTGAGCATTTATCAAAAATGGCGCCGTTGCCAGGGAACAATTTGGCGTATTGATTGAGTTTAGGATTTAAGTTTACTTACTCTAGTTCAATTTTTGTGAATAATTGTTTTTCTTTTTTTAGATTTAGTTTGTTGATGGCATCATGGCTTATTTGAATTTTAGAAATGGTAATGGTTGCATCCCAATTTATATTTCTAATTATTATGTTTATTTTGGAGGACCCCACCTTGGAGATAGGTGTAGAATTGGCTCTAGGAGAGAAAGGTATTCTCCCTCTTCTTCCTATGATGGGCGCAATTGCTATTTGTGTAGTGGTAGTGACAGATATTGGAGCGATTACCCCAATGATGATCGTCCCTCTCTCCCTCCTTGTGCTAACAATATTGCTAGTGATGCTTGTGACCTTAACATGGACAATGAATTTGCAAGTGAAGAAGGCATATATGGCAAGCTCCAAACCCTGTTGGCCTCGCTAGAAGCCCAAGAGGAGAGTGTGCAATCCATAAAGCAACGCTTTGTGGATGTAAGGGAGAAAGAAGAGGAAAACACAAGGGAAGATCATGAATTGAAGGTGGTGTTGCAACCAACTACCCCATGTGTGGGTCATGATGTCATGACATCTTATAGTGAGGATGTTATAAATGAGGCAAACTTGAAGGTGGAGACGCCCAAATCCCACTTCAACCTTTGCTCGACCTTAAGTTTGATTCAATGGACGAGAGTCAAAGTAATCATGCTTTTGGAAGACCTTGGAAGGAGGGTGGACGAAGGTCTATCCAGTTTTGAGTTTGTCGTGGAACGAAGTCAAAGCGTCCTTCCTCACTTGAAGGCCAAAAAGTATGGATTGAAAAACCATGAGAATGGCCTTCTCATACTAAAACCTTCACCCTGGGAGTGTCATCAGAAATTTGATTTATATTTGGGTCGAAGGTTCAAATCTTCCAAGTGGAAATCTCGAGGGTGAGGTAGCCAGCGTCGCGCCGTGACGTTAAATTTTGTGCTTAATGGGAGGCAACCCATAGTTTTTATACTTTACTTCACTTTTTATTTCTTGTTGGTGTGTTTTTAGGTGCCCCAAGGAATGAGAAGAGGAACCAAGTGTTGAAAAGCACCCAAAAATACCTCTAAAAAGGTGATTTTTGCACCTGGAAGAGTTCCCATCGCACATGCCATCGCACACGAAAATAGTGGACCGAACAAAAATAGTGGCATGTGCAATTGTGTTGCATTTTACACCTCATAAAGTGTGTGTCACACCTGGCATCACACGTCGAAGAAGTGCACTGTGCAAAATTTAGAAATTCAGTGGATGACTAAAGCATCGCGATTACGATGAAGTTAATTTTCTCTGAATCATCGCGACTGTATTATCACTTTGTGATCGCGAATGTCAGGTGACTTTAATTCATCGCGATCGCATAACAAAACCACACGATCACGAGGTACTGAGTAGTTTCCAGGTATTAAAGATCATATAAGCCATTCCTAAAGCAAAAATTTGCTTTGAAACTTGGCTTATTATATCTCCCAAAGGCAAGAATAAAAATCCACCATCAACTTCAAGTTCATAAACAATTTTGCAACTCTTCAGGTATGATCTCTACTTTCTCTTCTTCAATCCTCCCTCATTGTGTTAGAGTAAGTACTTTAAACACCCAAGTGGGTGTCGATCTTTTGCTTATTCTTAATGTCTAATTGGATGTGTGGTACAAAATTGTGGGTGAATTATTGCTAGGGGGTTAGAAATCTATTGGTTTACTGATTTTTGGGACAAAAGGTGATGCCCATGTGGTGTAAAAATGGTGTTGAAAAGGGTGCAAAGCACCTGTTCGACAAAATACCTGCACTGATTTTTCTGGGCAAGAAGATGACCATCGCAATCGCGATGCCCAATCCCGCGATCACGATGACCAACTCCTTTGAGCCTCACAATCACGATGCCTCATTCTGCGATCGCGATGCTTTAATTTTCTGAAAAAAATAATTTTGTCTTCGCGATCGCAGCGGATAGGGTCATTATCGCGATGACTAATTTTCACTACCCCAAAATCAGCAACTCTTCCCAGCTTGGATGAAAATTATTTTGGCTTGTTTCTTTGGCCTAATCTTTTCCTAACACATTGCTTTACATGCCTATCTTGTTGTTTGACAACTTTGATCCTTGTGTAGGTACTTTAAGCTTGAAAATTGCCAGAATTGCACATAGAAGATGCCAACCAAGTGGCCGATGAAGAGTACTTTGACCAAGAAACCTTCGTCTCCCTCAAGTGATCTCAACTTTATGATCGTCTCTTAATGAAGCCAATCACGAGGAAGCGAGGTATCATGTTGGATGGATTGGAGGAGAAATGGGCAGACTTTTATAGCAAGTTGGTTGACAGTGGGTTGATTTGCTTCGCCACCGAACCTATCAAGGTGAACTTTGACGTGGTTCGAGAGTTCTATGCCAATGCGGCTGAGACAGACTTCACCCACAACTTCATGGTGCAGGTGCGGGGCAAATTGGTTCGCTTTGACCCGAAGTTGATCAATGAATATTACAACCTTCCGAATGCTGACAATGCCACCTACAAAGCCCAAGCTACAGAAAAGGGGCCCGAGTGGTTTATGGAGCATTGGCATGATGGCGAGATCTCACAATGGAGAGCATTGAATACAAGGATCGAGTTATCCGAGTTTAACCTCAAAGACCGCACTTGGCTTTCGATCATTTGTGCCCGAGTTATGCCATCCAAGAATGAGTTCGACATGACCACCGACAAAGAAAGGTGATTTGTACTCTAATGGAGGGACTCCCGGTGAATATGGGGCAATTGGTTGTGAATGAAATCCAAAAAGTATTTCTCGAAGGTAATAAGAGTCTGCTTTTCGCTTCGTTGATCACAAACTTGTGCTACCAAGCCGGGGTCGCCAAGAGGGATAAAGAGAATGAGAGTAAGCCCAAGAAAATGATCCATCCTTTTAAGAAGAGAGGCCCTATGCAAGAATCAAAGAAGAGGAAGATAAACATGGATTCACCATCATTTAGTCTATTTTCCGAGTCTAGCGAGGTACGTGAGTCAGATGCTGCTGCTGAGACTATTGGTCCTCTTAGAATTGGACCTCCGACACTCCTCCACATCTCCAGCTAGGTCTATGGCATGGATGCCCATCTTCGACAGATTGTAGCAGGCTTGCCTTAAGGTCCAGGTGAGAGTTCTATCATACCGCCTGCCTCCACCACTCCTAGTGGCCCTACACTAGCTAGTGTAGCAAGCCAACAACAACATATCAAGGAGAAGTTTAATAAGGTTGAAAGGCGACAGAAAAAGCAAAGGGACCACGACAGGAAGCAAAGCAAGTTCCTCACGAAGATGATGAGCACTCTGAGAAGGCTATGTGGGTATGACGCTGAGGAGGATGCTGATGAGGGAGACTGTGTCCTTTATGGACCTAGAAGTTCTGGTTCTGAGTGATACACCCTTCAGGGAGCCCCCTCAAACTCTTCTCTTATTTTGTTGCAGTGAGGGCACTGCAGGCTATTAGTTCGGGGTGCTAGCACTCTATCTAGCATGTTATTTTATTTTGGATATTTCTCCCTTGTTGGGCTTGTTTTCTTGTTGGATATTGATGTGCCCTTATCGGGCTTATTTTTGCTATGTTTTTCCCTCGTCGAGTTTGTTTGTTGTGTGAAAGAAGCTGATGGTTTAATTTTAGTTTATTTTGTTATAACTTCTTTGTTTACTTTTTATAGTAGTTGAGATGTTGGTTGTTGTGGGCCAGGGGACGTCTGAGTACCCATTAAGCTAGTGAGCCTGTTTGAGCTGGGGGTATATTTGTTGCGCACTTTACATTGTGCGAACTGCACGAGCTTCACACATTCCCACTGTTTGGCTTGTGCATTGCACGTGCAGCACACACTTCCTCATGTGTGAATCGCATGTGCCCCTAGTGTGATGTTTATGTTGATCCACCTTGTATAGCCATATCAATTTAGATAGATGAATTGGCCCAATGATAGACTGAGTGATGACATTCTTAAGGGCAAATTGTCATCTTTTGAGGTTTGGTTGTAAATTGACTTGTTTGGTACCAATGAAGTAGTCTTGCATGCTAAGTGAAATAGTCACACCTTTCAAAAAAAATTGTGAAAAATGCATGACGAAGAGTGATTTTGTGACAAATCTTTTAATCTTTTTGTGACTCGTGACTCATTAGTGGTTATAATGTAGAATAGCTCATCTTTGTTCTTGTTTAGGAAGTTAAAAATAGATCCTTCTTGAATGATTCGCATGCCATGTGTGGCGAGGTTTAGTTGAATATTCTTGTGCATTTGTGTTGTCTAGAACTTTCCCTGAATGTGATTCAAGGAAAAATTCTAGGTGTAACCAATCTTGGAAAATGACCTTAAGCCCTTTTTTATAGCCACTTCACCCAAATGACTTCCCATGACATCAACCCTAGTGAAACCCTTTTGAGCTTGTAACCATTCTTTGGCACCTTGTAACACCTAGAACTTCTTGGAACCTCTATTTTGGCACCCATTCTCCCTAATTGCTTGAAAATGAAATGTAGGCTAAAAGCCTAAGTTTGGGGGGGGGGGGAACGAAATATAACATAGGCAAATGCCTAAGTTTGGGGGTGCATGTGATCAAATAAGGAGAAGAAAATAAATGCACTTCAAGTGCAAGGTAGCACCTTACTTCAAAAATTGAAAATTGCTCCAAAAGATCAATCTAACGAGCAAATTGAAAACCAAAAATGGGTGCTACCAAGTAAAGTTGATATAAGGTGTGAATGATCATAAGTTAAAAAGGAGAAATCTTGGGTTTTGTGAAGGAGAAATAAGGTGAAGTTGAAATTGAAAAATGAGAGCGGTGTTTGAAATGGAAAAAAAGAGCATTAGGGAGGTGTAGTCACTTGAACCAAATGTATCCTCACCTTAGCCCTAGCCAACAATCGTAACCCGCAAGTCCTTGGTGATTCCGAGCTTGGCTATCCTACATTAGTGGCGATTTACATGAATGGGAAGCCTATGGCTCGACATGTGTGCACTTGAACTTCCTTGTGAGTGTGAGTGTTTGTATTTTTCCCTTGTGATTAACTTTGTACATAGTGTGTTTTTGGGACTTTTGTTCTTGTAAGGGCACGCAAATTAGTATAATTGGTGACACTGATAAACTCTGAAAATGAGTCAAATGAGCATGTATTGGTAAGCTAGTGGTTTTGAGTCACATATTAAGGATTGGTTGTTGTCACTAGCTTGTTCTTGTTGCGCCTTTGCATCATGAGTTTGTGTCTTAAATTGAAAGAAATGCGTAGAGTAAATTATCATGTGATCGACTAATCGTTAGTACCAACCGAAGTCATGTTTGGTGCTTGAAATGGGTTTTTCTTGGCTTATGGTATTGTTATTTGCACTTGTGTTGTGTGGCTCTTGAGTTAAAAAATTTAAGTTGCTTGAGGACAAGCAATATTTCAAGTTTAGGGGATTGATAAGTTGGTATTCTACCTACTTATTTAGCTCCTAATCTTATGCTTTTCCTAGTACGAAGTGGATAAATAGTGCAAATTGACACGAATTACTTCTATTTTGCAGGGTTCTGTATTTTAGAAGTGTTTGAGAAAAATTCAAGTGAAAACAAGTCAAATGGAGCAAAAAGCGAGCTGCTGGACACTGGCATCAAATTGGTCATCGCAATCGCGAAGACAGAGCCACGCAATGAGCTGGTAGAAACTCAAAGCATCGTGACCGTGATAGTGGTTCACGCAATCGCGATGCAGGAAATTATACAACCTCGCGATCGCAAAAGTCATGCACGCGATTGCGACTAAGGATTCATCAGTTGTGGGGCAGATTTGGAAATTCCCATTCTTGGAAACCCCAATTCACATAAAACACTTCCAAGCTGTCTTGAATCAGATCTTTGGCCATTTTTCAGAACTTTTGAGCAAGCTTGGGAACAAGGTTCATCAAACACCACCATAGGAGTGAAGATTTGGATGCTTTGTATTGTAAAATCTTTATATTCCATTCCTCAACTCTTGTTCTTAATTGCTATTTATTTGGTATATTGTTGACTTGAGATTTTGGGTTTGTATTAGTGATAATACTTGTTGGGTTTTAAATTCTAAATCTAGATTTATTCTTGTTTGATTATTAGGGTCTATTGAATCTTCTATGCAGGAATTTATGGTCAATGGTTGCAAACATTGACTTAGCTTACTAATTTGGGTTTTTTCTCGAGAGATAAATTCTCGAATTTGAGAAGGTTCAATAGTGGGAACTTGGGAATCCATATAGATTGGAGGCTAGACATAGCTCCAATCGCGGAATCTCCCGTTTAAGGGTCCGAGCTAGAAATAGGATTACCTACCCAAGTTAATTGGTTGCTTGTTTATTGCACCGAATGATGTTCTAACCAAAATCATTCGGTAATGTGGATGTTGATCGAGAGATAGCACTCCACACCTATGACCAAGACTACCTAAGTGTCAAATGGGTGCAAGTCTTGTGAATTTGAATTCCCAATCCCTTATCCCCCTTGTTGTCCTTGCTTGACGAAAGCAAGATAAGCCATTGATCACCTATCTTTTATTTGTTTTGTTTCTTTATCTCTTAGTGTAGTTAAAACCCCCCTTTTTATTTTATCTTTCCCCCTTTCCATTAATTGAACTTCAATAAGTTGCGTAGATTCCTTACTAGCTCGATCGCGACTATATTGTTCCCTTGGGTTTGACCCCGACATCCGTTAGGTTATAAAAATTTTTTTGACTATGCGATCGCCGTGACCTCCTTGGAGAGAACGATTTGAGCGTTTATCACTGCCCCTTAAGCGAATGTCTGGGATGTCTCAGAAGGATGCTCCCCAATCATACCCAATAGCTGAAGTAACAAACCCCAAATATCTGAAGAATGAGCTGGGGCTAAAGCTGGCACAGAAACTGATGCTGGAACTGGTACTGGAGCTGGTGGTGCCTGGGCTATCCTCGGGCCCACATGCTATTGCTATAGAGCTAACTCTGCCTCGTAGTCATACTCAGGCTCTATATCCACTCTAGCAGTTCTAGCAGGTGCCGCTACTCTGGGGCGCCCTCAAGACCCCTACCTCTACCCCGACAACCACCCCAGTCCCTAGATGGAGTAAGACGTGCAGGGGCAGGAGGCTCTTCTCTGCCAGAAGCTGAATATCTCGTACGAACCATCTGCAGAAGAGTGAACCAGAATAAGTGAGATTTCTAGAAACTTTCAAGGATACTATGCACGAGAGAGAGACAAGAAAAGTCTAGTTTCCTAAGATGTCACTATAGCCTCTCGAAGATTGAGCACGAACATCTCTGCCCCGATCCGCAGGACTTTACTAGACATTAGCTCCTATACCGATGACACTAGTGAACCTATAGCTCTGATACAAGCTATCACGACCCGATTTCTTGGTCATGATTGCACCTACAACCCCACAATAGGCGAAGCAATCCCCGTAGCCTAAAATAGTCAGTAATGGGCTACCTTCTAACAGTTTAAGCAGAAGATTCGATACATAAGCAGAAGCAAGGGCATAAGATGAAGAAAATAGATATAAGAGAGATATAAACAAGTGGAATCTAAACCAACCCAAAACCTGGTATCAAAGTGTATAAGAGTCGAACTACATCAGGAGTACAAAGGTCCAAAATTCATATATACACAATGTCTCTGAAACTATAAGAGTACAAAATACACCAAGGATAATTGAAGTCAAGCTCTGAATGCCAAGAGCTGAATGATAAAAAACTACACCCCACACGAGTCTCTGATGCGCTAACGGCGATGGCCTACGCTAGGATCTGCACCAGAAGATGCAGAGGGTAGGGTGAGCACAAAATGCGAAGCATAAGGTACCCAGTAGGTATCATAGGCCGACAGGGAACATATAAAGTAAAAGAGCAATAGAAGGCAGAGTAGGAACAAACAATCACAATATTCAACGATAAGCACGCAGGAGCTAGCTTAGAGGGAAGACAGCAAAAACAACATATAAGGCTAGCATATAGAATATATACATATAATAGGCACAGGTGAAAGTAAGTACAACACACCCGGGATCCTTTAAAAATAGTATATATAAGAATAAGTTCTAGAAATGGGCGGTATACCGGTACCCTCAAGTATAAGGAAAAAGGAAGAGAAGAATAATGGTAGACATGCTCGACATAAAGGAATTAATACCCAATCAAGTCATACAAAAATCAATCCAGGAACTCACCACCTCACAGTAATCATGCTCACACTGAACCGTAACAGGGAACAATATCAGAATAAAGTAACAAGAGTCTACCTACAGTCCCTTGGCTTCCCATACAACCGAGTAACGCAATCAAGTGAAAACAAATCCTCTGGCATCCCATACTACCAGAGTGTACAATCAACAAAAAACAAACAAGGGTGGTATCTCAAACAATGGATGATATGATGCATGAAATCCTCGGGATGAAATAGAACCTCTGTTTGTACCTCCTCCGGTGCCAATCGGGCCTAGTAGGCAGGTTTCATGGAAGGACACAGCTCGTATACCTCTACTCCATCATATACCCTTCCCACTGGCACACACAACCCAAATCCTCAGGCCCAGAGCGACAAGGTCCATGGAGGCCCCGGACCTCTAATCAAAATGTGTCCTCCGGAATCGAGTTCGGGTTCAAGCCAGTGGCTAAGTCTCAAATATGCATGCCTAGACCCTGTCTAGGACTAAAATAGTGAACAAGATGTCTCCAAAACCCTTCCAAGGGTGCCCGGGCATAATGGGGTCTAAAACAGTAGTAAAAACATCTTAGATGCTCGACCCGGCCGAGCCTGATATCATTTCAAATCAGTAAGAAAACTCAGCTAGCACTCCGACCTGGTAGAGTCTAGAAATAGTGGTAAATCATGATAAAACCATATTTTTAACCTTCTTTTACTCCAAGAAGATCCACGTATCAAGTCAAATCATTTCCAAATCCAATTTCATCGAAAATGGGCCCCCAAGGCCATGCAAGGTTTAGAAATTTGGTTTTTGTAGGCCCTAAGCCCAAAACCGTGATAAAACGTGGAAAAACCTCTTTATATGCATGGAAATGATATCATCAACCCAAATAGCTTCTCGGAAGCTCACAATCAACCTAACGGCCCTGCACAGGCTCCAAAGCTACTCAGCAAGCATAACCAGCCTAGAAGGATATTTCTATGTCTGGGACTCGCGGACATTCCCAATAATCCCACCTTCTATGTTCCAGAGTCAACAAGACCTCACGGGGTCACAAGGGTAAATATATCAACTAATAGGAATACTACATATAACAGAGGAAAGAAATAGGATGAATCATGAAAAATCGGTCAAGGTATGTGGTACCAACCTAATAACACAACACAAGGATGCCAACTAGTATAATTTTACCCGATATATGCATAATCTAGGGAGTTAAGTCGTAACCTACCTGTCGTCCGACGACAAGCTGCAGGAACGATGATATCTGAGGCCGAGCTGCTCCAAGAAGCTCTGAACAAAAATCAAACTATCAAATTCATGAATAAAATGTTAATACGAGTCTAACGATACCCATATTTCTACAATTGTAGCTGGGTCAATATCCGGGTTAAAAGCGAACCCGCAGGGCCCGCAACCCAAAACCAAAAATGAAAAGAACCACAATGACCCCAACGATGCCAAAAAAGCATGCTCCAAATTTGACCACAGTTGGACAAGGGAAGGGCACCAAAAAAGCTTGCCCAAGTTGGGGATTAAAGAATGGAAATTTTTAAATCTATCACAAAATCCAAGCTTTGGATGAGCATCAATGGAGGAATTAAGAGAAAAACCGAAGAAGGCAAGTTGGGAAAGATGACTTACCAAGAGGCGAAGAACTACGAATAATCGACGAACAAATAATTTCCCAAGGTTTAGAACTGAATTGGAGCAAAATGGTGGAGAGAATTTTGAGTTTTAGAGTGAGAAAAGTGAGGAGAAGGGCTGGAAAAAATGAAATGGCAGCAATAAATAGTTGCTGTCCGCAACTGATTTTCTGCACATTTTAGAAATCTCGGCGGGGAATTCTGGGCATAATCGGAAATTGATATTCAAAAACCAATAGTGCTAATAGAGTGAAAACGATGTTCCGGACTCAACGGAATTGAAAAAACTTCCATACAAGGTCATTTTAGAGAAATGTTGACCCAAGTCAACACTAACGAAAAGGAACTCAAAGGCTCAAAATGAGTTCGACTCACCCGGAACCCGAACCAACCATCTTTCTAGACCAAACTCAACATTCTGGAGCTTATAGAATCATCAGATTTTGAATCCGATACTCTGATCATAGAAAGTCACCCGAAGTTACACTTTTAACTCCAAATGACTTGAAAACTGAGAAAACCACAGTAAACCCACACCAAAAGTTCTTAGTCCTCAACTACAAGTCAAACTAGACAAAACTCATCGCTCCGGAGCTAACAGAACTATCATAATTCAATTCCGAGCATGTTAGCTAAGAATGTTGACTAAAGTCAACTATATTCTAAGTTTAAAGCTCTAAAACAGGCGAACGGCTAAACCGACCAAACGAATGACCAGAGCACCGAACTACCGGTCCCAACAAGCCATAAATGACTTGGGGCCACTACAGCAAGGCTCTAATAGTGCAATAAATGCAAAAATGCGAAGATGACCGAAAGGGTCATCATAATCAGGCTGCAAAATTCCCCTCATTTCTAGAGCTAGGAAGATGACTGAGCATGTAACAATTCTGGGCCTCCTGCCATTCGCCCATGCGTGAGCTTTGAGAGTGATCTTTCCTTCTCCCGGCCTGAACCTAGTTGGCCAAACGAGATCATTCTTAATGTTAGCCCAATAATCTGATATTCGGTTGAAATATTGTATTTGTTCGTCATTTTCTTCCACAGACTCTTCATTATTCCCTATGACTGATGTTGACCTTTTAAGTGTCAATTGGTACTTTCGATCCATTTGGTTGATTTTTTCTTATGTCTAGGCTATCCTTGTATCAACATTGGCTATCTTTTCTTCCATAAGGGCTATCTCTTTGTCCACTTCCGTGGACCTGGCTATCAACTTTCCATCCATTTCCTTAGCTTCCTTGATTTGTTCCTTCATTCTGTTGATTTCGTGTTCAATCTCTTCCATTCTCTTGCGCATCGCTTCTTCGGTGTCCATGACAAGTCAACCTTGCTGAGGAATTAAATTTCTTAGAAGGTTTATAGGAAGCTTGAGCTTTTTCTGAGGAACTAGGAGAACTCGAGGAGTGATTTGGTAGGACTTTATATAGTGGGCTAATATTTCTGCTTATGGTGTTCTAAAAATCCTTGAAAAATAGGAGTGGATCAATTTATTCTTGATTCAAGAAACACACGTAGCACATAAAGCAATTATAACACATAAAAATATATAATAACGCACGTTTCTAGCTTGGTGACCTTTTTGTGTCAAAGGTAGGCCTAGCATTTTGAAAGAAGTATATGTCATATAGAATCATTTCATTTTCCCTAATATATATATATATATATATATATATATATATATATATATATATATATAATCAAAACTTCCCGGTAAGGGATACAAGCAAGTCGAAAGGGGATACACTTTGAAAAAGGAGGAAATAATGTATAAAGTAGGCCCGTGCAAGGGCAAAATGAAGCAAACCCACGCAGAGGTATTTTAGGAAAATCAAAACATAATGATAAATCCGCACATGGGTGGCATTATGATGCTTCTGACGATGATCCTTCATCCATTTGCCCTTCTTGGACTCCCTTGCGATCTCTCGAGGTTCATACAACCATTTAAATTTGAGGAAACTGGACATCCTACAAAACATATAACTAATTAGAATATCCCATTTCGGGGACAACAATCTAGTTCTTCTGACATATACGTCTTTCAAATAGCACATAAGGATATGATCATCTTTTCGGGCCGGGGGCCCTTTTCAACTCAAGATAGTCTCACTAATGGGCCTAATACTTATAAAACTTATAAAAATTCTCAAATTTAATTAAAACAGAGTCGCCACTTAATTAATTTAGGAAAATTAAGAAAACCTTTAGAAAAATATTCAAAAGATGTAAAACAGATAAAACCATTTTGAATTTAAGAAATCCAGGTAAGAAGTTCATATTAACATTTTAGGAAGGTTTTTAAGGCACCTAAAATTTCCGCTAACTTGCGGTTATCCGGTTGATTTTTTGAAAACTCTTTATTATGACTAACTTAAGAAAATTAATTTTATTTCAAAAATATGAGAATTATTAATGACAAGATAATTTTACTAATGAAAATTTTGGAAATGGTTTTGGAAAAATACCTCGTATACTGGAGAAATTTTGAGGAAATAATTATCATTGAAAAGGGACAATGGAAATAATTTCGTTTTCATGAACATTTAAAATCTAAGTAACTTTTGATAAAGATTCATTTTTTCCTACAAATTTAAAATAAGTAAATTTGAATGAAAGGCACAAAATAGTTCTCGAGTCATTGAAATAGCAACATATAAACAAAATAACGATTCACTGGGGATTAACTAAGTTAATTTTAAAAATTTGTTAGTCCAAATTGATACAAGTAATTCTAACTACATAAATAAATTAAAGAGGAAAGAAATCGTTAAGCCTTAGGCTTAATGAACTTTGATTCCTGTCCTAGTCTAGTATTAGAGCCTTTTGGCCCGTTGTTAAACCGTTTGGACTTTTGATCCATTCAATTGATGCTGCTACGTTGAGTCTTAGACCCAGTTTCTGGTTCCTTTGGCCCTTTGGGCTGCTGCTTTCTTCACCAGGCCTTTTAGGCCTATTTCTTCAGTTTTGGACACATGTCAAGCTAGCTTCCCAATCCAGATTGTTGACTCGAGGAATTTGTTTTAAGCCCAACGAGATACATGGGGATGAAATGGGAGTCTTGATGAGACTCGAACAAAGTTTCACATGCATAAGAAGAAAGAAGGGAAAGAATGAGTATGAATTTAATCACATGGTATGCAAACATCTATAAATTGACAAAATAAGATCCACTTAAAGATGATAGCAGGGGATCTGGCAACAATTACAAAAAGTTTCAAAAATGGGATTAAAGAACAAGTTAGAGGCTCAAGCTACTGATAAAGCATTATAGGCAGTGTGTGTGGACAACTCCCAATAAAAAAATAAATAAACTTTGCCATTTCTATATGAGACACAAACAATACAACAACCAGTTAACCATTTTTAGAACTATAACATGAGTCACTCTACGATAAAAATCAATTCATCTTATTTGAAGAAGAAAGAAAACAGATCATGTCACCATGGGACCAAGCAAAAGTTCAAATATACGTGGTCAAGGAAAGGAACTCATCTTGAGGAAAGCCCTTATACTTTTGAACCAAAGAGAAGCTACGATTAGACATAACCAAGTCTACGTCACTTTAATAAGAAATTTATAGAGAAAGCAAATATTTTTAAACATACTAGAGAGAAATCACAACTTTTACTGACTAACCATAATGCCAAACAAGATGAAACTAAAACTGAATAAAACGAACACTCTGCAAGGAGGGAACATTCTATCATGTAGACTCAGAATGTTTTTATCGATTCAAACATTATGGAAGCAAATTCTTTTAAACAAAAATCAAATCTTTAGCACCTTAACAGATGCTCCTTAAACATTTGTGAGTAATCTGTTCCAAAGACAAATAGCAAGATAAACCAAAAAAACTATGAAAATATCAATCTATTTTGGTGACTGTCCTATCAACTATCCGATTAGTGCTTTTAAACCAGAATCAGATTATACAGATCTCCAGTTGTTATTCTCTCAAACAAATTCATCAGTAAGAAAATGGATTTGGAAGATTCAAACAAACTCAAGACATCCCATCCCAGTTATTCAAATGACAAGTGAAAACGAACCATAATGAAGACTCGTTTCACCTAACTTCCTCTTATATCATAGAGGTGACGAAGATAGGGAAATTAAAAGAGAACATCAGCCATTTAAAGTCTTGTACAAATATGAGATGTCAATCAATGAATTACTCTAAACATGGGATGATTGTTGTTCTAGACAACTGATGCAAAGTAGTACATTAAGAACTTGATAACTCGAGCTCTGCGAAAATCACATTCTTCACGCCTTCCAGCATGCAAATTAACACAAACATTTTGCAAGTATAATCTTAATATGCACTCTGGAGATGGTTCTTTCAAACCAATATGGATCAAAACTCAAAACTATGGCAGAGTTTTAGCTTTGTTCCAACATTTGTTTCTTTGGAAAGAGCTAAAGAGCAGTTCCCCAGAAAAAATCTCATTTAACATTGCTGATGTGTCGGGATTCTATGGCACATTTGATGCTTTTAACTAAGAATACTCACGAGTTTTCAAGCAACTTTTGTGGTTTTTGATGTTTTATTGTTATATTTGCAGGGAATGGAGCTAGAGATAGAAACGGAAGAAAATGTTCAAAAACCTCAACTGGTTAAGCTTGACGGCTGGCATGACTCACCGTCACACCTGTGACTGGCCGTCAGCCAGGCCGCCAGGATGAGACAGCAAGTCGTCTAAGCACTGCCTAGGAGTGACGGCCCGTCACCCAAGCCACCAAGATAAAACGCACTCCTCAAATGCATATAAAGTTGTAAGTCGTCACCTGGTGGACGGCTTATCTAAGAATTTTCCTGGAAGCTCACTGTTTAGCAGTGATGGCTCAAGTGACGGCCATTCACATGCGTGACGGTCCGTCAGGCAACCAGTCAACGCGACGCGGGATTGCGAAAATTCTATTTTTGGACTTTATTTCCTGGACTACTATAAATACCCTGTGTTAGGGTTATTTTATTATTCATTACAAAATATTTCTAGAGACTAACTGGGACGACTTTTTGAGAAGAAAAATATGACACCAACGTATTATTCTTCTTCTTCTATTACTCTTGGGATTTTTGGCTGCTTGTTCTTGGATAATTGAAGTAAATTTCATACTATTTGTAAGAATCCTTCTCTTATTATGAATATGATTTTCTTCTATCTCTTCAATAGCATGAGTAGCTAATCTCCCTCAACTAGGGTTGTGGGAGCCATGGCAAAAGTAGCAACATAGATTCCGGGTAGCGTAGGGTTCAATTTGTATGTTGTCACGTTGTTAATCATTCGTTATTTACGTTTTCTAATGGTTGCAAACATTAGAACATACCTAGGTTTGATTTGCTTGAACAAAGAGTTTAAAACCGGGAAATTTGATTAACTACGAGGATTCGAGACTACCAACTCTCGTCTTATGATTAATGCTGTAACTAGATTAATCTACTTGATGTTTAGGATTGAAATAAGAAATTTCACCTTTTCAAGTTCGAGAGAATTGAAAAGGAAATTTATCTATTTGGTTGAGAAACGTTTAGATGATACCATTAATTCAATCACATCGTGATATACATATAGAAAGAACCTGGTTAAGCTTTGAGTCGAAATTGTTATGACGCCATGGTGAACACTACCCTAGTTCACCTCTTCTACTGAATTTTACTCGTTAAAACTTGTAATTTATTATTTGGAAACAATCAAAATTTGATCCATACAAACCTCCCCATTTACCGGAAACTATTGATTATTAGTCATCTAATTCACTAACGACTTAATTTGCACCTTATTCCTTGTGGGATCGACCCCAACCTTTGTTGGGTTCTATATTTGACGACGACCGCTTACGCTTCATAATTGGAGTTGTAATTTGGGCGTATCAAATTTTGGCGCCGTTGCCGGGGAATACGATTGTTTATTAAGTCCGGTGTGTTTATTTGACTCTTAGTCATATTTCCTGCTTTTACTTTTATTTGTTGTTTTTGTTTGTTACAGGGTACATAGTTGTGCATGCCAAGTACCCAACGCTCGGGTGAACTAATATTACCCTACGACCCCGAGCTCACAAGAACACTAAGGCACACCATGAATGTACAACAACAAGAGGCAGCGAGACTCACTGCAGCTCAGGAAGCCCAACAACATTTGAATGCTGGTGGTCTCGAGGACGATATTGAGTTGAATGATGAGGTTTTAGTGGGCGAGGGCAGACCAGCTGATATTATTAACAATAATGCTCCAGCGGATCAGAGACCACAACAGTGAGGTAGAGGTCGACAGCAGCCAAGGCAGTATGCTCTAGATGATGATGAGGATATCGACCTGGATGGAGTTGGCGCTACGGGTGCCATTGTTCTTCCTCCGCTAGCGCCCGGGGCCAAGTTCAACATTACGAGTACAATGATTCAACTTTTGAATTTGAGACGGGTGTTTCGTGGTGTGGCTGGTGATGATCCAAATCGACACCTAATGAATTTTGTGGGTATCTGTAAGTCGTTCGAATTGTCTGGAGTAAGTGAGACAGTGATCAGGCTCAGGTTGTTTCTGTTGTCTCTGTCTGATGAGGCAGCGTTGTGGTTGACAGAGCTAAGCCCCGACTCTATCACAACCTGTGGAGAGTTGAAAGGAGCATTCCTAGAAAGGTTCTTTCCTCCCTCTAGGATGATACAGTTGAGGGATGAAATTAGCAACTTCAGACAACAACCTCGTGAGGCTTTACATGAGACTTGGTTGCGGTTCAAGAAGAAGCTGACACAATTCCCAAACCATCATTGACCAAAAATTTTCTAATGCAGACATTCTACAGGGCGCTTAATTCGGCTACCAAGCCAACGCTGGATAATGCAGCAGGTGGAGCATTTATGGGTCTTACCTTTATCGATGCCATAACTATTTTGGACCGGCTCACCAAAACCAACAAAGCCTAGCATACACGGGATATAGAGGTAACAGCTAGCACTTATGCAGTTGGTATGTCAGCAGAGCAGCGCAGGAAGGAGAAAGAGCGGGACCAAGATATGGCCCATCTGAAAACGCAAATGGACCTACTGATAAAGCATTTGTTGTCAGGAGGTATTGAGAAAGTGAAAATTGTGGGTTCCCAAGGTAGAGCAGCAGAGTTTGAATCTGATGAAGAGGCAAATTATTTGGGTGGTTTCCAGGCTTATGGCCACGGAAACCAAGGTCGGAACAATTACTATGAAAACCCGGTTGATAAGAGTCGAGAACAAGGTGATTGGAGGAGCAAAGACGATAGAGGTGGATTATACATACCACCTGGGAATCGTGACAAAGCTAGCAATGATTCAGGGACGTCCAAACTAGAGAATATGATGGCTAAGATGCTGCTGAAGGTAGAATCGACTGACTCCGGGGTAAAGGAGATGAGGACTGAATTATCAGCAATGAGTCAGGTAGTGAATTCACATTCCACCTCGATCAAGCAATTAGAGCAGCAAGTGAGTCAAATCTCGGCGTCTCTAAATCAAAGGAAGACAGGTACCTTGCCGAGTGACACCATTCAAAACCCGATGAATGACGGGAGCTGTATGGCGATCACTACAAGAAGTGGTAAAATATTATCGGAATCACATCCGGTAATTCTGACTCAGAAAGGTGATGATGCGGATGAAATTGTGGTAGAGGATGGTACTCAAAGGCTCACGGATAAAAGCAAGGAAGTTGAAAAACTTCCAACTATGATGCCTCAGCCACCGCCTCCTTTCCCACAACGGTTGAAGAAGAAAGTGGAAGATAGCAAGTTCCTAAATTTCATAACCATGCTCAAGCAGATATCAGTGAACATCCCACTGGTGGACGCTCTTGAACAAATGCCCGGATATGCCAAGTTCATGAAGGACTTGATTATCAAGAAGAGGTCAGTGAGCTTTGAACCAGAAGATAACCTCCACCACTGCAGTGCTATTTCTTCAAGATCGTTAGTGGAAAAGAAGGAAGATCCATGTGCTTTTACTGTTCCCTGTACTATTGGGAAATTCAACTTTGAAAAAACCTTATATGATCTTGGTGCTAGCATCAACTTGATGCCACTAGCAGTCTATAAACAATTGGGTTTGGGAGATCCCAAACCAACTACCATGAGGGTGTTAATGGCTGACCGTTCAGTAAAGCGACCGGTGGGAATATTGTCTGATGTGCTGGTAAAGGTCGATAAGTTTATATTCCCAGCTGACTTTGTAATATTAGATTGTGAAGTAGACTTTGAAGTTCCCATAATCTTGGGACGACCATTGTTAGCCACTGCAAGAGTGTTGGTCGACATGGAAAGAAACGAACTGACATTCAGATTAAACAATGAATTGGTCAAGTTTGATGTGTGTAAATTGATGAAGCCACCAAGAGACATGAGGGTGGTCTCGGTTATCAATGTTATTGATGAAGCCCCTACGGATGTGCATATTGAGGAGAAGGGTTTTGTTGAGACCCTAGCTATTATGAGAATAATATTGGGATCATAAGAAGAGAAACCTATAGAGGAAGGCAGTGAGAACAAATCAAGGAAAAGAAAACACCGCAAGAGAACCAGCAAAGAAAAAGAGTTAGAAAGAGTAAAGAATTTGTCTCGACTAGCTGAGGAGCCGATAAAAGAGAAAGTTGGAGCTCAACAAGATGATGTCGCTTGCACCTATTCCATCGATTTCTCCTGCTTTGGAGACCCTGGCGGTCTCCAACATCATGCCAGACTCTGAGTCCTATAGGCTTCGCAGGTATTCCTTTCTCTCACAGTTTTAGCTTTCACATGTATGCATTAGGGACAATGCATGAGTCTAAGTTGAGGGTGTTGGGATACCTGTGAGTCTTTCACCACCGAGGGTTTTTATTGCCGTGTTTATTTTCCCTCCGGTGTGCTATCTAGTAGAACCGGCATGTTTAGGTTGTCATTTTAAATTTTGTTTTGTGTTGTTTTCTGGTGTCTATAGCAAGCATGGCTTTTTGGAAAGTAGAACAAAAAGGAGCCCCTCCGAAAAAGTTGATTTTGTACTTATGTTTGAAACGATTGACTGTCCTAGATCCTTGAATGTCATTGTGTGGTTGTGATTGTAATAATTATGCTTAAGCCGAGCTGATGATTTGATAGTTGGTAGTGGTATGATTTCTTGGTGCCAAGTGTGTGTGAGCTTATTGTTATAAACTCTTACTCTGTGCATGCATCTAGAACTTGCCCGGTCTATTTTGTTAAACTTGAAGTTGGTTGCTTAGGAAAGGATCACAGGCCCTTTTTGTGTGCAGTTCACTTAGTCTATAAGACCGTCCAAATGCAAATAATCCCTTTGATCCCTGTTTGAGCCATAATTGACCCTATTCTTTCAATAACCTGTCACCGTTTCTTTTTAACTTTGAATCCCTATTTTGGCCTTGGTCCTTCCTTTGACATTGTGCACCTCAACTCAGGCAATCAGCCTAAGTTGAGGGTGGCTACTATAGAGGTAAATGATAAGAAAAATATGATGGATAAGATTGGTTGTGGATAGAATGAAAATTCTGGGTGTGTGCCTAAGAAAAGAAAGAAAAAGAAACGAAAAAAAAGAGATGAAAATAAAGAGGCCGCACCTGTAGCTAGAAAGAAGGGAATAAAAAGGTGAATAAGGATGGACGAAGTAAATTTAAGTGGAAATAGTAGGTCGGCAATTCCAAGGAGGGTTTAGTCACTATTCCTCAAACGTATCCTACCTGCACCCGAAGCCTCATTACAAGCCAAAACAAGTCCTGTAGTGATCCTGAGTGGCTTTCTGAAAAACTGAAATAGAATAGCAAGGGCAAGCTTATGGCATCGCATGTGCATTGTTTGAAATCGTTTGTGAGTGTAAGCGCCTTACCTAATCCCAAATCTTGTGTGTGGGACTTTTTTGTGGTGAGGGCACCGAGATTTTTGTATTATCTATTGACTGTTGGGATAGCTATTGTGTGTGTATGTAGAATATTCTATCATATCGGAATGACATGTTTGGATCCTTGCAAGTTAGCATTTCATACATTTGTGTGCTACCGAGGGGCTTGATTTAAATTTAATAAACTGTTGAGTGGCCATGATTTGCTAGAGATATGTGTTGGTATTCTTAGTTGAGTCGTCATTTTGTTTTTGTTGTCATGTTTATTGAGGACAAGCGAACGTTTTAAGTTTAGGGTTATTTTATTATTCATTACAAAATATTTCTAGAGACTAACTGGGACGACTTTTTGAGAAGAAAAATACGACACCAACGTATTATTCTTCTTCTTCTATTACTCTTGGGATTTTTGGCTGCTTGTTCTTGGATAATTGAAGTAAATTTCATACTATTTGTAAGAATCCTTCTCTTATTATGAATATGATTTTCTTCTATCTCTTCAATAGCATGAGTAGCTAATCTCCCACAACTAGGGTTGTGGGAGCCATGGCAAAAGTAGCAATATAGATTCCGGGTAGCGTAGGGTTCAATTTGTATGTTGTCACATTGTTAATCATTCGTTATTTACGTTTTCTAATAGTTGCAAACATTAGAACATACCTAGGTTTGATTTGCTTGAACAAAGAGTTTAAAACCGGGAAATTTGATTAACTACGAGGATTCGAGACTACCAACTCTCGTCTTATGATTAATGCTGTAACTAGATTAATCTACTTGATGTTTAGGATTGAAATAAGAAATTTCACCTTTTCAAGTTCGAGAGAATTGAAAAGGAAATTCGTCTATTTGGTTGAGAAACGTTTAGATGATACCATTAATTCAATACCATCATGATATACATATAGAAAGAACCCGGTTAAGCTTTGAGTCGAAATTGTTACGACGCCATGGTGAACACTACCCTAGTTCACCTCTTCTACTGAATTTTACTCGTTAAAACTTGAAATTTATTATTTGGAAACAATCAAAATTTGATCCATACAAACCCCCCCATTTACCGAAACTATTGATTATTAGTCATCTAATTCACTAACGACTTAATTTGCACCTTATTCCATGTGGGATCGACCCCAACCTTTGTTGGGTTCTATATTTGACGACGACCGCTTACGCTTCGTAATTGGAGTTGTAATTTGGGGGTATCAATTGCCAGCCAAAATGAATTTTCTTAAGAATATTTTCTATCCCACATTCACAAACAATCACAACAACGTTCACATAGGGCACATATATGTCCAAAACAGTAAGAACAACAAACAACAACTTTAAAATTTGAACTTGGCAGCAGCTCCACTTAAACATACGAATTTCTAAATCCTTATTTATAGTTATCATGATCATAACAACATGAAACTTCATAGAAGACTAAACCAGAGAGTCATAGACTCACAACAATGATAAAATTTCACATCGTAATACTTAAACATGAAATAAAAATAAAGAAGGGATAAAGCTTTCACCTGTTGTAAAGCAGCGAACTGAGAATACAAACTCTTCGTCGAAAAATCTTCATCACCAGAACTTTACAAGATTTGACCAGAACTTTAATTGTTGGCATGTTTTCTCACTGAAAAGTTTTGGTTACGTGAGATTGATGGAATGCTCCACAAGAATCCCCAACTTTTCCCCCAAAAATCCAGCTACTTCACACCTCAATCTTAGAGGGTTTATATAGGAGAAGCTTGGGAAGATTTGGGGGGAGGGTGGTAAATAGAGGGTATTTCTGGGAGGAATTTGAAATTTGAAAATAGGGGATAAGGCTTCACAGCAAGGATTTGGTACAACTTTTTTACAAGAATCCTCAAATTTGTACCACCTGGGGCTTCTAGAACCTTCGAGGTCCTGCCAACTCGAACTACTCATTGGAGGATGGACGGCGTTTGGGAAAATTGATGGGGTTAGAGCTGTTGTTGAAGATGTTTAGAGCTAGGAACGTTAGAGTTGTACTTGATTTTGGTTTTTCTGTTTGAGAGAAGAGACGAAGAGAGAGATGGGATAAGGGTGTGTTTGTTTTGAGAGAAGAGGAGAGAAAGATTTTAAGAAGTGTGTTGGTACAGAGTGATTTTGGATTGGGCCTGGGTGGGTTGAGGTTTTTTAATTTGGGAAAAGGGAGTGGGCCAGAGGAAAATGGGACTTGTGAGCCCAAATCCAGCTAGAGCAAAGGGCTGATGAGAGGTTTGAGTTTTGGCCACATTTTGCAAAATGTGGCCACTTTCAAATTTAAGAAGTAGCCAAGTTGATAGGGATTAGAAAAAATCCCACTAGGATTTAAACGATTTTAAAGGGATAGGCTAGAACGGGAATAGAGATAAATCGATTAAAATTAACCTCGAGCTTTAATAATTTTAAACAATTTAAATTAATTATTGTATTTAACACGCAATTACCTCTTTTATCAATTATGAAATTAATTTATTCAATTAATCTCTCATTTTGAATTAATTTGGAGAAAAATCAAACGTTTAATCTCTTAAAAGGATTTTCTTATGAAATTAAACTTTAAAATAGTTCTTTAAGTAAACTTATATAAATTTCACATAATTAAATATGAAAAATATAAATTCTTACTCAAAACTACTATAAAGTTGATTTAGAAAATATTTTATCCTTTTTACAAAATAATTATTTCAAAAATTGTTTAAAGTTTGAAAAAGGCTCAAGATTAATTCGTAATGTGGAGGGTAAAAAATGGGTGTCAACATGGGCAAGTTCTAGATGACACAAGCAAGCACGACGATTATTCAACAAAACTCACACTACACATGGCATGCGAACTATTCAAGATGGATCAACGTTCTTCCTAACAAGGACAAATAGAGCCACATTTGCATCTAAGTAATCACTAATTGGTCAAAAGTCACCAAAAGATTAAAGTCATTGTCCCCAAAAATCATTCTTTGCTTTCCACTATGTCACCAGAATTTTTGGAGGGGTATGCTCAATTTAGCTCAATTCACATGCGAGACTAACTCTATTAGTACCAAACAAATCACTCTAACACTTATCTCAAAAGATGACGATTTGCCCTTAAGAATGATGTCACTTAATATATCATTAGGTCAAATTATCTATCTAAATCGATATGGCTACTCAGAATTCACCAAAGTGACAATGCTACCAACTTTTTGCAAGTTTGGTCTAGCCTACCGGGTACTCAGACTTCCCCTGGCTCTCAACACCAATCACCAAAACTAAAGAAGTTATAAATAAAGAAGTAACAAAACAACTAAAAACAACTAGTCTAACAAGGTTTCAATAACACAAGACCCGAGAAGAGTGAAAACATAGTATCCAAAACAAGAACAAGCAAAACTAACATCCAAATGTCCACCCCCAACTAAACATGTTGCAATGTCGCTAATGCAACTAAGCAAAATAAGGTAAAAATGGTGGGAGGGGCTCCTTGAAACTAACTCAGGCACTATCATCACTTTTGGTCTCCTCAGCATCATTTCCATGATCATCTGCATCCTCCTCAGACCACTTTGTTAGGGAATCATCCACATCACTCCTCCTAGAAGATGGAAATGGCTCTCTAGGCTTCATCACCTTCCACAACCCTTTCACACCCTTCCACATACGATTAAAGAACTTGTCTCTCTTTCTTTCCTTCTTAAGCATCTTGGTGTTTGAATCATGAAGCTCTCCCTGGGACTTGGCCAAATCGGTGCATGCGTTTTGTAGTTTAGTAAGATGGGCTCCCTATTTCGTTTGATCATCAAGATATTTGTTAAAAGCTTTCTATGTCACAAATGAAACAAGGCCCTCTGATGACTCACCCGGCCCTTGAGGAATGCCACTCACTATCTGTCGAATATGCTTCAGCTCCTTTGTCATTACCTCAAATGAGCCCACTGCCTTTGAACTACCAGCAATGGCCTGAGACAATGTTTCTGCATCGATCTTTCTCTTCTTGCTCTTGCAAACTATCCCTTCTCCATGCTTTTTCAATAGAAAGATGGGTCTTGCCGGCTCCACCCAGTTGTCAGTTGGATATTCTTCTACCTCAGCTCTTTTACACAGTTCGGTGATAAGAGATGTGAAAATGAGAGTTGGAATGTCTTGCATCAAGAACTCCTTGATTTCGCAGATGATCAAATGGCAAACATTCACAGGAATGTCATCAAGGATGCAAAATATTATTTGGGACCTTAGCAATGGTATATTGTACACATTCCTTCAAGGAGAGACTATGCTACAGATGATCGATAGCCAATTCTTCGCTTCAACTATGAATTCTTTGGAAGTGATGCCCTTTTTTGTGAAAGCCCATGGTACACTCTTGTCTGGACACAACTTGGAAATCAACCACGTACCCGGTGCATAATCTTTTGCTTTAAACAAGGAGGGGTTATGGTCTTGCAATTGATATAGCCTACTGATCACAAATGCACCAAAGTCAACCATTTTCCCTTTATTCAGATGACCGGGGTTGACATCCTCATAGCTTTGAGATTTGCGTAGAACTCTCAGACTCATTGCTCATTAGCCTTGCAAGGGTCAGGTGTGAAGCACATCCAACCTGTGGTCCCCAACCTATGATAGAATCCCGAAAGAACTGTGGAGACCTTGTCAAGACAAATTCCCCTGTCAGGGAGCAGTTTTTTCTTCACCAAGTCAGAGTAGTATCTCCTTTGACATTCAGAAGACATGAATCAAACTTGATCGAACTCCTCATCGATGGGTAATTTATTTTCCAAGAGTGCATCATTGAGGTTGGCCGCCATGTTGGATTTTTGACCTGGAAGAGTTATACAAGCATGAACAATTGACATTAGAAACTAAATACAACGCCTTATGGTCCATTAAAGCCTAAGAAATGAGTTGGATATCAATTAGAGTGCTCTAGCCAGGTGCAATGATTTTGGGTTTCCAAAAATTAAGTCTCGGGTACTGCAATTGTGGTTGGCATCCGCAAATGCGGAGGTCCACAAATGTGAAGAACCACCACAATTGTGGCCTTTGGCAGCTTGTCTGGTTTGACAAATGCGGTCAAACTCCACAAATGCGGTGGTCTGCAAATGCGAGACTTTGCTGCAAAAGCGGATCCATCATCTCCAAAGCTCCTCCAATGGTGGAAAGCACTTCCAACACCCCAAAACAAATAACCAACTCAAATTTTACAAGAAAACTCATAAAATACTCCACACAAACATTACCCAATCATGAAAAGTTCACGAATCTAGCAAAGAAATTCATTCGGGCATTTCATTAAACACCTTATAAGCATAAGTGGGTACTATTCTATGGAGCATGATATGGTTGCTTAGCCAACCCCACATTTATAATCAAAGCAATTCTCACTCTCAAAGCCAGCCTCACCGAATAAATAACAATTTAAATCACAGATTTAAGTTCATCAAGTTAAGACACATGAGTCTTTCAAGTTGAGAGAACTAGGAAGAAATGGGAAGATCTTACATGATTCGAAGAGAGAAGGGATTAGCTTGTCATACCTGGATTCTTGTAGAGGTGAATGGATCTTGGTGTTGCTCTTGTTAGAGAAGAGAGGAAAGAAGAGAAACGGACCTTTAAGTTTGAGAGAATGAACCAGCCTTTGTACCTTTTAGTGTTTTAAATCTTTTCAACTGCTCGAATGTCCACAAATGCGGTCATGGTACCGCAAATGCGATATTTTCTGCTTTTTCGTTCAAAAGGTCTGCAATTGCAAAGTATCTGCTTTTGCGGCAGAATTTCCGCAATTACAGCATCTGCAGCTTGGCTCACTTGGGTGCTCATGCGAAGGAATGTGCGACGGGAATAGTGTGGGGTGTGAAACGCACCACTGTCGCACACTATCATTTTTGCCTAGCTTACTGGTTCCATTTGCGATGGCATATGCGATGGGCACTTTTCCAGGTGTAAAACGCATAGTTTTCAGGTGTATTTTTGGTGGTTCTCAACCTTTGGTTTCTCTTCTCGTCCCCTTTAGCACCTAAAAACACATCAAAAAGAACAAAAAGTGAAGTAAAGCATAAAAATGATGGGTTGCCTCCCATCAAGCGCAAAATATAACATCGCGGCGCGATGCAAGTTACCTCACCATTGAGATTTCCACTTGGAAGATTTGAAACCTTTGACCCAAATTCGAATCAAACTTCCAATAAAATTCACAGGGTGAAGGTGTGAACATTAGAAGTCCATTTCCTTGGTGTTGCATTCTGCACTTTTTAGCCTTTAAGTGAGGAAGGTCATTTTTTCCTCTTGCAACAACAAACTTGAAACTGGATAAACATTGATCCATCCTCCTTCCAAGGTCTTACAAAAGCTTGATTACTTCGACTTTAATTCATTCAACCAAACTCAAGGTTGACAAGTGGTTGGAGTAAGATTTGGGTGTCTCCACTTTCAAACTTATCTCATTTACAGCATCCTCACTTTCCAATGAACTAGAGTCTTTCACGATGAATCATTGCAACTATAGTATCATTTGTTTTCTCTTGGCATCGTGATCCTTGTACGGATTAGTTGGTTGCCACAACACCTTCAAGTCATGAGCATCTCCTATGTCTTTCTCTTTGATAGGGAACAACTCAAAACTACTACCCACAATTGTGCACGTGTTAACACAAGCATTCAAATCGATATCCAAATTTCAGATAGCAATTTCAAGAACCCTCTTTCTTTGACTTCTCTTAGCATGCCTTTTCAACAATACCTCGAACATTGGTAGCATTCTCTCATGTTGTTTTCCATAGGCCTCAAGTTGGTGAGCTTGGTTTAACACCCATTCTAGGCTCACAACCTTACCCAATACAAATTTCTCTTCTTGTTGGGTTTCAAGCACTACCGGTACGGATTCACTTTTGGGTGCTTCCATGTTTTGCAAATCTTCATCATCGGCCCCAAAATGAATTTGATTGAGCTCAATGTTTGATACATGTTCATCTACTCCGCTTGGAGTTTTTTCATCATTTATTTGACCGAGAGGAGTAGATAAATCTGGCGTGAGTTATGTAGCATGATTTCTCTCCTCTTCTTCCTTAGCCCTTGCATCCACAAAGCCTTGTTTTATGGCTTGCACACCCTCCTCTGTGATGTCTTGTTTGTCCAAGAGAGTTTCAACCATGGCATATATGCTTTTCGGGTAGGTGTCTTCCTCATCAACTTGAGCTAGAGGAGTGGACAAATCCTCCATGGATTGTGTGGCAAAATTTCTCTCCTCTTCTTCTTTCATTCTCATGCCCACCAAGCCTTGTTTTGTGTATTTCACACCCTCCTCTTGGGTTTCTAGTGAGGATAAGAGGGTGTGGAGCTTTGCATACATGTCTCCTTTCCTTGCTATGTCATGGTTCCTATTAGGATCACAAGCACCACTAGCAACATGGTTAGCATAAAAGGGGGGAGGAGGATGGTTATTAGGGAAATTGCTCCAATGTCCATCACGACCACCACACAAATAGCAATTACGCCCATCATAGGAACAAGAAGGTGAATACCTCCCTGTCTTAGGGCCAATTTTACATTTTCGCCGAAGGTGGTGTCCTCCACAATAACAACAAGGATCATGATAATAAAGGTTGCAACAACCAACATCTCTATCATTTTGAGATGCCATGAAGTCAATCACAAAATAAAATTTAAACAAAACAAAAAAAACTATTCACAAAGTTGAACTATAGTAAGTAAACTCAAGTTCTAAACTAAATCAATATGCCAAATTGTTCCCCGGCAATGGCGACATCTTTGATAATGCTGAAATTGTTCTCCCCAAGTTGAAGGTCACAGTGATCATCAGAGCAAAACACATTTATATTTCCAACAGATGTCGGGGTCATACCCACAGAGAACAATATAGTCACGATTGAGATAATAAAGAATATAAGCATTTATTAAAGTTCAATTGATGATAAAAGGGGAAAGATAACTAAAAGGGGGATTTTAGACTACAACTAAAGATACAGAAAATCAAATAAAAGATAGATTGATTAATGGCTTTCCTTGATTTCACCAAACAAGAATACAAGGGAGAATTGGGAATGGGAATTTAATTCACAAGACTTACACCCGATCAACACATGGGTAGTCTTGGATAAAGGTGCACTTAACCGTCTTTCGACCATTCAAGCAACAATCCTCATGGGTTCTCTCGAACCACCATGAGTAAGAAATAACCAACAATTTACTTGGGTGAGTTGGGTTATCTCTAACCCCAACTCTTAGATAGGAGTTTCCAGCAACCAAACTATCTCTAGCATTGGTCTAGATTAAAAACCCCAAATCCCCACTATTGAATCTTCCCGAATTTAGGGAAATCCTCTCTCAAGAATAAACCCAAATTAGAAAGCTAAGTCAATATTTGCAACCATTGACTATAAATTCAAGCATGGAGGATTCAATAGATCCAAATAATCAAACAAGAGCAAAATCCAAATATGAATTCAATACCCAAACAAGTATTATCTTTAATACAAACCCAAATCTCAATTAAGTAATTACACCAATAAAATAGCAATTAAGAACAAGAGTTGAAGAATGGAAACTAAGGACTTTACAATAAAGAACATCCAAATCTTCACTCCTATGGCGTTGGTTGATGAACTTGCTCTCCAAGCTTGCCAAAAGTTGTGAGAATAGCCAAATATGCTTCCCAAAATGGCTGAAAAGATATTTATATGGATTGGGGTTTTCAAAAGTGTGAAAAAACTATTTTAGTCCTAGCTGAGCCCGACGTCCGCATTTGTGGAGAAAAGGCCGCATTTGTGGCATTAACTGACTAATTGACTTCCGCAATTGCGGACCGACAACCGCATTTTTGGTGGTTGACTAGTCAGTTGATCTCCAAATTTGCGGTCTTTTGGCTGCATTTGCGGTTGTTGACCAATCAATTGACTTCCACATTTGCGGTCCTTTGACCGCATTTGCGGTATCTGAGGCTTGTTTCTCCCTTCAGCTCATTTTTAACTTCTTTTGTTCAAATTGCTTCAAAGTCTCTACATGAATAAGAATCACCTGAAATATATCAAAACAAGCTATAAGTGATCTCATATCACTATTAGAGGACGCAAAATCCTAAGAAAAGAGATGCAAATAAGTGCTAATTTCACCATTTATCAACCACCAACGACCTCCATTAAATCAATCCCTCTTTCTCCTTTTTGTGTTTCTTCGAAGAAAATTCGGTGTTACGAAGATCTTGTCCTCTCGGATGAATGTCAAACTTCGGCCAGGCGTATGTTGCTCGTGAATCATTAAATGGTTTTTGTTAAAATTTCTAGAGGATTATGTTATGATGGGTTACCACGCACCTATTCTGAGTTTGGTCTATTTTCTGATTTAAGTTCATCGTCTTCTCTTACTATTACCAGTTTGTGAGATGTCAAATTAGTACTGTTTGGTTATGAATTTGCACTTGAATATTGTGATGTTGCGATAATTACTCCATGTGGACCATCGTATGTGAAAACCCCAATTTGATATGAATTTTATTTCTAGCTTGGTTCTGAAAAATTGGAAGATATGTTTGCTTTGTGGTGAAATCAATGTCTAAGCATGTTGGGTTACTATATTGAATTCAATTTTGGTTTGCTGCTTCTGGTTATAAGTTTGGAATTTCTTAGTTTACATCTGTCTACTGCCTCCATGCTTTGTTTGCAAATGTTGGAATACATTTCATGATCATGTCCTAGAAAGTTTATGCCTAGCCCCGGAAGTATTATGTGGTCTGTTTATAATTTTGAGGGGATGAAGTTGAAAATCCTGTTATTTTTTTTGACAAAGGTGTGATTTTGTTCATTGACCATTTCTATCACTTTAGGTTGTAATTGATTCAGTCCAAGCATGATTTTTGTTTTTCTCTCTTTTATTAGTGATCTTAGTACTTGTGTATTTCTAGTAGTTTTGGTGACTTTGATCTGTTTGTCCCTTTCTCTTCTTAAGTTCAAATTTGGACACGCTTGGGACTTGATCCATTTGATAAAATTTGACTTGTATTGATTTATTTCAGCATATATTTATGCCTTGCATTGATCTTCATTGCCTTATTTGGATCAGAATAGTGTTGTTACTCGGTTATTCTTGGTAAACTGGGATATGTCACCACCCCTTTGATTGATTTTTCTTTTCTTTTATGGATTAGAGTAGCTTAGTACTTGGATAGTTATGGTAAAATGCTAACTTGTTCATTTCATAATTGATTAGATTATCTAACCTTGGAAGAAGATTTTTGTCTTGACAACTTGGCTACTAGTTATTTATGGCAAGGTCAAACTTTGTTCATATGCTAATTGATTCTGTGTGGTAATTAAGGTAAAACTTTGCTTATTTGGTTCTTTTTTAGTTTTTGTTACTCTCTTAATTATGGTAACTTAGCATAATTTCTTCACTTAATTAATTCTTCCCATTTGTTTAAGGAATATAATTCCCATGATTGATTTTTATAATATTCTTCTCCCTTTAATAACTCTCTTCTTTATCATAATTTGGTGCTAATTGATTTGATTTTTATAATTAAGATAAAAATTCCCTTAATTCACTCTTTAAAAATTATTTCCTTCCTTAACCCAAGTCCTATTTTTCCTCTATAAAAGAAGTCAACTTTTCATTATTTTCTCAGAATTTAGACATACTTACTACTCTCATACTATTAAGAACTCTCTTCTGTGAACAAAGTTGTGGATTGCTAAGGGTTGGATTTCAAATTTCTCTTATTGTTTACTGCCAACTGGTATGTATCTTAATTCGTGTATATAATTATGAGTATGATAGAAAGCATGACTATAGGAATTAAAGCTAATAGCTTGTTTCCTACTTGATTATGTGATACGAACTGCCACTATTTGTAGATCATCTATTAGTTCTATGATTGTTGTGAACTTTCTTGGTGTTGTTTGGTACGTATTGTATGGAACGGAGGGCCTCAACACATCCTATACCTTGACATGGGAAATGCCTAGAACCCTTGAGGTTCTCATGAAACTTTTCCATGTCAGGGACTAATATTAAGAATCGTTGTAGGCTCCTTTGGATTTTTGTATATTTATATTTGGCAGGTTATTCGCTAGCGGATCTGTTTAGAAACTGTGAAGAGTTTCCTGGGATTTGGGGAGTCTTTAAAGACCATTGGATTTTATTAGTTCTGTTTATATTTTTCTCATTCATTCATTTGGTCTGTAATATTATTGTATAAACTTCGATAATAAATAGAATTTAGGAGGACTGCTATGGGGGAGAGGCAAACTACATGCTACTTGTTTCTATTCATAGATAGCATGCCTATAGATTTGCTTTGACATGTTTCAGTTTCCTAATTTTCATGGTTAGAAATCATGTCCATAGGACTTGTTAATTTCATGAGTGTTTAATATGATAACTTGACTGGAATTTATGCTTATAATAGTTAAATCAGTTCCGTTTGTTTTAAAATAATTAGAAACCATGTCTATAAGATTCAAAATCAGTTTTTTAGCATTTAAAACAATTAGTTGCCATGTCTATAGAAGTTAATCTCACTAATAATTTTAGCATGCTTATTCAATTAGTACTTTAGAAATCATGCCTACAGATTCTCATTAACAAACTAACTTTAGCATTTTGTTGATTCCAAATAATAATAGCACAATCTATCCGCATTTATTTAATACCATGGATAATGGTCTGATTTTCTAAAGTCATGCATAATAAACTTGATAATGTTCTACTTACCTATATATTAGGTGAAACGTGCCCATAGCCCTTTAAATGTGATTACATTTGTGCTACATGTTTTAATCACTCACCTATTATCTTTAGCTAACTAAGAGGCCTCTATGAAACCATTATGTGCTACTTGTTTTAAAAGTATTTGTATGTTTTGTATGACGCTTAATCCCGAGTCTAATTAACAAACTTAGGATTTTTATTTGTCTAGACCAATATCAAAATTAGTAAGTCCAATGTCTCTTGGACACTAAGACAGGACGGGTAGGCATATTAAGACGCGTTAGTCTTTTTCATTTATTTAGTATGCTTTTAGGAGTAATAACAACCCTAATAACCAACCTTGGCGGGTAGTCAGAGATGATAGTCTGTGTTTGCTGATTAATACGAGCAATTCTTAATTAGATTGTGAAGTATTAATTTATATTGCACGGGGTGATCCTTTAGGCTAAAAAACCCCTCCTCCCCCAAATTGTTTTCCGCCTATGTAGGAAGTGATCTATATGATACACTTATAGCTCGATCGTCATTGCATTTTGACTAAGAGGTCTTTAACGACTTCGCACGAGGATGAACGATTATTCCCCAACGTACAGGCTTTATAGTTTTTATTTAATTTTTGTATAATTTTATATTTGGGGTAGTATATAAATCACTTAGTAATTAGATCTTCTTCTTTATATCATCGTGTCAATTCTGTCTCCTTGCTTATCTGACTTTGCTATTTACTTATTTATTTTAATTTATATTCATATTGTTTTCTCACTTAGCCTATTGATAATTAATTTAATTTATTCACTTGTTTTAAAAATAAGTTTACTTGCTTAATCACATGTTCATTTAGTTTAATAAATTATTTGGACCCTTTGTGTATCACCTAATCCCCACATAATATATGAATCTGGTAGGGACCCATATTTGTGGACCTCAAAAGGTGCTTAACACCTTCCTTTCGATGTAATTTGAACCCTTACCTGATTCTCTGGTTGCATAGACCTTTAAATTTAATTTATCATAGTTAGTTTAGTATGGTTCCCTAACGCACCTTAATTTGTTAGATGGCGACTCTTCATCCTCTCTTATCTTAAAAAAAGAGTTGTCATGTCGAATCCCGCTTTTCACGAGAAAAATAGGGCGCGACAGCATTCAGAAGACTAAGACAAAACACATCTAAGAAGTTCACCATTTCCTTTACCTAAGAACAAATTTTAAGAACTCTGCACCTAAAAAATAGTATGCTTAGGTATAGAGCTTCATGGAAAACAAGAACATATTATCTTACCACAAATCGAATCTCTTCTGCTTGGCTTCTTTCCCTGGGAAAACTAGAAAGCAAAGCCTAAGAGGACCAAGCTATCAAAATGAAAACAGAAACAGTGATGACACTCTTCTTTAGGAAAATTCCTTGGTTTGTCAAAGCTCTAACCATTTAAACCAATATTACCTGAAGCACAGCAACCAAAATAGTTGTAATGATCGGATTCATCATTATTGTGAAATCACAATGTCACAGATTTTGGGAACTATTAGAGTACATTTTGAATTAAAATAGGGTGACATGGCTGATAGTTTCAGATTTTTGATTGAAATTGATTCGGGGTGACATCACTCTGCTATAGAGAACATTTATCTGCAATAGCACTGTCGCTGTGGCAGGCAGTCATCCGCTATAGAGAAATAATGAGAGGCAGTAGCTCAGCTATGCAATTTTAATAAAAGACGTTTCCTCCTCAATTGGAAACCATAGGAGGGTTTTCTGCTCCAAGTCTTATGAGCCATAAGGAGGAGAGATTCCAGCTAAAAAAATATGAAATCATGGATTCGGGCTTATTAATCATCGGGGAACGCCTTCACAGAGCCAAAAAATGCATTGTGCAGCTGCTTGGCATCCAAGTAGACTAGGTTCTTCACCTTGAGTAGATATTGACATGTTTTCATTTCGTATTATTGTATAGACGGAAAGGAGAAACCATGCTTATGCCTTCGGGCATGGAGTCGATGGATTATTATGTTTGGATTGGTTGGGATTGAAAAATAATAAGGTTAGGATGATGTTTTGCCATAACTTGGGTTGCTCATAATTGTTATGTGATGTGTGATGCTAGAATCCAAGGATTCTAGTGCCAGGAAAGTTTGGGGAACTAGAAATGCGTAGGGTAGTTAAACGGCTAGTAAAAAGGGAGTTTTTGGAAGTGACTGACATAAAAGAAGTAGAATAATAAGAATGGTTGAAGTACCAAGGTTAGGGGATGTCTTACCCATGTTGTATCTACTTTAGAAGAAGTCCAGAATTGATATAACTATGTGTTATGTGTCTTAAGGGGATGAACGGGAATTTAGTCTTTGAACAAGATTTACGGTTGAGTCTACGTACTTGGGGTTAGAGTAGGTGATGGTTATTAATTTCCCAATATACAATATGTGTTCATGTACTATCACTTAGTATTGTGTGAGTTTGCATGATAGGGAATAAGATTATGAATGTCTGATATCCGGTTATCAGTCTTGTGAAATGAACTTGTTTTGTTACTTGTGGGCTTACATGTATGTCTTTGTTTATTGTTTCTTGATTGATTGGATTTTGTGTGATATTTGATTGGATCGGGTACCATGCCTCATATAGGTTACATATTGATTAGCTTGGGTACCACACATGGTATGGGATACTTATTGGTTGGCTCGGGTACTATGCCTGGTATGGTATTCATAATGGTTGGCTCGGGTACCACGCCTGGTACAGGTTTACTTTACTAGCATTGATTGTATTCTTTTGATGGTTCCCTGAGTGGACCGAGTTGAATTCTTGATTGTGATTTTTGTATATGGTCTATGAGAGGCCGGGTGATTATATTTAAATGTGAGGTTGGTCATACTGTAGACCGAAAATGCATGTTAAAAACATAGTGGTATCCTAGGGATCCTTGGTAGGTCTGGGTTGTGGAGAAATAATATATGTTTATTATCACTGGCTTATCAGTGGTTGTTAATTGGTTACATGTGGTTGATAAGCTAAGGAGGAGACGTATAGCATAGTCATATTGTTGGTTAACTATCATTATATAATAAGTGTTGAACTTGTTCCATGTGATTTGAGTTAAAAGGTAGACGAGGAGTCTAGAGTGTATTACGGAATATCAATATCATGAGTGAGGACTACCCCAGGGACCCTTGAGAGGTCCGAACACTTGTAAGTAGCACCATAAATGTAGTTGGTCTTATTGGGCGGTTAGCTGGTTTATTTCTGGGTATTTAGTTATAAGTGTTGAGTTGAGTCACGGAGGGGTAGTCCGGGTCTGGACTTAAGGGTTGATCTAAGTGTTAGTGAGACTTAGGAAGTCCTAGGAGTCAGGGTGCAGAGTCTCATAGTGGTGGATTTGGCAGCGGAAGGATAGGAAGGCATGGGTTGATATCGAGTTTTGGTAAAGGTGGATGTTGCAAGGCTGAAGTATTGTAATTAATTGCATTTTTTCCCTTAATTTCTTATATGATGGTATGGAATAGATTCGGGTCGACCGATGATGCCTACTAGTACGTGTGTTAGTACTGATTCTACTCTTGCTATACCCTTTTAAGGTATAGTCTAGTTGCAGGGTTGGTGATGTTTCATAGGCACATGACGACGGTGATTCTTCAGCAACTTGTACTCTTGTTTCCGTGGTGGGAGTTGTGTCCTTTTACATTTCTATTTCATTCCTGTAGTAGCTCTTGTACCTTCTTAGATTAGATCCTAGGGAGGGTGTTGTATTTTAAAAAGAGGTTTTCTGCATTAAAGATTGTAACTATTTTCATGTTTTTAAGGGAAGATTTTTTTTAGTTTTATTTGTAACTCTGCGTTTACCAGTTGGATCGGGTGGTATGGGTTCGTCTATCTAGGTGCTTAGAGTAGTCACCTGCACGGCCCAGTAGTTTGGTCATGACAGATGGTATCAGAGCCTAGGTTATTGGTCTCCCAGTACAAGAGCAAAATATTGAATACAGTCCTGCAGATTGGTGTGTATATGTCCATATCTAATTTTTGGAAAGCTATGAAGCATTGTAGGAAAAACCTTCTCTTTCTTCATTCCTTTCGTGCGGTTTGTTTACTTTCCTTTATGGGTTGAGTCCAATTGGTATCTCTCAATTCCAATTGGTAGCTCAACAAAGTAATGGATGTCGTTGGACTCTGGTTGTGTTGAAACAAGCAAGAGAAGTTGGAACCAAGAAGGTTCCAATTGGTATCTGGCCTGAGAGGTTGTAGTAAAAAATGGGTGACCGACTGACAGTCACCCATGTGATGTATAAGGAATAGCGTATATGACTTGACTCTATTATAGCTTAAAGCCTAAAATTTTATGTGTTACAATGCTTGTATGACTGAAATTGTTGGTATGTGATTGATTTTCTTACTATGAGTGTTGGGTCTGAAGGGGGTCATAAGTTGAAATTGGTGTACTTTTGGTTTGTGATAAACTGCTATGGTCTTAATCTGAAAATTTTGTATCACTTTTTGAGAGGGGACTCAACATTGGTTAAGATGGTGAGGGAACAGGACCTATGACTATAGGGAAGCTTCAATTTCAGGACAGTCGGGACTTGATTGGGAACCATGGGAACAAGGGGTTATTCGTGCATAGTAGCGGGAATATGTTGTTGCGGACATTTTTCTCATGTAATTCGGTTGTGTTTTAGTGATATTGGATGTTATGTTTAGATCTATGCATTGCCAGGAATAGTCTTGGGGTGTTGTTTAAGACCATGGCGGGACTTATGCTATTCATAATGATAACCGAGAATGGGGATGGGTTGTTTCTACTGAAAATTTAATTTTTCTGGGTTGTCACCATCGAGACCGCCATAGAGGAACTGTATTGCTATGGTGATCCTGCTATAGCTGGAATTTCTACCACTACGGCAGTACCGCGATAGTGGAATGGCAACTGCTATAGCAGGAAGGCTCGGGGCAGAATGCGTTTCATTCCCGGGGCATTTGAAAAGCGATAATTAAGATATGAGATGTTATGTAAAACAAGAAAATCATCCATAGAACTAATATAGTATGCATAGAAGGGAAATTGTCTGAAAACTAGCATCCATGTGCTTAAAAACAAAGGGAACGGGAACATTGTCTAGTACGTGACCTAAATGAGGGCAAAACCCAAAAAGCATAAAATAATCTTATTAAATAGGGGAGGGGGGGAGTCCTAGGCCTCATTATCGCTCAGGAAGGGGAACTCTTGCATGTACTCAGGCTCAAGGGTGGGAAACTCCTGACCAGGGTCGATGCAAGCAAACATGACCTTGATGGTCTACCACATCCGGGCAAATATGCAATTCCGGGAGTGCCTCTTCCTCTTCTCTTCCTCTAACTCCCTGTGGAGTGCTGCAAAATCCTAACCGAAAGTGGGTTGGGCTATACCTCTAGCACCATTACCCTCCGTGAACCTCCGGACTGCGTCTAGGGTCTCCTCAAGCTGTCTTCTAGTAATCAGGGGATGAGGCTGGGAAGGGGAGGGAGTGTCGTCATCATCATCATCATCTATATCCTCGGCAGCTTGGCTGCTCTCTGCTTCATGTACCTTCCTCTTCTTCTTCGAGGTGACCACTTTCACTCGGATAGGTTTGATAGCATCATCTATAGCTACCTCGTGATCGGTATAATCCTCAGGCACCCCAACCGGCCTGCACAGCTCAGACACCGAACTAGAAAGAAAGGGACCTCTTCTAGGACCGCGGTAGAAGTCCTTCCACTCTGAAATAATCTGTTCCCTGACATTCATAATAATCCCTTGTATAGCACAAGCAATCACCAAGGCCCAAGCATAAGTCACATCAGTGGTATTTCCCGATGGACGAATTCTCTGGGACACCAAATTCAACCACCTCCTAGCATCTGCGGAGAAGTAGGCACTGGTGATGCCCTCGGGATTGGGCCAGTAAACCTGATCTCTAAAATCCTCATCTACCAGGGTGTCCCTCAACCAAGTCTTATCCCAAAGTCAAGCCTTGGCCTCATATGCGGCATTGGAGATGTGAGGCACCCCTAGTACCTCATTGATAGTCCAAAATTCCATCGGTACATCCACCCCTCAGAGGCGAATGGTGGGGTTGGGCTCATCCCCATGAACAATAGGAAGTATGGAATAGAACTCCCGTACTTAAAATGTATGTGTAGGAGGGGGAGCCACCATCAACGGACCCCAGTTGAACTCTAGAAGCCTGCGATGAAAAGCAGCTACCTTTTCAGCCACCCCTTCCATTTTAAGGCCCTTTCGTAGCAAAATCCTAGCCGATGATAGTCTTGTAACCTCTCTCGACTATAATCATCGGGGAACCTATCATAAGCATACCCAAGATACTCGGGAACTTGTTCATTAGCCATTGGTTATGTTAACATGTAATGTGTCAAGGGGGGGTAAGAACTCGATAAAGCGTAAAGGAACGAGTTTAAAAGGGAAATGTTTTCTGAGTGTTAGCCTAGTGAGGCTACTATTTTGTGGTCTTTCGCTATAGCGGATAATCGTCCGCCACAATGGAACAACTATAGTGGGAATTTCTCTGCTATAGTGGAACCCGACTGCTATAGCGATCTTCATCGTCCCAGAATTTCAAAGGGTTCTTCAATGGCACCCCTTAACCCAAAACTCCATTTTTAACAACCCAAGTCCATATCAGTGCTTCTAAGGAGTCCTATTACTGTTTTCTACAAAAAATTGTGCATTATAACCCCTAAATTTCATCCAAATCACAAGTTTTATCCAAGAACAACCCTCTACCTCTCCCACCATTTTTGGCCCATTTTCAACCAAAAGTTGCATAATCCTTTCGCTCAAAATGTGGTGGACGTATTGTAAACATAAGGGAAACACCCATGCTCCCGAAATTTGACAAAAATCCAACCTAAGTTCAAGTTCAAAAACCAACCACAATGCGTACTCCAATTCATTATTTCCTATCACAATCCTATCTAAATTCGTGCAAGGAAGTAAAAGAGTAACTAGGAACGATTGTTACTTGGAAATTCTGACATCGGGAGCAGGGTGATATGGAGGAAGGGAGTATTTTTCAAAGGGAAATAGAGGAGAATGGGGATGAAAATCCATTTCTCCCCTATATAAACTGTTGCTAACCGCTATAGTGGTCGGCACTTCACTATAGTGGTATAATGTCCGCTATAGCGGATGTCAATCAGTTTTGGGAAAGGAAAGGTTCCTCCTGGGTCTTTTCAAATTCTTTCACTCTGACATTCTATGAGGCCCCGGTGTTTCTTGGGTATTCGGGGAAGGTTACTTCATCAATTTTTGAATGGCTGGGGGGAGGCAAATTTCTCATCAGAGCGGGATCATAATTTTCCTAATTGGGTCAAGTATGACTAAATTAGGGAAAATTCAATTGTCGTGTGGGATCATAATACGCGGTCACATAGGACGGTGAAAGTCCCATACTAGTTTCTTCCTCATTCCTATAGGATCATTCGACGATGAACGATTGGTAAATTGGTATTTGTTGTAACAACCAGATCCATCGTTATTGTAGAAATCACAATGTCATGAATTTCAGAAATGATTAGAGTATGTTTTAATTTAAAATAGGGTGACGTGGTGGAAAATTTTGGATTTTTGATTAAAATTGATCTGGGCTGATGTCTCTATTATAGTAGACATTTCTCTGCTATAGCACTGCCACTATAGCGGACAGTTATCTGCTATAGCAGAATGATGGGAGGCAGTAGCTCAGCTATGCAATTTTAATAAAAGACTTCTCCTTCTCAGTTGAAAATCATATGAGGGTTTCTCCAAAAATCCTCCAAGACTGCTCCAAGGCTAAGGATCCATGAATAGGAGAGATTCCAGCTAAAAGGATGCAAAACCATAGATTTAGGCTTGTCAATCATCACGGAACGCCTTCATAGAGCCAGAAAATGCATTGTGCAGTTGCTTGGCGTCCAGGTAGGCTATGTTCTTCACCTTGAGTAGTTATTGACCTATTTTCATTTTGTATTATTGTATAGATGGAAAGGAGAAACCATGCTTAGGCCTTCAGGCACAGAGTCTAGCGGATAGTTGTGTTTGGATTGGTTGGGATTGAAAAATGATAAGGTTAGGATGATGTGTTGCCATAACTCGGGTTGCTCATTATTATTATATGACATGTGATGCTAGAATCTAGGGACTCAAGTGCCAGGAAAGTTTGGGGAACAGGAAATGCATTGTGTAGTTAAACGTCTAGTAAAAAGAGAGTTTTTGAAAGTGATTGACATAAAGGGAGTAGAATAATTAGAATGGTTGAAGTACCAAGGTTAGGGGATGTCTTCCCTATGTTGTATTTGCTTTAGGAGGAGTCTTGAATTGATGTAACTATGTGTCCTAATGGGGTGAATGGGGATTTAGTCTTTGGACATGATTCAAGGTTAAGTCTACGTACCCAGGGTTGGGGTAGGTGATGGTTATTGATTTCCCGATATGCAATATATGTTCATGTACTATCTCTTAGTACTGTGTGATTTTGCATACTGGGGAATGAGATTATGAATGTCTGCTATCCAGTTATCAGTCTTGTGAAATGAACTTTTTTGTTGCTTACTGGTATACAAGTATGTCTTTTTTATTGTTTCTTGATTAATTGGATTTTGTATGACATTCGGTTGGCTCAGGTACCACGCTTGGTATAGGTTACATATTGGTTGGCTTGGGTACCATGCCTAGTACGAGATACTTATCGGTTGGCTCGGGAACCATGCATGGTACAGGATTCATAATGGTTGGCTCGGGTACCACGCCTGGTATGTGTTTGCTTTATTTGCATTAAATGTATTCTTTCGATGTTTCCCTGAGTGGACCGGGTTGTATTCTTGATTGTGATTTTTGCATATGGTCCATGAGAGGCCGGGTGATTATATTTAAATCTGAGGTTGGTCTTAGTGTAGACCAAAAATGCATGTTAAAAATATAATGGTGTCCTAGGGATCCTTGGTGGGTCTAGGTTGTGGGGAAAGGATATATATTTATTTTCACTAGCTTGTCAGTGGTTGTTAATTGGTTACATATGGTTGATAAGCTAAGAAGGAGACGTATAGCCTAGTCATATTTTTGGTTAACCGTTTTTATTAAATAAGTGTTGAACCCGTTCCATGTGATTGGAGTTAAAAGGTAGACATGGAGTCTGGAGTGTATTGTGTGATATTAGTATCATGAGTGAGGATTGCCCCAGGGACTCTTGAGAGGTCCGAACACTTGTAAGTACCACCATAAATGTAGTTGGTCTGGTTGGGCGGTTAGTTGGTTTAGTTCTGGGTATTTAGTTATAAGGGTTGATTTGAGTCATGGAGGAGTAGTCCAGGTCTGGACTTAAGGGTTGATCTAATTGATAGTGAGACTTGGGAAGTCCTAGGGGTCAGGGTGCAAAGTATCATAGTGGTGGAGTTGGCAGCGGAAGGATAGGAAGGCACGGGTTGATATCTTGTTTTGATAAAGGTGGATGTTCCAGGGCTGAAGTATTGTAATCAATTGCATTCTTTCCCTTAATTTCTTATATGATGATATGGAATGGATTTGGATCGACCGATGATGACTACTAGTATGTGTTTTTGTACCTATTCTACTCTTGCTATACCTTTTTTGGGTATAGTCTAGTTGCAGGGTTGGTGATATTTCATAGGCACATGACGACGGTGATTCTTCAGAAGCTTCTACTCTTGTTTCCGTGGTGGGAGCTATGTTCTTTTACATTTCTATTTCATTCTTGTAGTAACTAACTCTTGTACCTGCTTAGACTAGATCCTAGGGAGGGTGTTCTATTTTTAAAAGAGGTTTTTCTTATTAAAGTTTGTAACTGTTTTCATGTTTTTAAAGGAAGATTTTTTTTAGTTTTATTTGTAACTCTGCGTTTACTGATTGGATCGGGTGGTTAGGGTTGTCTATCTAGGTGCTTAGAGTAGGCACTCGCACGGCCCGATAGTTAGGTCGTGACATTAGTAGTTTTATGTTTTGATACAAAATAGGCTAATTTTCATAGTAGAACAATAAATAGCTACTTGAAATTCCCAATACATGATTCATGAACCTTACTTTGTATTATGAACAAAGAAGGTCCTTGAATGGGATCAATATGTGAACAAATACATGTCAGCATAGGAGATTAATTCCTTGTCAATCAAAACAACAAATAAACAAACCAACTACAGATCAAATTCTCTTCACGACGTATAAAATCAAACCCAAACTCAAACTACACATTATTTGAACCATCAATAGCAGGTGGGAAAGAATGAGGAACTGCAAGTCTGAGAGGACCTAGGAGAAGTCAAACCTGCTAGTTCAAAGCTTCTCTCGAACTTAATCGTCCCTACAATTCAACTCATCCCTTCTCAATCACACAACCTTTAGACAGTTCGCAATCAAACCAACAAACAATGCTTACCGCAGCAGAACCACAACAGTTAACCAACTACAACAAAATCAAGAACAATAAAGTGAAAAAGAAGAAGAGTTTACCTTTTTTTGGGCGGCAGAACTAAGAGAAAATGAGTTAAGTTTTTTGATGACTTTCTAACGAACTAAGAGCTTGAGGCTTCTTGGTTTCCAAACAGCAAGAGGAATAGAGCATGAAATCTTTGAGAAAACTCAATCAAACAATGTGATTTTTGCTTTGAATTCGTCTTGATTTTCTGGGTTTCCCCAAAATTGAAGAAAAAAACTCCAAGATTTTGCCACCTAAAAAATCATCTCTCAACAATGAGGATGGAGAGATTTATATAGGGGAGATTCTGCAGTTTACAATGGGTGAAATTGGGGGGAAAATGAGTAGAAATTCAAATAGGGTTGGGGGATTTTGAAAATCAAAAATAAAAATTCTTCCCGATGATGACACGTATGTACCTTTGGGTATGAATTTGATCATCAGCCAATTATTTTGAGAGGTTTATGCCAGATTTTATGGAGAGAGACGTTGGGGATGCCACCCATGAGCATCTGGGTTCTTCTAGAACCAGCAAGCTTATTGATTTGTACTAATGAATGGTGGCAAAAGGGAAATTAACAAAGTTTGGATGTAGAACAAGGATTTGGGGTCATTTCGTAGAGTTGGGGTTGTCATTTGGAGGAGTTTGACGGAGAAGAGGTACTGGGTTTGTCGTTGTTCTAGGTGTGAGGAACAAAAAAGAAGAAGGAATAGTGTGTGGTGTTAGGCGCATTTACAAGGACTATGCGTCCTTTTGAGGTTTAATCGAGGCGGTGGGGGCACGTGAGGGAGTAATAGAGAGTATAATGTGTTTGTGTGTATGGGTGTGTGTATATGAGAGCTGATAAGAAGGTTGGGCTGGGTTTGGAGCAAAAATAGTTGGTTGTGGGAAATCGTTTTGGGTGTGGGCTAAGTGAGGCGAAACGAAAAAGGGTAAAATTAGTTAAGGATTTGGCCATTTCTTTTACAAATGTGGCTAGATTTGGTCAAATTAATTTAAATAGTAGTCACACGATTAAAGTTTAAAGAGGTTAGCCAAAATTGGAGTAGATATAAACTAAATATTAATTAACTAATTGAGTTACTATTATTTAAATAACTAAAATTAATTATTTTGCCATCATATTTAATTATATGTTTATAAAACACCAATTTCACAATTTATTTTTTGGTTAAATCATTTTTTACTAAAATGGACAGTTTTAAAACATTTTCAAATAATTTTGGGGAAATCCTTTGAATAACTATTAAAATTCATTAAATAATATACTTATATATATATATATATATTATAAGTATATGTGGACGTATGTTTATTCATGAAAATTATAGAATATTCTCTGTGATTAATTTTGAAAAAATTCTTGTAATTGCAAAATCAATTATTGAAAATTATTTTAAGAATTAAAGCTCAATAATTAACTCAATACTGGAGAGCAAAAATTGAGTGTCAATAACTGCCCCTCCCTTTGGGTAGGGTGAGTGCAATAAATTCTTGACAAATGGAATTGACGATCTTAATTTTATCCGATCACTAGTTCATCTCTTGGAGGCGGTTTGGTTTTAGCACAAATTTCAAGGAAATGTGGCTGAACCTCGGTATCAAATTTCCTACATATCTCAAGTTACATGAGAATTCAGGAGACTTTTGTAGTTCAAGACACTTGATTTTATGCGCAATTTCTAAAGAATTCTAAACTATCCCAGTTTCAGATTATGGAGAGACTGGAAAGTTGGGGAGTAGGAGGATTATGAGAAATTTAAGAATGCAGTCAAGTATTCAACATAGAGCTTGCCTACATATCCCGAGACTCAGAGAATCAGAGTGCCTGTAGTTTGACTCAATTAGTAGAAAATGTAATTTTTATGCTTAGACGACCTTTGGATTATGATGACTGATAAATAATTGAGTTATGAAAAAGAGGCTTGCAATCATGTAAATTACAAATATGGGACCCTTAAATCCATAAATAATAGCACATAGACATAAATTCCAATGCTCGAAGTGTATCATCACCCGAATTCAAAGAAAAGAAATATTTCTCCCAGAGTGGGTTTAGAATTACCCTAGATGCGAAACTATCACCTAAAAACAAAGGAATACCCACATGCCTTCTAATAGGGGTGTGGTTTGATCGAAGCAGAAGTCTATTCTCAATCGCATCCAGAAAATTTGATATTCCTTTCTAGACTATGTCCCGATTAGATGCTAAGAAAAAGTTTTACATTGTGCTATGTCTTTTTTGGCATCGTTTGCATCCGTGGTTTTGTTTTGAGAATATCATCCTCTCAGATTCTCTGGGCAATATCTCAAAATGAAATTGTTAGTAGTAAAACAATTCAACCAGGAGAAATAGTTTCTTCACCTCATCTCTGCATATGTTGAATCTTGGGGGATATGCCATTCTTTCCTATTTCTGTCTTAGGAAATGACAATTCCCATGATATAGACATGACATCCTTCTTGGCCATCAATAAGATTGCCTTTATGGTGGTTGAACACGACGATACTTTGAATATGATGACCTTTTTGGCCATTGGGTATGACGGTTTTTGTAACTTCTTGTAATAGTCTTTTGACATGATTTCCCTCTCAGCTATTCGGTTTTAATCTTTGCATATGACTTCAGGTAAGTCTTGCACATTATTTGTATCAACGCAACTTATAAATATCCTTTGAATTATCAAACCTCAGGTAATCTTGTACATCATCCGAATTTGGATAGAGGCATCTTACAGATGTCCCTCGAATTGTCAACTTTCATGTGATCTTCCACATCATCTGACTTTGGATAGGGGAAACTTAAAAATGTCATTTGAATTATTAGTTTTTAGGTAATTCTGCACTTTTATCCAATCTCGGATGTAACGCGACTTACAGATTTTCCTTGAATTATTAGCCCTTGGGTAGTCTTGTACAATATCAATGTGGATATGCCGCAGCTTATATATAACCCTTGGACTGTCAATTTTTGGTAGTCTTGCACTTTTGTCCAATTTTGGATTTTGTTGCAACTTACAAATTACCTTTGAACTGACAACTCTTGGTTGATCTTGCACACTATTCGGTTTCAGACATTGTAGTGGCTTATAGACAACCTTTGGTCTACCATTTTTTGGGAAATCTAGTTCATTGTTCAATTTTGAATGGTGTCTTATAGACTTCTTTCAGACTATATGTTTTCTTTATCCCGGATGGAAAGCATTATTTGATCTTTGGGGTAGCAAAGGCCTTTGCCACACGATCAAATATAAATGCATCTTTCGGATGCACGAATATCCTCAATGTTAAACTATGCCGTCTACACACAAAAATAGATATAAATGCTCTCAACCTCAGACTCCGTCATTCTGTGTGATAATAAGGATGTGAATGCACAAATAACCTCAATGTCAAACTCCATCATCTCTACGTGATATTGAATATAGGTGTTCTTAATGCCAAACTCCATCGTCTCTACGTGGCATGAATATGCATGTGCAAATATCCTCAATGTCAAACTCCATCATCTCCATGCAATATTGGATATAAATGCTCTTGGGTCAATTGTGCACATCAAGTGTGACTTAGGGACGCCTTGGATGTCATCCTCTTTAAAATCGGCCGATAGAGGGAAATGATCTTTGCGGCGAGCATACGACTGTAGTAATTAATGATGATGGTCCTCTTGACATGGTCCTCTCGATATGGTCCTCTTGATATGCAAATATGATAGTGGTCCACTTGACATAGTCCTCTCGACATGGTCCTCTTGAAATGCAAATATGATAATTGTCCTCTTGACATGGTACTCTTGACATGCAAATATGATAATTGTGTGGATGATCGTGCAATGGCATGCATAGCAGTTGTAGAGAATACCATCTTTGGTTTTTTTGTCAGCGGGTTGACTCTTTTGTATGTACCTACACTCAAGGCAAATGATTTGTAGACACAGCGCCGCTTTTACTAGCGACCGCAGTTAATATTCAGGAAAAGTTTTAAAGAAAGCATTCATAATGTTAATCAAATGACTTTGTTTGTAAGCTTCCTCCACTTTTTGAGGTGGACAAACAAATAACGGGTTATTCTAAATGTTAATGAATGGCTGAAATTGTATATGGCGACAGCTATAAATACCGCTTTCAAATATCGTATATTCATCACGATCCTTTATTTATTGGGGATTTGGGGAGGATTTCATAGATCTCTCTTATCTAGCGGTCCTTATAAACTACAAGAAAATTCATCAGTTCTAGGAAACTCTGCCTCTATCGGCTCTTTCCCCTTGTTTCACCTTTTTCTTGCCAATTTTGGGAATTCAATCTCATTGCATTCCTTTGAGTATGCTGAAAAATGAGGGATTTTTGCCAATCCCTGAAACTTCTTACGATACCCTGCATCCACAAAAAAATTTGTTATTTTTTAGTGAAACTAATCTGTGTCACTTTCCTTCGATCTTCTTCTCCTTGCTTTGTCTTCTCTGGGTGTTTTCCATCCTCGGTTGTTTGTCGTCCTTGACTCCCCGGTCACAGTAGATGTAAGATAAATTTCAATTTATAAAGGAGCAAATTAATTTGTAAAGATTTTTCAAAATAATTCTTTTGAAAATAGTGATTTTGAAGGAATGATTTAGAAAAATCTCTGACAATTTTGTCATGTGATGCACTAGCTCAATGAACATCTTTCACTCGAGGCCTTAACATATCTGATACATTGCTGGAAAGCTTTAGAGATTCTTCATCATCTTATCTAGGAAGTTTGAAATTGGCCTTTTGAGAAATCTATTGTAGCTGGGGATTTGTCCACTTTAGACTTTGTCGCAACTAGGGATATTTGAGGTAAACTTTGATCTATTGGAACTGGTGAATTCTTGGAGGTTGTTCTCTGAACTCTCAAATGAATCTTGGCTGAAATTTTGAGATCCTCCTCAAAATTTCTTCCCCAATTAAAGGTTTCATGATGAATCTTTTACCATTGATAAGAGATTTAACACTCTGTGGGGGTTATGAGATTCTTAATTCATCCCGGTTGCTCTTCGGTACAATCTGCATTCTGATTGCTGGAGAATAATCTTCGCCTTTTGAATTTTTGAGATTCTTCTCTTTAAATTTTTGCTGCACTTTCCATTTCCTGAGGTAATATGATCGAGCCATTGTGGCACCTACATATCTAGTTGAAGCAAGAATTAGGTCAAATGTAGTTTCCACACTCGTAGTGGCAGAATGAATATATTTAAAGGGGTGACCAAAGCTGACAAAGGCAACATAAAAATATTATTCTTGAGAATTCAGATCATCAGGTAGTTCAAGATAGCAAGGGAAATGATAGATTTTTCAAAGGGGTTGACCGAAGCTGACACAGGCCACCCACGTATCTCATTCTTGATAATTCAGGTCAAACGTAGTTCATAAAAAGAGGATAGGGAATTTTAAGCTATTATAAAGCATAGAAATGATTACAATCAAAAAGTGCAATTACAGAGAAAGAAAATAAAGAACCATCTTCAGTGTAGTATCTCTTCACGACATCAGAGTTGATTGGTTTAGGCCACACTTATCCATCCATCTCGGACAAAATCAAAGCTCCTCTGGATAGCACTTTGTGGACGACATATGGTCCTTGACAATTTGGTGCGAACTTTCCTTTGTATTCATCTTGGTGAGAAAAGATACATTTAAGGACCATCTATCATATGGCAAACATGCGAGCTCTTACTCTCTTATTGAATTCCCAAATCATGTGTTGCTGGTACAACTGGCCATGACATACATTGCTCATCCTTTTCTCATCAATTAACATGAGTTGTTCATAGCGGGTGCGAACCCATTCTTCATGTCTTAGTCTAACTTCTTGAATTATTCTAAGGAAGGGTATCTCAACTTAGTGGGTATTACTGCTTCTGACCCATATACCAACACATAGGGACTTTCCCCAGTCAAAGTTCTGACGGTTGTTCGATAACCCAACAAACCAAAAGGCGATATATCGTGCCACAATCGGTGACTATTGACCATTTTCCTCAAAAGCTTGATATTTTTGTTGGCAGCTTCTACGGCTACATTCCTTTGAGGACGGTATGCAGCTGAGTTACAGTGAGTGATCTTGAATTATTCACATATCTCATTCATCAAGTGACTATTCAGGTCCGCTCCATTATCCGTGATGAATAATTCAGGGATCCCAAATTGATATATCAAATCGTTCTTGATAAAGTCAGCTCTAACCTTCTTGGTGTTAGACTTGTTAGAAGCAGCTTCCACCCACTTGGTGAAGTAGTCGATGGCAACCATAATAAATCTGTGTCCATTCGAGGCAGGTGGATCGACTGGACCAATGACATTCATGCCCCAGGCTACAAAAGTCCAAGGTAAACTCATCGCATGAAGCTCGCTGGGAGGCACTCGAATCAAATCTCCGTGGATCTGCCACTTGTGGCATTTCTGCACAAACTTACTGCAATCATTTTTCATAGTCATCCAAAAATATCCAGCTCGCAAAATCTTCTTGGCTAAGGTGAACCCATTCATATGTGGTCCACACACTCTGACATGTACTTGTTCTAATAACTTCATGGCTTCGACTGAATCCACACACCTTAAGAACCCAAGGTTTGGGTACTTCTTCTAATCTTATTATTTTCCCTGCTTAATCATTAAGTTTTGTAAGGATTTCCCCATTTAAAAAAAAGTTATTAGCCATCCGGTGGATCGTCTTTTATTGGTTGGCAGTCACATCTTCTGGATAGGCTTTGGATTCTAGATATCTCTTGATATTAAAATACCACCTGGATAGTACCAGGACCTTTGTGCCCCGGCCCTTGATCAGATAAAGCTGCCTGAATGGCTTTTCGTCTAGATCTACTTTAACTTGTGCACAATGCGCAGGTTGCCCTTTTAGACTGATCACCAATGGATCGATCAAATTCTGGTTTGGGTGTTGAATCATAAAATATATAGTGGCCAAAGCATTGACAAATTCATTCTAAATCCTTGGAATATGATTGAATTTGATCTTCTTGAACCTGTTGCACAGGCTTTGTACCAATTCTACATATGACACAATCTTGGAATTCTTCCCAATCCATTAACCTTGGACTTGGTGAATTAATAAATATAAATCTCCAATGACCAATAATTCTCGAATATCCATATTAATAGCCAACTGAATACCGAGAATACAAGCTTCATATTTTTCCATGTAGTTGGTGCATGGAAAATAGAGTTTGGTTGTTACCGGGTAGTGCTGCCTAATTTCCAATACCAAAACTTCTCCAATAACCGATCCTTTGAAATTGAATGCTCCATCAAATAACAATCTCCAACCAAGATATGATTCTGCAATATCCTCTTCTACGAACAAGATTTCTTCATTTGGAAAATAACTTTGAAGCGGTTCATAATCTTCATAGATCAAATTTTCTGCTAAATAATTCGCTGGGGTTTATCCCTTGATTGCTTTTTGAATCACATATACAATGTCAAACTCACTTAGCAACATTTTCCAATTGGCCAATTTCTCCATAGGCATGGCCTTCTGGAATATGTACTTCAAAGGGTCTATTCTAAAAATGAGATATGTCACGTACGATGACAAATAATGTGTCAACTTCTGAGCTACCCATGTCAAGGCACCCCAAGTTCTTTCCAATAGAGTGTAACGAGCCTCGTAAAGAGTGAATTTCTTGCTCAAGTTATAGATTTCTCATTTCTTCTTCTTGCTTTCTTCATGTTGCCCAAGGACACATTCAAATGCATTATCTGAGATTGACAAATAGAGCAACAATGGGCTTCCTTCTCTTGGAGGAACCATTACCGACGGACTAGATAAATAACTTTTGATACGGTGAAAAGCTTGTTGACATTCCTCAGTCCAATTGGTAGGCGCGTCTTTCTTCAACAACATGAATATGGGTTCACAGATAACTAAATCGACTAATGTAATTCAATCTTCCCAAGAAACTCATAACTTTTTTCTTGGTCTTTGGAAGAGGCAAATCCTAGATTTCTTTGACTTTTGAAGGGTCAAGCTCGATTCCCCTCCTACTAAAAACAAAGCCTAATGACTTGCTGGTTGGAACCCTAAAAGCACAAATGGCAGGATTCAACTTTAGATTGTACTTCTGTAGTCAATCAAAGAATTTTTTTAAGTGAGCCAAATGGTCTGAACTCTCGCGGGACTTGATAATCACATCATCCATATATACTTCAATCTCCTTGTGAATCATGTCATGAATATAGTTGTCATGGCTCTCATGTATGTGGCACCTATGTTCTTATGGCTAAATGGCATTACCCGATAATGATAAACCCCCATAGTGTAATGAAGGCCATTTTGTCCACATCTTCTTCATTTATCAAGATTTGGTGGTATCCAGCAAAGAAATTAATGAATGACTACATCTCATGCTTTGCACAGTTGTTGATAAGGATATGGATATTGGGCGGAAAGTTATCTTTAGGATTGGCTTTGTTTAGGTCCCGATAATCAACACAAATATTGATCTTTCCATCCTTCTTTGGTACTGGAACAATGTTGGTTAACCATGTTGGATACTTTGTAACCTTTACCACTCCAGATTGGATTTGTTTTATGAATTTTTCCTTGATCTTCAGACTCAAATTTTGGCTTGAATTTTCGAGTCATATGCTTTACAGGATAAAATCCTTAATTGATGGGCAATTTATGGGATACAATATCCGTACTTAGTCCTGGCATGTCACTGTAGGACCAGGCAAATATGTCGATGTACTCTCAGTGTAATCTGATGAGTGCCCTCTTCTGTGCTTCTGTAAGATGAACATTGATTCGGGTTTCTTTGACTTGTTTCCTAGATTGACTGCCTCAGTTTCCTCTAAGTTAGCTTTTCCATGTTCTAAAAGTCTTTTAACTCTACAATTAACTTTTCAGGGATCATAGTTTCTTCATCATATTTTTCAAACTCATTGTCATCTACCTCGATTTGTTTATTTAGCTCTTGACATGACATGATAATGAAAGGTTTTAAATTACTATTACTGAAATCATAAACAAAACAAATTAGATAATAACAAGCAAATAAATAGAAATATTTTTGCAATAATGGAGGCTTTACATTGAAATCCAAAATATTTGCAAAGTATGTCTATGACTCGCACAAGTGCAAATCTATGCCTTTTGGAAAGCGAAAAAGACAGTACGAGGAAATTAAAAACATAAAGGGTGGGTCATGGGCCTCATCCGGACCATCACTGATTTTTCATAAAAAAACAGAGTCTTTGTTTACCCAAACAAACGGAGAGTCATAAGAGGAGTAGCAACCCAATCCTATAACTGCACGCCTGGCCTAGCCTCTCTAATCATGACTGCTTAGGGTACTTTTTATATTATAGCATTGCATTCCTCAAACAAATCCCCTATTCCATCCCCTATACCATTGCTCGGGGGACCACTTCTTACTAGGAATGACTATTACAGATGAGGTAGCAACTTTGGTAGTCCTAAATATGCTCTTTTTCTTTGATTTTTTCCTTGCCTCCTTAGAACACTAATGACGCTCAAAAGCACTCTCCCATAAGGACGTGGTAGCAATCGTTAGAGGAAAATAAAAGTAACCCAATGAGTTTTGGGGTCGAATCCACGGAGAGTGGAGTAATGACTCGCTAAAAGATCATCGAAAGATAATCACAAAGAGAGCAAATGTTCAACCAACTTAAAAGTAAAGATTGGGGGAATTGAAAAGGGAAATTACGTAGCAACTTTGATATCAACACAAGAGCAAAAATTAAACACAAGATTTGTATCAATGAGAGGAGGACTAGGGGTATGCTTCTGATGGGATTCTTCAAAGGGTTAGGGTATTTGAATAATTAAGCAAATTCTCGATTAATGATATGGGTAGCATTGGTTTTAATCATATTCGGTAATCTCTCGATCCTCTGAATATATTTCCTTTGGTATTTGTTCAAGCACCATAGGTTTCAACACAAACCAACCAATTAAATTTCTTGGGAAAGTCATACTATTTCTAGCTTAGACTCTTACATGAGAGTTTCAGTCGATTAAGTTATTTCTAGCCTCAATCTAAGGAAGAAATCTCAGATTCCCACTATTGAACTCCTATCCGAATTATGAACCCCTCTTTCAAGCAAGAACACAACTAAGAAAACTCAATTAATGTTTGCAACTATCAATTTTATGATTAACATTTGAGGAAGTCAATAGACCGATATCAATTCATCAATTTAAGCTCAATTAAACAGGACCCATACCCACATTCAAATAACCATCATACATATAGCGCTAAATAAGGAAATTAGTTACTCATACTAAGGAAATAAGAGAATATACCAATATGATAACTCATACTTCTATTCATAATTAAGCCAATATCCAAATCCAAGCTCAATTTGGTACAAAAATGGTGGATTCAAGTATAGAAGATGAAGAGAAAGAGTACTCTCTATATCCTCCTTGGGTACTACTCTATTCCAACACTATGAACTCAAAAATTGTTCAAAACTATCAGATACACACCTAAAATTGGGTTTTCGAAGCTTCCCAATACATTAATTAAAATTTGACAAAATGCCCTTTAGGATTGGTGCGACGCAATGTGCGACATGACGTGCGGTCGAACCACATGTTATGCACGTCACATGGCTCCAATCCTCAGACCTGTGATGCCAGTCACTTCAACTATGATGTACGAAGGGAGGTGCGGACCGAACACTGCATTATGCTGGTCGCCCAGCGGCCGCACCTCACGACAGATTCTTTCTATCTTTCAATCTCCTTCACACTTCAACTCCTTTTTAGCTCTTTGGGATTAATTACTGTGTTTTCTATTCTTGACCAAGAGTACTTGAATTTTCATCAATAAAGGCAATAAGTACCTCTAAATTTTATCAAAATATGGAAATAATTCATGAATAAAGACTCAATAAGTTGGTAGATTACCAACTTATCAAACCCCCAAACTTGAACTATTGCTTGTCCTCAAGCAAGATACTCACAAAGTAAGGAATGAATTATGCTCTAAGACACACAGGGTGTACACAAGATTAATCTAACATAAAAACTAAGAAAATAACAAACAAAAAGACTCAACTACAATGATCATCTCAATTTGGACCACCATATTCTCAAGGCAATTGCTCATTTCAAAATGTTCATAAAAAGGACTTTTTTTCTCAGTCAAAAACAAGGGAATTTGTCAATTCAAAACAAGATATTCAAGCTTCTCAAGTCATTGGCATGGACCTTCAAGGTTTGCCTCGAGATTTGCCACACAACTTGTCTCATTCATTCCTCTCAATTGAAATAGAGACTTCATCATTCCTTTCAAGTGTGTGATGCCACTCACCACAAGAGAGAATCCCATTAATAATCATGAAATTTACAATCAAAAGGAATTATAAGAGAAACAAAAATACTCTCACTCTCTCAAGGAAATTAAAGTGCACACGTATTGAACCATAGGCTTGCCCTTTATGTAATTTGCCACTAATTTAGAGTTACCAAGTTTGGAATTATTAAGGACTTGCGGGTTATGATATTGGCTAGGGCTAAGGTGAGGATTGCATTTGTCTCAACTGATTAAACCACCCTAACGCTCTTTGTGATCATTCAAAACACCGCTCACATTTTCAAACAAGAACTTCACCTTATTTCTCCCTCCCACAGTTCCAAGGTTCCCCTTTAACTCGATCACTCAACTTCCTTTATCACCTTTACTTGGTAGCACCAATTCTTTCTTTTCTTTCCATTTTGTTCATTTCATTGGACTATTTTGAAGCAATTTTCAATTTAGGTACGTGGTGATACCTTTTTTTTTAAACGCATTCCTTTTCTTCTCCATATTAGTTTATACACCCCTAAACTTAGGCTTTTGCCTATGTTGTCATTTCAATTCCTCCCCCCCCCCCAACTTAGGCTTTTAGCCTATGTTTCACTTTCGAGCCATTAGGCAGGACGGGTGCAAAAATTTAGGTTCCAAAAAGGGTAAAGGTATCAACAAGGTTCCAAAGAAAATTTACTATCTTAAAGGGGCTAACAAGGATTAATGTAAAGGGGAAGTCAATTTGAGTGAAGTGGCTTATTCAAAATGGCTAAAAGGTTATCTTCCAAGCTTGGTTACATATAGGATTTTACCTTTTATCACATTCAGGACAAGTTTTAGACAAAACATGCACACGATAATTAAGTAAAACCTTACCACACAAGGCATCCCAACACAAGAAATTCACAACGAGTCTCTCAATCAATTAGGACAAATGACTTTTGACAAGCTATTTCGAGTTCTTTTACATACTTATTTATGAATTGATCGAGCCAAATAGGGAGTGTGCAAGTCATGACAAGAGAATACTTTACTCAAAATTATTTTCCCTCTTTCCTTTAATGTCACACCCCAAGCCTACACCCTGGATGTGACACGCTGCTTAGTGTCACAAGTGACACCCAAGCTAACCCATTGTCTGGCATATCTAGACAATTTTAGTTAAAAACATGTACTGGGCAGAAGCTGAGCAGATGTTCATATCTGAGGTGGGAAAGAGCCCAGAACATGTATGAATATAAATATATATATAGTATAGTGATGACTGAAAACAACACTAATAACTTAATAGTTGAATCTAGTCTATGTTTGAAGCCCTCTAACTTATGTGAGTTGTTGGGATATGCCCCCATCTAAGTCTAATAATCTGAAAACTGAAAATTAAAATTGAAAGATAAAAGCATGTTTATCATCCCCAAGCTATAAGGACTCACCACTGAAGATGCTGAGTAAGGACAAGAACTCGAGCTAAGTGCAATCTGGATGTTGAGTGCCTGAACCTACATCATAAAATGATGTAGCACAAAAGTATGCATCAGTACTTCAGATGTACTGAGGATGCAAGATATATAACCAAGGTTGTAAAACGTAGATACTAATGTAGAAGTGTATATTAAACATGAACTGAAGAGTAACTGTATGCAATGACCGAGTAACTGAACATGATTATCATAACATGCTGATTTAAACTGAATAACTGAATACATAGTCAATGCAATACTGAGTCTGACTGTTTAAACTACTACTAACCGACATACCCCAAGCTAAGCTGGCTATGGGGCCAACCTGTAACCCTGGATGGAAGGGTGTTCATACCTTGCCAAGGGTACAAACTAATCTGACATGGATCCACTAAATTGATGTCCACAAGGGACAAATGTGTCATGCCTAAACTAACGGGTGACTCCTTTCTGAACCTACACTGGCACAGTAGTTCTGGGACTCAGGTACTACTACTAAAAGTCTCAGCCTAAACTGACGGGTGAGCCTTCATCTCTTCGTCCACTTGGTACTAAGTATACTCCCAACTTAATACATAAGAAATGAATGCAACTAAAATTCTGAATAGCTCAAATACTGATAAGCATCTGAGAATGCAATAGTAATACTAAAACTGATAGCATTCTAATTCTGAAGCATAACTTGACTAAATTATCTGATTAGCAAGTATAGGTCATGATTACTGCAATCAACACATGTTAGGGTTATTGAGTTTTGTACATATAGATGTCCTAGGTTCCCAAGAAAGCATGTAAACAATATCATACAACCAATAGAATCTGAATTGCACTTAGTTCAGGAAAATTTAGGAACCCTAGGTCTGAAGAACTAGTTGGAAACTGAAGAACTAAGCTGAGTCTAGGCACTCAATGGGTGAAAGGAACCCATTGATGAAATCCCACATACCTGGAAGAATATTCTACCGTTGAACCTTTTGATTTGGGGCTGAACTTAAAGAAACCCCTCTTTGCTTGTTCTTGAGAGAAAACACTTTTCTTTTGATAGAATTTTCTAAGTATGGAATTATTTTAGGAGTTATGAGGTAAAAGCATAAAACCCCCTTTAATTACTCCCAAAATGACTTAGTATCAGAGTTAAAAGAATTGGGAAAAGACCAAAATTCCCCTAACTTAAAATGAAAAAGTGCAGAAAAATCCTTCGTCGGACGGGCTACCTCACAGCATCGGTCCTGCGATGGCCTGTCGGCCCGAGTGTCAAAATGGACCAGGCTGGTCCGGCCCTCTAGGAAATCCCAATGATGCCTCCCATGGCCCATTACATCCATGAAGACCGTGGTGATTACCCGTCGGGGCTGAGGAGGCTGGGAAGGGCACTGGCGATTTCCCATTGGCTGCCCCATGGCTCGTCGGACCGCCAATGCCCATAGGGACTCTTGTCTAATAGAGGCAAACTTGACTGAGCCTCTAGGATCTTCCTACTGGGACCCCGATGGGACGTCGTGTTCACAACGCCCTTGGGTCAGCCCGTGGCACTTGCCTGGAGATGAAATTTTCTGAGTTCTTTTTGAGTTCTGGGTTTTAAATGCTGGTCTGAATTCTGGGCTGTTACAATATCCCTCCCTTGGAATCATTCGTCCTCGAATGAAGACTAACTAAGTTGAGTTTGGAGGGAAATAACTGTAATCCCTACCAACTGAATACTAGAAGCGAATATCTCACTGAGTCTAGTTCTAAGTACATGAAAGCATACTGAAAATACTGGAATAGCTAAGAAAACATTATTCTGAGACTGACATGCATAAGAGGAAACTGAGGGACTGGAGAGGAACTATTACCTCAAGATGAAATTGGGTCAGAAAGAAAGAGGTGAGGATACTTTGCCATCATGACTGCTTCTGCTTCCCAAACAGCTCCCTCAACTTACTGGTTCCTCCACAAAACTTTCACCGAAGTGACTTCCTAATTTCTCAACCTACGAACCTGACGGTCTAGAATTTCAATTGGAACCTCCTCATAGGTGAGGCTATCCTTCACAACCACACTTTCTAAGGGCCCAATTAATGTCGGATCCCCAACACACTTCTTCATAAATGAAATATGGAAAACTGGGTGAACCGCTGCTAATTTTACTGGCAACTCTAACTCATAAGCCACATTACCTATCCGTTTTAAGATTTTGTAAGGACCTACATATCAAGGACTGAGCTTCCCTTTCTTGACAAATCTCATCACCCCCTTCATGGGTGACACTTTCAGAAAGACCCAATCATTAATCTCAAACTTTAAGTCCCTTCTTCTCACATCTACATAGGACTTCTGATGACTCTGAGCCATATTTAGCCTCTCTCTAATAAGTTGAACTTTCTCCATATCTTCATGAACTGAATCCTTCCCAACCAAGGTTGCTTCACCTACTTCGAATCAACCAACTAGTGACCTACATCTATGCCCATAAAGTGCCTCATATGGGGTAATCTGGATACTGGAATGGAAGTTATTATTATAGGCAAAATCTATGAGGGGTTGGTGATCATCCCAACTACCCTTGAAATCGATCACACAAGCCCTCAACATGTCCTCTAAGGTATGAATGGTACGCTCTACCTGACCATCCGTCTGTAGATGAAATATTGTGCTAAGATTTACCTGTGTACCAAGACCTTTCTGAAAAGACTTCTAGAAATGAGATATAAACTGAGGACACCTATCTGAGAGAATAGACAAGGGAACCCCATGCAACCTGACTATCTCATTGAGGTAGAGTCTAGCATACTCCTCTACTGAATCTATAGTCTTAACTACTAGGAAATAGGCTGATTTAGTCATCCTATCCACAATCACACAAATGGAGTCGTACTGTCTGTGAGTATGAATTAAGCCCATAATGAAATCCATGTTGATAACTTCCCACTTCCAAGTAGGAATGCTAATATCATGAGCCACACCTCCTGGTTTCTGATGTTCCACCTTCACTTGCTGACAGTTGGGACACTTAGATACAAAATCTGCAATGTCCTTCTTCATGCCGTTCTAGCAATAGACTTCCCGTAGATCACGCTACATCTTAGTGGCACTGGGATGAATAGAGTATCTTAAATTATGGGCTTCTGTAAGGCTCTTCTGCCTCAACTCACCCACATTAGGTACACATACATGACCCTGGTAGCGAAATACACTATCTCCCCATTAGGAGAAAACCTCTACTCTCTGTTGATGAACTACACCTTTCAACTGAAGTAATATGGGATCGAAATCCTGTTTCTCTTTAACCTCTGCTACCAATGAAGATTCTGACCCATTATGGACTATCACACCACACTCTATTGTATCCATGAGGCATACCCCTAAGCGAGCAAGCCTATGAACATCCTTGATGAATTCTTTCTTCTCTTCTTCAACATGTGACACACTACCTATGGACAGTCTGTTGAGGGCATCAGCCACCACATTGGCTTTACCCGGATGGTAGAGCATATTCATATCATAATTTTTGAGGAATTCGAGCCACCTTCTCGGACAAAGATTCAACTCTTTCTGGGTGAACACATACTAGAGGCTCTTATGATACGTGAACACATCTACATGGACACGATACAAGTAGTGTCTCCAAATCTTTAGGTAAAATACAACTGCTGCGAGCTCAAGGTCATGAGTTGGGTAATTTTTCTCATAAATCTTAAGCTTTCTGGATACATAAGCTATGACCTTACCACATTGTATCAAGACACAACCAAAGCCGAATCTGAATGCATCACAATAAACTACAAAATTGTACATACCCTCTGGTTGAGTTAGAACGGGAGTTGTAGTCAACCTGGTCTTCAACTCTAGGAAACTCCTTTCACACTCATCTGACCACTGATACTTAACCTTTTTATGAGTCAACTTGGTCAATGGGGCAGCTATGGAGGCAAATCCCTCAATAAACCTTTGGTAATAAGTAGCCAAACCCAAGAAACTTCTGATGTCTGTCACAGAGATGGGTCTGGGCCAGTTCCTTACTATCTCAATCTTTTGAGAATCAACTCTGATGCCCTCAATAGACACCACATGACCAAGAAAAGCAACTGACTTCAACCAAAATTAACACTTACTGAACTTGGCGAATAATTGGTGATCTTTGAGAGTCTCCAACACCACTCTTAAATGGTCTGCATGTTCTTCCTTGTTGCGATAATACATGAGTATATCATCGATGAAGAAAATAAAAAACAAGTCTATGTACTTCCTGACCACTCTGTTCATTAAATCAATAAAAGTTGCAGGAGCATTTGTTAGTCCAAATGACATAACTACAAATTTATAGTGACCATACCGAGTTCTGAAGGCTGTCTTCAGAATGTCATAATTTTTGACTCTGAGTTAATAATAGCCGGATCTGAGGTCTATCTTAAAGAAGCAACTAGCACCCTGAAGTTAGTCAAACAAGTCATCAAACCTGGGGATGGGATACTTATTTTTGACTGTGACCTTGTTCACTGACGGTAGTCGATGCACATCCTGAGAGAACTGTCTTTATTATACACGAACAATACTAGAGCACCTCATTAAGAGATGTTGGGTCTGATGAAGCCCTTATCTAGAAGTTCTTTCAATTGTTCTTTGAATTCCTTAAGCTCAGCTGGAGCCATTCTCTAAGGAGGAATCAAAATAAGTTGGGTATCTTGAAGGAGGTCTATTATGAAGTCGATTTCCCTTTTGGGAGGAACTCCGGGAAGATCTTCTGGGAATTCATTCACTACAGGGACTAACTCAAGAGTTGGGGTCTCGGAGTTTGAATCCTTAACCCAAAAATGATGGTAGATATACCCTTTGGAAATCATTTTTTTAGGCTTAAGGTAAGAGATGAATCGACATATAGGCACTGAGGTATTACCCTTCTATTCTAAGACTGACTCATTTGGAAACTGAAACTGAACGATCCTAGTTCTACAATCGACTGAGGCATAACAGGAATGTAACCAATCCATGCCTAGAATAACATCGAAGTCAGTTATTTCTAACTCTACAAGATCGACTGAGGTGACTTTATGGAAAACTATGACATTTTTGTATACCCATCTAGCTATAACTAGATCACCAATAGGAGTAGAGATTGAGAAGGATTTTGGGAGTATTTCTAGACTGACACCGAAATTCACTTCTATATAAGGAGTTACAAAGGAGAATATAGCCCCTGGGTCTAACAAAGCATAAACATCTAAATAGAAGACTTCTAGTGTACCCGTGACCATATTGGTAGAATCCTCCTGTTCCTATCAAGCCTGAAGAACATAGAGCCTATTTTGGCGCTGACCACCACCTGTTTTGGAAGAGGTACCCTGCTGAGTAGGGTGACTTGTAGGAACTACCATAAAACTAGCCTGATTCTGAGTGCTAGTATCCCTACCCCTCTGAGAAGTTACTGGATAGTCTCTCATCCTGTGTCCTAGCTTGCCATACCCAAAGAAGTTCCCACTACCTGCCATACACTCACCCTGGTGGTTCTTACCACACTTCTTGCAAGTTAGATGAGTGCACCCTCTAGTGACACTATCTTGGGACTTAGAGCCTGGTGCCCTATCCCACCTATCCTGCCTGGACTTAGGCACCAGGGCACTAGCAGAAGATGGGGCTGGAGATGAAGATTTTGTATGGAACTGAGAGCGGTTACCACTCTCTGACCTCTGCTGAGAGTAGGTTAAGTCACCTGTTCTAGGTCTCTTAATGTTTCCCCTCTCTCTTTGATTTTCTCTTCCTCGATCTGCTGAGCATAAGTAACCAACTTGGAAAAATCCATCTCCTTGACCAGCATAGTAGTCTTGCACTCCTTGACCACATCATCAGACACACCAGATACGAACTTACTCATACAGGCCCTAGAGTCAGCTACTATTGCTTGAGCATAGTTAGACAATTGAGTAAATTTGAGTCTGTACTCCTACACACTCATATCATTCTGCTTCAGGTTGATAAAATCTTGGACCTTGGATTTTTTGAGTTCAAGCAAGAAAAACCTATCCAAAAATGCAGTCTTGAAGTCGTTCCAACTAACTAGACCTACATTAGCACAATGAAATTTCTTCCATTACTTGTACCAAGCATAAGCCACTCCTTTCAGCTGGTAAGCGGCTAAGTATGCACTCTCGACCAGAGTGTCACCCATAATATCTGTCACCTTCTGAATGTCATCAAGAAACTTTTATGGATCCTCTTTTGACTTGGACCCATGAAATTCTGGAGGGTTCATCCAAGTGAAGTCTCGTATCCTTGCTGCAGCAGTGTTGGGCTGAGGTTGAGCTGGTGCCACAGCCTGCTGGTTGACTTGAGCAGTCATGGCTTGTGAAAGCACCTGGAAAGCAGCCCTGAATTCAACATGGGTAACTTGCACATTCAGAGGGTCTGCTGGAGCTGCTGGTGCCGGTTGATTCCTCTCATTGGCTCTTCTAGGAGGCATTTTCTGAAACTCGTAGAGCATGAGTTACGAGGAGATTAAATAGAGTTCATACTCTATAGCACGAGATAGAAAAGAATGGAGTGAAGTTTTTCCTAATGATATCTCATAGCTTCTCCCCCATAAGAGTGGCGCGCTTCACACCCATGAAAAACACTCTACTCGATGTGGCTTTCAGACACCCTAGGAAACTTTAACCTGATGCTCTGATACCAAGTTTGTCATGCCCTGGACCTACACCCTGGATGCGACACGGTGCTTTGTGTCACAAGTAACTCCAAGCTAACCTATGGTCTGGCATATCTAGACAATTTTAGTTAAAAACATATACTGGGGAGAAGTTGAGCACAAGTTAATATTTGAGGTGGGAAAGAGCCCAAAACATGTCTGAATATAAAAATATATAGAGAGAGTATAGTGTTGACTGAAAACAACACTAACAACTCAATAGATAAATCTAGTCTATGTCTAATGGCCTCTAACTGATGTGAGTTGCTGGGACATGCCCCCATCTAACTCTAATAATCTATAAATTGAAAAGTAAAACTGAAAGATGAAAGCATGTTTATCATCCCCAAACTATGGGGACTAACCACCGAAGCTGCTGAGTAAGGACTGGAAATCGATCTAAGCACCATCTGGATGTTGAGCGCCTGAACCTACATTATAAAATGATGTAGAACAAAAGTATGCATCAGTACTTCGGATGTACTGAGCATGCGGGATATATAACCAAAGCTATAAAACATAGATACTGATATAGAAGTGTATACTGAACATGAACTGAAGAGTAATTGGATGCAATGATCGAGTAACTAAATATGAATATCACAATATGTTGATCTGAACTAAATAACTGAATACATGGTCAATGCAATGTTGAGTCAGACTATGGGAGCTACTACTAACCGACATACCCCAGGCTGAGCTGGCTATGGGGCCAACTTGTAATCCTGGAGAGAAGGGTGTTCATACCTTTCCAAGGGTACAAACTAATCTGATGTGGATCTACTAAAATGATGTCCACAAGGGACAAGGGTGTCATTTCTAAACTGACGGGTGACCCCTTTCTGAACCTATAGTGGCACCATAATTCTGGGACTCAGAGACTGCTACTAAAGGTCTAATCCTAAACTAACGGGTGAACCTTCATCCTTTCGTCCACTTGGTACTAAGTCTACTCCCAACTGAATACATAAGCAATGAATGCAACTGAAATGGTGAATAGCTCAAATACTGATAATCATCTGAGAATGAAATACTAATACTAAAACTAATAGCATTCTAATTATGAGGCATAACTTTACTAAATTATCTGGTTATCAAGTATAGGTTATGAGTACTGAAATCAACACATGTTAGGGTTATTGAGTTTTGTACATATAGTTGTCCTAGGTTCCCAATAAATCATGTAAACAATATCATACAAGCAATAGAATCTGAATTGCACTGAGTTCAGGAAAATTTAGGAACCCTAAGTCTGAAGAACTAGTTGGAAATTGAAGAACTAAGTTGAGTCTAGGGACTCAATGGGTTAAAGGAACCCACTGATAAAATCCCACATACGTGGAAGAAGAGTCTACCATTGAACCTTTGGATTTGGGGCTGAACTTGAAGAAAACCCTCTTTACTTATTCTTGAGAGGAAACACTTTTTGTCTGATAGAATTTGCGAAGTGTTGAATTAGTTTAGGAGTTATGAGGGGAAAAGAATAAAAAAAACCTTTAATTACTCTCAAAATGATTTAGTATCGGAGTTAAAAGAATTGGGAAAAGACCATAATTCCCCCAACTTAAAATGAAAAAGTGCAAAAAATCCTTCGCCGGACAGACTACCCGATGGCCTGTCGGTCTGGGCGTCGAAATGGACCAGGCTGGTCTAGCCCTTTAGGAAATTCTCACAATGGCTCCCACAGCCCGTCGCATCCACGATGGCTATGGTGATTGCCTGTCAGGGCTGAGGAGGCTAGGAAGGTCACTGGCGATATCCCACGGGCTGCCCCATGGCCCATTGGACTGCGACGCCCGTGGGGACCCCTATCTGATAGAGGAAGGCTTGATTGAACCTCTAGGATCTTCCCACGGGGACCTTTATGGGACATATGTTCGTGATGCCCATGGGTCAGCCCATGGGGCTTTCCTGGAGATGAAATTTTTTGAGTTCTTTCTGAGTTCTGGGTTTTAAATGTTGTTCTGAATTCTGGGGTGTTACATTTAATTTGCCAAAAACTTCTTACCAAGATTTTTTTTTTGGTTGGTCCATTTCAAGAGAAGAACACACAGACTCATTTTAAACTAAAACTTGGCATTTTTCCTTAGGAAAGTCGCCTCTCAATCTATCATAGGGAAACACCAACCCAGTTTGACACAAAAATAAACAAAAGAAAACAAACATAAAAGAAACATATTGCTCCTTGGTAAAGAACCATGGTATGAAGAAAACCCGTGAAGTTTATTCACTAAACTTCTATTAACAAGGCGACCAAAATTTTAAAGCCAAACAGGAGAACATTTTGCCAATTAAAACACCTTCTAGAACCCCCAAACTTGGACGGAACATTGTTCCAAATGTAAATAAAGTTTAGGTGAAGATTAATCCCTGAGGTGACATGTGATGCACATAGGGTCTGGGGCGAGGCGCCCGGGCCTTTGCACATATGACTAAAAATGAAATGCTGCCAGTGATCTATCTACTGCCATGTGAAATGGCATGCGATGCACACAAGGGGTGTGCAAAATGTCTCAGCCATCGCACGTTGAGCTGATACATCATTGGATTGCCAGTATTCTGATTGGAGATGCGAGACAATGTACGATGCGCATAATGGAAGGTGCGGTCCACATGCCAGGTTGCATGTTTGGTCCTGACACTTTGTCAAAAATGCCAGTTTTCTGCTTCTACCATGTGAAATGGGATGCGATGTGTACAATGTGGTGTATGGTTGCATGACCCAATGCACGTGGTCTTGGACGTTGAATTGAGGGTCTGTTGCAATGGGAGATGGCTTGTGCGAACCGTACTTCCCCAAGTGTGCCTATTACATGCAAAGAGGTGGTTTGATGCCCGTTAAACATTTCAACTCCCCTAGCTTGTTCCCTACCTACAAACTTTAACAAAAACAACAACAAAAATAACACCATGAGATAAATATGGAAAATAATGATTGATTCTTGAGTTTCCTACTAAGAAGACTTGGTTTAACATCATGGATCGAAGATGGTACCTCTCACTCATGGTTCATTGAGGAAGGTCACTTCTAGGAGCGCGACATCTTTTAGGATTCCCAAATACTTCTTGACTCATTGCCCATTGACTTTAAATGTTGAGCCATTTTTGGCTTCCAACTCAATTGCTCTGTTTGCAAAGACTTGAAATACCTTGAAGGGGCTAGACCATTTTGACTTTAGTTTACCTGAAAAAAGTCAGAGTCTAGAGTTGAACAGGAGCACCCAATCTTTGGGAGAAAATTCTCGCTTTAGGATTTGATGATCATGGTAATGTTTCATTCAAGATTTTTATAGTGAGGCATTCTCATAAGCTCGCATTCGAAACTCATCTATTTCCTTGAGGTCTTCAACTCTAGCATGCACAGCTTTTTCCCAATCTAAGTTCAACCTTTTTAAAGCCTACATTGCTTTATTCTCTAATTCCATCAGAAGATGGCAAGCCTTATCAAAAATTATTTGGTAGGGAGACATACCAATAAGAGTTTTGTATGTACTGTAGGTCCATAATGCATCATCTAATTTTCGTGCCCAATCTGTTCTATTGGTATTTACCATTTTTGTAAGAATGGACTTAATCTCCCTATTGGACACCTCAACTTGGTCACTTGCTTGTGGATGGTAGAGGGTGGTGACCTTATGCTTTACTCCATACTTCTTTAGTAGAGCACTAAACACCCAGTTGCAAAAGTGGGATCCTCCATCACTAATGATTGAATGAGGGGTGCCAAAATGAGAGAATATATGCTTTTTGAGAAACGTCATGACACTCTTTCATTCGTTGTTTGGCAAAGCAATCGCTTCCACCCATTTGGATTTATAGTCCACAGCCACGAGGATGTAAGTGTTTCCACATGAGCTTACAAATGGCCCCATGAAGTCAATGCCACACACATCCAATAATTCAACATCTAAGATTGGTGTCAATGGAAGTTCATGGCGACGAGACGCCCCCCCTTCACGTTGGCATTGATCATATTGTTTCACTAGATCATGTGCATCTTGATAGAGAGTTGGCCAATAAAACCTGCTTTGCAACACCTTTGAGGCTATTCGCATGCCACTATGGTGACCACTGATCACTGAAGAATGGCAAGCTTCCAAAATGGGCATCATTTCAATCTCGGGGATGCACCTTCAAATCAGACCATTTACACAAATTTGAAAAAGATAGGGCTAATCCCAATAGAATTTCTAGATGTCATGAAAGAACTTTTTCTTCTGATGGAAGGTTAAACCTTTCGGCAATATGTCACTTGCTAAAAAGTTCGCAAAGTCGGCGAACTATGGTATCAAATCATGCAAGGCAGCCAAGATGTGTTCATCAGGGAACACATCATTTATCTCAAGTTCCCTAATGGGCCGCCCCTCTTCTTCTAATCTCAACAAATTATCAGCTACTTGATTTTCACATCCTCTTTGGTCTTTACTTCAAAATCAAATTCTTGAAGTAGTAAGACTCATCGGATAAGCCGTGGTTTGGCATGTTTTTTTGGTCATCAAGTATCTAATCATCATATGATCTGTAGGCATGATGACTTTGATCCCCAAAAGGTATGCCCAAAACTTCTCAAAGGAAAATAGCACATCCAGCAACTCTTGTTCTATCACAGTATAATTCATTTGTGTTGCATTCAACATTTTGCTAGAATAGTAGATTGGGTGGAAGAGCTTTTATTTTTGCTGACCAAGTACTGCCGCCAATGCTACTCCACTAGCGTCGCATATTAGTTCGAAAGGTTTTGACTAATCAGGTGTGATGATGATGGGGGTGGATATTAAATTCTTTTTCAGTTTGAGAAAGGCTATCATACAACTATTGTAAAAATTGAATTTGGTCTCTTTTTCAAGAAGTTTGCATAATGGATAGGCTATCTTTGAGAAGTCTTTGATAAACCACCGATAGAACCCGATATGACCTAAAAATCTTCCTATTCCTTTTACGGTCTTTGGAGGGGGTAGCTTGGGAATAACTTTGATTTTTGCTTGATCAACTTCAATGCCCTTCTCAGATATCTTGTATCCTAGCACTATCCCCTTCTTTACCATAAAATGACATTTCTCCCAGTTTAAGACGAAATTCATTTCCTCACACCATTTGAGTACTTCCTCCAAATGCAATAAGTAATCATCAAAATTTTCCCCAACAACAGAGAAGTAATCCATGAATATCTTCATGGTATCTTCTACCATGTCTAAAAAGATGGACATCATGCATCTTTGGAATGTAGATGGAGCATTGCACAATCCAAATGACATTTTTCTAAATGCAAAAGTCCCATAAGGACAGGTGAAGGTTGTTTTCTCTTGGTCTTCAGGGCAATATAAATTTGGTTGTAGCCTAAATATCCATCAAGGTAATAGTAGAAACCATGGCCTGCCAATCTATCAAGCATCTGATCCATGAAAGGAAGAGAGAAATGGTCTTTTTCAGTCTATGAATTCAACTTTCTATAGTCCATGCACACTCTCCATCTGGTCACGGGTCTTAGAGCTATCATTTCGTCCTTTTTGTTAGGTACGACTGTGATCTCACCTTTCTTAGGTACACATTGAACTGGGCTAACCCATATACTGTAAGATATTGGGAAGACAACCCCTGCATCTAACCACTTGATAATTTATTTCTTAACCACCTCTTGCATGGGAGGATTCAGCCTTCTTTGATGTTCAATGGAGGGTGTGAAATCTTTTTGAAGATTGATTTTGTGTGTACATATTCCCAGAGGTATGCCAATTATGTCAGTAATGATCCAAACAAGAGCTCGAATACACTTCTTCAAAACCTTGAGTAGTGCTTACACTTGTTCATCAATAATTTGTTGGATATGATGATCGGTAATGTCTCATTGGCACTCAAATAGGCATACCTCAAGTGTGATGGAAAGGGTTTGAGTTCCAACACCAGAGGTTTAACAATAAAGGGTTTGGATGGGGGAGTTTGTCGATTCTTTAAATCAAGATCAAGTTTCTTCGGAGGATAGGAATAAGATCCTATTCTGACAAAAGCACCACATATTTCATCATACTCTCCCATTCTTTCACAATCATAGCTTAATAAAATGGCTTCCAATGTTTCTTCCACTAACCTTTCTTTTGCATGTAATTCAACTCTCTTCTCAATTTTGTTAATTGCAAAATGCCATCTGGAGACCATTTTGTTGCTTCATGGATCTACTCACATCGAAAGTTGTCTCTTCCTCATTCATGGAGAATTTGAGTTCCCCCAATTTCACTTTATTCAATGTGTGCCCCATTTTTAAACCTGGCTGCCCCAACACAATTGGTATTTCAAAGCCCCAGTGCAATCAAGTACAACAAAGTCAATAGGGTACACAAGCCGACCCACTTTCACCAACACATCATAGCCAATTTCCACAGGACTTTTCATTGACCGGTCCGTCATGAGTAGTTTTATCTCTGTAATGGTAGGTTGGCCAAGTTCTAACCATTTAAAAGTGGCGAGTGACATCAAATTCACACTTGCACTTTCATCACACACCAATCTTGTTGATCTTTACACAGCATTTGAATCACAAATAGTGAAAACACCTGGAGTTCCTTCATTATTAGCGAATTTGCCTGATAATATCGCACTACTTTGAGGGGTCATGCAAATAATCCCACACTCTATGAAGTTGTTTGTAGTGCACATTTCTTTCATAAACTTAGCATACTCGGTCATTTGGGTGATGCTACAACTTTATGGAATATTGACAGTGATTTTCTTCAACATAATTTCAAACTCTCTCGGTTTCTCCTTCTCTTTAGCTTGCAATAATCATTGAGGGAACAGAGGTGGACATTTAGGAAAGGGTTTACACACCTTGGCACTTTGTTCCGATGCTCTTGCTTTCTTGTACAACTAATTCCCATAGCTTTTTTTTTTGCCAGGCTTACTTGTATCCAAACTTGTATTTTCTATGGGGTTGGGTTGGTCTCTTTTATCATCCACTCCTTCATCTCTTTTCATTTGCTAAGATTCAAATTGGGAGGTGAGCCACACCATTCTATCTTTGAGATGTTTGATGGTGACAGAATGCAACTATACTATTTGAGCAAGGTTCCCAAGCTCGCATCTCCACCCTTTTGACACCTTCATCAGTGGACCCCACCTTTTTTAGTACCTTCACAAGCATGCTTTCAACTCAGGAGTTATCATCCTCAATGTTCTAACCTTGATTCCTATACTCCTATCTCCCGGAACTCGGACTAGCTTTTCGGAGACTAGCATGGGAACCCCTCTCATATTTCTCAATCAATGCTTCTTCACTGATTTCACAAGAACTATGTACTTCTTTTACTACCTTCACAACCCCAACAACACCAATGATGTTAACACTTTTGAATGTTTGATTTACCACACTCCTAGTGATGAATTCAGTGAGGTTTATAACAATTGATAACTCTCTATCCCTTCTCGCACCATTTTTCTTCCATTCATCAAATGCCTTAGCTGAGGTAGCACTCATTGCCCCCTCAGCTCCCCACATATTGAATTCACAATCTACGATAGTCACCTTCTCAGGTGCAAATGGGGGATGAATAGTAGATACTAGAAATCCAAATTTGTGGGTTTCACACCACTTTCTTACATCATAAACATCAAAAGGGTAAAATGAACAAACACTCTATAAAGTGAACTCAAACGACAATCAATTGGCAATTCAAAAATCACTCTCTGCCAATAGTGCATTTTTTATGACACTCAATAGTATACTCCCATAAGGAGGTGGTAGCGATCGTTAGAACAAAACAAAAATAACCTAAAGAATATCGGGGTCAAATCCATGGAGACTGAAGTAATGACTCACTAAGATATCGTCAAAAGATAATCACAAAGAGAGCAAATGTTCAAATAATTTAAAAGTAAAGATTGGGGGGATTGGAAAGGAAATTACATAGCAACTTTGATATCAACATAACAACGGAAAATAAATATAAGATTTGTATCAATGAGAGGAGGACTAGAGGTATGATTTCGTTAGGATTCTTCAAAGGGTTAGGGTATTTGAATAATTAAAAAAATTCTCGATTAATGATACAGGTAGCATTGGTTTTAGTCATATTCGGTAATCTCTTGATCCTCTGAATATATGTCATATGGTCTTTGTTCAAGCATAATAGGTTTCAACACAAACCAACCAATTTAATTGCTTGGGGAAGTCATACTATTTCTAGCTTAGACTCTTAGATGAGAGTTTCCTCTGATTAAGCTCTTTCTAGACACAATCTAAGGTAAAAATCTCAAATTCCCACTATTAAATTCCTATCCAAATTTTGAACCCCTCTTTCAAGCAAGAACACAATTAAGAAAAGTCAATTAATATTTGCAACAATTAATTTTATGATTAAAACTTGAGGAATTCAATAGAACCATATCAATTCATCAATTATAAGCTCAATTAAATAAGACTCATACCCAAATTCAAACACCCATCATACACATACCCCTAGACAAGAATATTAGCTACTCATACTAAGGAAATAAGAGAATATACCAATTGGTAAACTCATACTTCCATTCATAATTAAGCCAATATCCAAATCCAAGCTCAATTTGTTATAAAAATAGTGGATTCAAGTGTAGAAGATGAAGAGAAAGAGTACTCTTTATATCTTCCGTGGGTACTACTCTATTCCAAAACTATAAACTCAAAAAATATTCAAAACTATCAGGTACACACCCAAAATTAGGTTTTAGAAGGTTCCCAATGTGTCACTTCAAATTTGACAAAGCCCTTTGGGTGTGGTGCAATGCTGCAGGCGACATGACATGTAGTTGCACCATACATTATGTGCATCGTATGGCTATAATCCTCAGACCTGTGATGCTAGTCGCTTCAGCTATGATGCTCGAAGGGAGGTTTGGACCGCACACTGCATTGTGAGGGTCGCATGGCGGCCGAACCTCACACCAGATTCTTCTTATCTTTCAATCTCCTTCACACTTCAACTCCTTTTTAGATCTTTGGAATCAATTCCTTTGCTTTCTATTCTTGACCAAGAGTACCTGCATTTTCATCAATAAAGGTAATAAGTACCTCTAAATCTTATCAAAAAATGGCAATAATTCATGAATAATAGCTCTATAAGTTGATAGATTACCAACTTATCAAACACATACCCCAGTCCATGCTTGGACAGTTATCACAGGATACTTATTGGCTCAACTATGGCGTTGAAATTCCTGCCTAATCCAAACCCTAGCTCGAATCCACTCCTTATCATTGTGGTTGCAAGAATCTTGTAAATGAGGGGCATTGGCACTTGAGGAGCGAGATCCTCTCCTGTGGTTTTTATGATTTCCACAGTATAAAAGTTGCTTCCCCTTGAAGCTTCTTCAATCATGGGAACACAGCAATTTGGGTGGCTTAAATGACTCATCTTACCATGGATGATTACCTCGTGATCATGACATATGAATTTCACCATTTGACGCAAATTTGAGGGCACTACTCTAGCTTTATGGATCCACGGCCTACCAAGGAGTAAGTTGTAACTGGTAGAAAGGTCCATGACTTGGAACTTGGCATGAAACTCAGTGGGTCCCATCTGGATGTACAAATTAACTTCTCCAGTAGTTTCCCTCTGACCCCCATTGAAGGCTGTCACATTGATCTTACTTTGACGAATCTTACACAAATTATAATCTAATTAGGTAAGTGTGGATAATGGACAAATATTCAGGCCTGAACTATCTTTAATCAGAACCCTGCTCACAATCTTCTCTTGGTATTTAACTATGAAGTGAAAGGCCTTGTTGTGTATTAACCCTTAAAAGGGTAATTCATTATCGTCGAAACAGACATAGTGGCCTCCCATGACCTGACTCACTATAACAGTTAAATGTTTTGCACTTGTGCTTGTAGGAACATGGGCTTCATTATAAACTTTGAGTAGAGCCTGCCTATAATACTGAAAGCTCATAAGAAATGCCCAAATAGAAATTGGGCAAGGGTCTTCTCTTAATGCTTTACTAATTGAATACTCCTTCAGTTGCATTCTTCTTCAAAACTCTTTTACTTGTCCATAAGTGATTGACCTCTTTTGTTGAACCTTCCTGTAAGTATCATTGACTATGTCATCGGCGATATAACATCTTCCCAACCTAGTCATGCCATGAGCTGCGGTAGATTCTACCACAAACTCTTTTTTTGCTGGTACTAGAGAGAAGGCTTGATGTGGGGCTGTTATCACAACAAACTGTGGTTTCTCAACAATACTCAAAGAATCTACAACTTTTTCCAACACTTCTAGATTTTTAGGGCTAGTTGGTATTATTGACTTGCTCACCGTCCATTCTTCATCAACCTCTATCATATTTACACCGGTACCTTCATGGTTTGGAAGTGGGTTATTTGTAATACTTGGAGGTGCCATCTAAAGTGTGATAAACTTGTTATCGATTAAATCCTAAATATTGTGCTTTAGATTAATGTCGTCTTCAGTATCATGCCCAGCTCCTCTGGAGTGATAAGCACAATGTCGATCGACCCTGAACAATTGAGATTCAGGGTTACCAAGCTTAGACTGAACTGCTGAATAAATCTGGCAGCCTTAAATCTTTTGTATAACTCAGTCCTGATTTTTGCAAATTGAGTGAAAGTCCGAGGAACTTTTCTATCCAAATTTGGGTAGGGAAGATTAACATTATTTTGATTGGTGAGATGGGGAACTTGATGATAATTCTGATTATCAAGAGCCTTTTGATAAGCCTGAAAATTTGGGAGAGGTGCTTGGTAAGTAGGTTGAGTTTTTGGTTATGGAACTTGGTAGGTGGGTTGTATATTTGGTGATGGAGCTTGGTGGGTGGGCTGAGTATAGAAGACTAGTTGGAGATTTTGTGGGCTTTGGGTGTAGGTTGATAGTATGAGTGTTTTCTTAAAATTGGATCTGAAGGGTCTTCTGGGTCATGGGCTTGGACTAGAGGACACCAAAGACATGTCCTCTTTCTTCTTTTAAGGGAACCCTATTGATCCTGATTGTGCTGAGACTTTGGTAATTTACCACTTTGAATACCTTCTTCGACGGTCTCACTAATTTGAACTAAATCGGTGAACTTAGCCTTGACTGCCAATATCATCTTATTATAGAATTCAGATTCTTAAGAGTGAATAAACATTGTGCTAATCACTTTTTTAGTCATGAGAGGTCGGTCCTTTGCCGCCTATTTCCTCAAGAAATAAGCATAGTCTCGAAAGTGCTTATTTGACTTCTATTTGATACGATGCAGCCAAAATAACTTCTACATTGTAAACAAATTTTTGGGCAAAATCATTGGCTAGATCACTCTATCTAGACAATTTCTTTAATTCTTGAGTGGTGAACCACTCCAAAGCTTCTTCTCTTAAACTTAGGTTAAGTAGCCTCATCAATAATGCCTCATTTTTCCTTGCACCCACTATTTGGTAACAACAAATTATTAGGTGAGCATCGGGATTACCAATACTATTGAAGGTCTCAAATTTGGGGATTTTAAATCCCTCTTGCAAGTTCGATTCTGGATGAATGCAAAGGTCATCATAATCGTATCGCCTTTCATCAGACTGGCCATATGAATTCCTAATTCTAGTAATTTTCTCTTTCATCAGTGCCATAAAATGACATTTCTCCCAGTTTAAGACCAAATTCATTTTCTCACACCATTTGAGAACTTCCTCCAAATGCAATAAACAATCATCAAAATCATCCCCAACAACAGAGAAGTCATCCATGAATATCTCCATGATATCTTCTACCATGTCTGAAAAGATGGACATCATGCATCTTTGGAATGTGGCTGGAGCATTTCACAATCCAAATGACATTTTTCTAAATGCAAAAGTCCCATAGGGACAGGTGAAGGTTGTTTTCTCTTGGTCTTCAGGGCAATATAAATTTGGTTGTAGCCTAAATATCCATTAAGGAAACAGTAGAAACCATGGCCTGCCAATCTATCGAGCATCTGATCCATGAAAGGAAGAGAGAAATGGTCTTTTTCAGTCCATGAATTCAACTTTGTATAGTCCATGCACACTCTCCATCTGGTCATGCATCTTAGAGATATCATTTCATCCTTTTAGTTAGGTATGACTGTGATCTCACCTTTCTTAGGTACACATTGAACTGGGCTAACCCATGTACTGTCAGATATTGGAAAGACAACACCTGCATCTAACCACTTGATAATTTCTTTCTTAACCACCTCTTGCATGAGAGGATCAGCCTTCTTTGATGCTCAATGGAGGGTGTGCAATCTTTTCGAAGATTAATTTTATGTGTGCATATTCCCAGAGGTATGCCAATTATGTAAGCAATGGTCCAACCAAGAGCTCGAATATGCTTCTTCAAAACCTTGAGTAGCGCTAACACTTGTTCATCATCAATTTATTGGATATGATGAGCGGTAATCTCTCATTGGCACTCAAATAGGCATACCTCAAGTGTGATGTAAAGGCTTTGAGTTCCAACATCGGAGGTTTAACAATAAATGCTTTGGATGGGGGAGTTTGTCGATTCTTTAAATCAAGATCAAGTTTCTTCGGAGGATAGGAATAAGATCATATTCTGACCAAAGCACCACATATTTCATCATACTCTCCCATTCTTTCACAATCATAGCTCAATAAAATGGCTTCCAATGTTTCATCCACGAACCTTTCTTTTGCATGTAATAAAACTATCTTCTCAATTTTGTTAATTGAAAAATGCCATCTGGAGACCATTTTGTTGCTTAATGGATCTACACACATTGAAAGTTGTCTCTTCCTCATTCATGGAGAATTTGAGTTCCCCCAATTTCACTTTATTCAATGTGTGCCCCATTTTTAAACCTGGCTTCCCCAACACAATTGGTATTTCAAAGCCCCCAGTGCAATCAAGTACAACAAAGTTAACAGGGTACACAAGCCGACCCATTTTCACCAACACACCATAGCCAATTTCTACGGGACTTTTCATTGACTGGTCCATCATGAGTAGTTTTATCTCTTTAATGGTAGGTTTGCCATGTTCTAACCATTTAAAAGTGGCGAGTGACATCAAATTCACACTTGCACTTTCATCACACACCAATCTTGTTGATCTATGCACCACATTTGAATCACAAATACTGAAAACACCTAGATTTCCCTCATTATTAGGGAATTTTCCCGATAATATCACACTACTTTGAGGGGTCATGTAAATGATCCCACACTCTATGAAGTTGTTCGTAGTGCACATTTCTTTCACAAACTTGGCATACTCAGTCAATTGGGTGATGCCACAACTTGATGGAATATTGACAGTGATTTTCTTCAACATAAATTCAAACTCTCTCGGTTGCTCTTCTCTTTAGCTTGCAATTATCATTGAGGGAATGGAGGTGGACATTTAGGAAAGGGTTTACACACCTCGGCACCTTGTTCCGATGCTCTTGCTTTCTTGCACAACTCTCGCTTTCTTGCACAACTAATTCCTATAGCTTTTTTGTTGCCATTATTACTTGTATCCGGACTTGTATTTTCTATGGGGTTGGGTTGGTCTCTTTTATCATCCACTCCTTCATCTATTTTAATTTGCTCAGATTCAAATTGGGAGGTGAGCCACACCCTTTTATCTTTGAGATGTTTGATGGTGACAGAATGCAGTTGTACTATTTGAGCAAGGATCCCAAGCTCGCATCTCCACCCTTTTGACACCTTTATCAGTGGACCCCACCTTTTCTAGTACCTTCACAAGTATGCTTTCAACTCGGGAGTTATCATCCTCAATGTTCTAACCTTGATTCCTACACTACTGTCTCCCTGAACTCGAACTAGATTTTTGGAGACTAGCATGGGAACCCCTCTCATATTTCTCAATCAATGCTTCTTCACTGATTTCACAAGAACTACGTACTTCTTCTACTACCTTTACAGCCCCAACAACACCAATGATGTTAACAATTTCGAATGTTTGACTTACCACACTCCTAGTCATGAATTCAATGAGATTTATAACAATTGTTAGCTCTCTATCCCTTCTCGCACCATTTTTCTTCCATTCATCAAATGCCTTAGCTGAGATAGCACTCATTGCCCCCTCAGCTCCCCACATATTGAATTCACAATCTACAATAGTCACCTTCTCAAGTGCAAATGGGGGATGAATAGTAGATACTAGCAATCCAAATTCATGGGTTTCACACCACCTTCTTACATCATAACCAACAAAAGGGTAAAATGAACAAACACTCTATAAAGTGAACTCAAACGACAATCAATTGGCGATTCAAAAATCACTCTCTACCAATGGTGCAATTTTTTATAACACTCAATAGTACTCTCCCATAAGGAGGTGGTAGCGATCGTTAGAGCAAAACAAAAGTAACCCAAAAATTTTGAGTTCCGAATCCATGGAGACTGAAGTAATGACTCACTAAAAGATCGTCAAAAGATAATCACAAAGAGAGCAAATGTTCAAATAACTTAAAAATAAAGATTGGGGGATTGGAAATGGATATTACATATCAACTTTGATATCAACATAACAATGGAAAATAAACATAAGATTTGTATCAATGACATGAGGACTAGGGGTATGATTCCATTAGGATTCTTCAAAGGTTTAGGGTATTTGAATAATTAAGCAAATTCTCGATTAATGATACAGGTAGCATTGATTTTAGACATATTCGGTAATCTCTTGATCCTCTGAATATATGTCCTATGGTCTTTGTTCAAGCATCATAGGTTTCAACACAAACCAACCAATTCAATTGCTTGGGGAAGTCATACTATTTCTAACTTAGACTCTTAGATGAGAGTTTCCTCCGATTAAGCTCTTTCTAGCCTCAATCTAAGGTGAAAATCTCAAATTCCCACTATTGAATTCCAATCTAAATTATGAATCTCTCTTTCAAGCAAGAACACAATTAAGAAAACTCAGTTAATGTTTGCAACCATTAATTTTATGATTAAAATTTAAGGAATTCAATAGATCCACATCCTTCACACTTCAACTCCTTTTTAGCTCTTTGGGATCAATTCCTTTGTTTTCTATTCTTGACCAAGAGTACCTGCATTTTCATCAATAAAGTTAATAAGTACCTCTAAATCTTATCAAAACATGGTGATAATTCATGAATATTGGCTCAATAAGTTGGTAAATTACCAACTTATCAAACACATACCCCAGTCCATGCTTGGACAGTTGTCACAGGATCCTTGTTGGCTCAACTATGCCGTCGAAATTCCTGCCTAATCCAAACCCTAGCTTGAATCCACTCCTCAACATTGTGGTTGAAAACATCTTGTAAATGAGGGGCATTGGCACTGGAGGAGCGAGATCCTCTCCTATGGCATTTTTGATCTCCACAGCATAAAATGCAATCATGGGAAAATAGCGATTTGGGTGGCTCAAGTGACTCCCCTTACCATGGATTATTACCTCATGATCTTCCCATATGAATTTCCATTTTGATGCAAAGTTGAGGGAACTGCTCCAGCTTCATGGATCCACGGCCTCCCAAGGAGTAAGTTGTAACTGGTAGAAAGGTCCATGACTTGGAACTTGGCATGAAACTCAGGAGGTCCCATCTAGATGTACAAATTAACTTCTCCAATAGTGTCCCTCTGACCCCCATTGAAGGCTGTCACATTGATCTTACTTTGACGAATCTTACCCAAATCATAATCTAATTAGGTAAGTGTGGATAATGGACAAATATTCAGGCCTGAACTATCTTTAATCAGAACCCTGTTCAAAATCTTCTCTTGGTATTTAACTATGAAGTGAAAGGACTTGTTGTTTATTAACCCTTAAAAGGGTAATTCATTATCACCAAAACAAACACAATGGCCTCACATGACCTGACTCTCTATAACAGTTAAATTATCTGCACTTGTGCTTGTAGGAACATAGGCTTCATTATGAACTTTGAGTAGAGCCTGCCTATGAAACTGAAAGCTCATAAGCAATGCCCAAATAGAAATTGGGCAGGGGTCTTCTCTAAATGCTTTACTAATTGAATACTCCTTCAGTTGCATTCTTCTCCAAAACTCTTTTACTTCTCCATCAGTGATTGACCTCTTTTGCTGAACCTTTGTTTAAGTATCATTGACTATGTCATCGGGGATATAACATCTTTACAACCTATTCATGCCATGAGCTACGGTAGATTCTACCACAAACTCTTTTTTTGCCGGTACTTGAGAGAAGGCTTGATGTGGGGTTGTTATCACAACAAATTGTGGTTTCTCAACAATACTCAAAGCAGCTACAACTTTTTCCAACACTTCTGGATTTTTAGGTCTAGTTGGTATTATTGACTTGTTCACCATCCATTCTTCATCAACCTCTATCATATTTACACCGGTACCTTCATGGTTTGGAAGTGGGTTATTTATAATACTTGGCGGTGCCATCTGAAGTGTGATAACCTTGTTATTGATTAAATCCTAAATCTTGTGCTTTAGATTAACGTAGACTTCAGTATCATGCCCAGTTCCTCTAGAGTGATAAGAACAATGTCGATCGACCCTGAACAATTGAGATTCAGGGTTACCAAGCTTAGACTGAATAGCTAAATAAATCTGGCAGCCTTAAATTTTTTGTATAACTGAGTCCTGGTTTCCGCCAATTGAGTGAAAGTCTGAGGAATTTGTCTTTCCAAATTTGGGCAGGAAAGATTAGCATTATTCGGATTGGTGAGAAGGGGAACTTGATAATAATTTTGATTATCAAGAGCCTTTTGTTAAGCCTGAAAATTTGGGGGAGGTGCTTGGTAACTAGGTTGAATATTTGGTTATGGAACTTGGTAGGGGGGTTGTATATTTGGTGATGGAGCTTGGTAGGTGGGATGAGTATAGAAGACTGGTTGGAGATTTTATGGGCTTTCGGTGTAGGTTGATAGTATGAGTGTTTTTTTTAAAATTGGATCTGAAGGGTCTTCTTGGTCTTGTGCTCGGACTAGAGAACACGAAAGACACGTCCTCTTTCTTCTTTAGAGGGAACCCTATTGATCCTTATTGTGCTGAGACTTTGGTAATCTTACCACTCTAAATACCTTCTTCGAGGTCTCACTAATTTGAACTAAATTGGCGAACTTAGCCTTGACTACCAATATCATCTTATCATAGAATTCAGATTCTTAAGAGTGAATAAACATTGTGCTAATCTCTTCTTTAGTCATGGGAGGTCGGTCCCTTGCCGCCTATTTTCTCAAGAAATAAGCATAGTCTCGAAAGTGGTTATTTGACTTCTATTTGATACGATGCAGAGAGTATCGATCCAAAATAACTTCTACATTGTAAACAAATCTCCGGGAAAAATCCTTCGCTAGATCACTCTATCTAGACCATTTATTTAATTCCGAAGTGGTGAACCACTCCAAAGCTTCTTCTCTTAAACTTTGGTTAAATAGCCTAATCAATAATGCCTTATTTTTCCTTGCACCCACTATTTGGTAACAATAAATTCTTAGGTGAGCATCGGGATTCCCAATACCATTGAAGATCTCAAATTTGGGGATTTTAAATCCCTCTGGCAAGTTCAATTCTGGATGAATGGAAAGGTCATCATAATCGTATCCCCTTTCATCAGACTGGCCATATGACTTCCTAATTCTAGCACTTTTCTCTTTCATCAGCGCCATGTCATGATCACGCTTCTCCTTTATGGCTTTCAGCTCTCTCTCCTTTTCTTCATAGTGTTTAAGCTCAGGATTTTTTGGAAGAGTTGTATATAGTTCTACCATGGCATAAAAGGTAGAAGGTTTCATATTCTGTACTGGCAGGGTCTGTACATGTAGAATGGTATTTGGATATGTGGAGGTATAGTTCTGTGGATTAGCGACATTTGCACAATTGTTTTAGGAGTTGTAGGCATTTGGCAGTGTGTTTTGGTATTTTGGAGGAAGGTTTTGTGGGTTGTAGGCGTGAGGATTGTTGTTCGATTTGGTATCCTGGATGGGGGAGTTTATGTTTGGTAGGATGATCTTGTATGAAGAGGGTTGTTAGAGATAGGTTCATTAGTGGGCCTGGGGATGGAGGCGGAAGGTACATCTCTTAGGCAGTTTTTGGTTAATAGAGAGTTAAGCGGAGGAAATTAAAGAGGTGGCTAGGGGTTGCCTAGAGTCAGAGTATTAGTAGAGATGGCTAGGCTTTCCATGTCCTTGGCTTTCTGGACTTTTTCTTGCATCTTTTCTAAGTTTTTTGTGAGTTCAGCGATCATCTCTCTTTGCTCTGCGATCACATTATCTCTTATTGTTAATGCATTTTCTCCCTCACTATCAGTCTTTTTGTCTTTATGGAAGCAACGGTTAGGGGGATAATCCTTATGTCATTTGTACGAGTAAAATAAGAGTGTTTGGCCAGCTTGGTCAACACAAATCAGTTTCTATACGATATTCTGCTACCTAATAAAGTAAAAATAACTGAAAAGGCAAATATGTTAGATTCCATTGGAAACAAGTAATACAAAATATCTGACTAGAAATAAATACATAGGAATTGTTCTAAATTCATAAAAGTTGCTTTTATCAAGGAGAATTGATCCATGGGTAATTTTACTCAAAAGGTTCAACAGATAGGACTTTTTCTATTAATTTTGGGCGTGTAGATTTTATTAGAAAGGTTGAGTCATTGAATCTTCGTCTTCAAATATCTCTGCTTGTCGACTCTTCTGAACTCCCTTTGGCATCCTTATCAAAGTGGGGGAATGTAAATTTTTTAAAGATAGGGGCCAGGCCTTGAAGGCTGTCTATGTATCTTACGAAGGAGGAGTCAGGCCCTACGTAGTTCGAATATGTAAAGGATAAGTTTTTGTTTTTATTTTATTCATCCATTATATTTGATTACAAGGGGAAAGTAAAGACATAAACATAACAACTTAAAGGAAAACTTTGCTACTTTTAAAGCTTGATTCTGGATAGTGGTGGATCTTTGCTCTACATGATCTTCTTCCTTTCAATATTCTTTTCAAGGGTAGTAGGGTGGTAACTCCAGCTAAAGGTGCTCTAAGTCAACCCTAAAGTCATGGCAAGTCTCAATTTCATGGCCCCCTTGACCTGCATGGTAGAGATAAACTTCTTTTTCTCGGCGCCAGGCCCTGAACATTCTTCCTATTTTTCTCTCAATTGGCTCTAGAATTTTTGCATGAAGAAGCTTTGCATAGATATCATAGTAAGTCCCTTGGAAGATTATGAAGTCATGCCTATGAATTACTATATCTATAATGATCGGCATGCCAGGGCAGACTTGATCGCACGTAAGGATAGTTTGGGGACCCTACAGGAGGCTTATCTAGCCACTGCTAATCATGTGATGAACTCAGGCTCTTAAGGCATTGCATTCGTTAATGGTATGCCCCTTCTAACGTGGGTGATAAGCGTTTTTCTTGTGTTTATTCTAAGGGTGAAATCTGAATCCCTCAGCTTGATCGGGATGATGAATAGGTCAGACAAGAGGATAAACCTGGGACCCCGAAGATATTCCCTAGAATGGGATTTGAGAGTGACCTTATCCTGGTTGTCCATACGGTATCATCCTTGATTTTTGGTCCAATGGTTTGTGGCTTGACTGGGAGGCAGGGCTTGTTCAACAATCCCTTGCTCGGGTTCTTTGTCTTTTTCAATCAAATCTTCAAGCCACTGTATAAACTCCTCGCCCTCCTGATCATTCATAGATTTTTCTTGTGCCGCTATTGCATCAACCTTAGCTATTTTTTCTTTCGTGGTAGCTATTTCTTTATCCAACCTTGCAGATTTGGCCAATGCAACTTCGGTGAGTTGCACCACCTCCTCGGTTTGCTTTTCAACCTCAACTATTTCCCTATCAATTTCTTCCATCCTCCTAAGTATTGCTTTCTCGGTGTTCATGGCGAGTGAACTTCCTGAGAGATAGGGGAGAAGTACTTAGGCATGTTTGAGGGGGGTTTTGGATTTTCTGGGAAACATGAAAAACTTGAGGAGTAATTTGGTAGAACTTTGTGCTTGTGAGTTTATTTTCTACCTATGATGTTCTTAAAATCCATAAAATATGAGTGGATTAGTTCATCCTTGATTTGAGCAACACACGTAGCACATGAGGCAGTTGAAACATACAAGTATACAATAACACATAAGAATATAATAACGCGCGTCCTAGACAGATATGTGACCTTTTTGTGCCAAAGGTAGGCCTAACAAAATTGAAGGATATGCATGCCATTTGTAAAATGTTCCATTTCCCCAAAAATATATTATATACAAACTGATTGAATCAAATGGGGATATAAAAAAAGGAAAAGGGATTTACAATAAATGTCAGTCCCACACAGGGGTACATTCCTAAACTAGGCCGTCATGGATGGTCCTTCAATCTTGAACTTCTTGGACTTCATAAAAAAATTGAACGCCTTTTGAACGAAGATCTTCTTTTGATTACAATGAGAGAAACCACCAAAATATTTCTAACCCCGAGGAACAATGGTTCGTACAATCCAATATCACATCCTTAAATTAAACACATAAGGGATGCTCGCCTTTTATTGACTCGTGGGCAATAGATGCAAGGTGGTCTTTCTAATAGGCCCAATACCCCTAAGATATTGGATCGTCCTAGGCCAATGCCTAAAAGATGGGTTTGAGTTTCGCTCTACCCTAGTTGTCTAGAGTGGGTTTTCTTTTAAATAGAACGGGACCCAAGCGGATAACTTGGGTTAGAAATACGATAGCCATTGAACACATAATGTACCCATAAACTATCATATCTCTGAGAAAGTGTTATTTATGGATAGAGGCCACGAGATCGTGAGCCTCTCTTGAACATAAATAAATTCGCGTGTCATGTGGCAGAAGATACCATAAAATGCAATGACAATATATTCACGATAAATAAACACATAAGAAAATAATAATTAAAATTTACTAACTATTACAATATTTCGAATAATAAGTCACACAAAGTTAGTCAAAAAATTTAAATTTGGTTAGAACCTAAATAAATCTCCAGCAGAGTCGTCATTTCTGTTTTATCCCTTTTTTGGAATTAGATTTAAAAGAAAATAAAAATATTTTCAATACTCTAGAAATTACTTCAAACTTAAAAGAAAGTTCCGAAATAATTCCAAAACAAACAGAGTCGCCACTTATTTTTTATAGAGAAATTAAGTAAAACACAAAGAATTCCAAAGACTTAAAAACATAAATAAATCTTTAAAAATTAGAAAAAATGGGTAAGAGTTCAAGTAACGTCTTAAGAAATTTTTTAAGGCACTTAAGAACGTTCTTTTAAAAATGGTTGACCAATAAACAATTTTGACTAACTTAAAATAAGATAACTAATTTTTGAAAGAGTTGGATTTTTGCATGAAAATATTTAAGATTTATTATAAAGAAAATTGATTTATAACATCACTTAATTCAAGGTAAAAATAGGTTATTTTGGCTAAAAGAAAATTCATTTGAAAAGATTCGAATTTAAAGAAATTTGCAACTTTATTTAAAAAACAATTATTACTCGAAGCAAAGGCTATTGAAACTTTCATGTTTTTTTTTTTTTTTGAACCAAGTATTTTTAAAGGACTTATTTTATTAACAAGTATTGAAAAAAGATAAGACCCATGTTTTGAAAGGGGAAATTTAAAGAGAAATTCATTTATAGATGAAATAGCGAGAATGGAACGATAGTTAAAATTGCAAGAGAATAAGTAGTCCATGAAAAATAACAATTTTGTTGAACCAAAAAAAATTAAAGAAAACACCCTTTTTTTCAAGAAAGGTGAAAGTGAGAAATTATTTTATAAAAAAAATGTTTGGAGTTGTAATGAGAAGAAACTGTTAAAAGGAACTTTTAAAAAAATAAGATTACTTCTTTAAAGAAAATTTTGTAACCAAAAATGGGTAATTTACCTAAATTAATTTTGAAATGGTCGATAAGATGGGAAAATTTTCTTTTAGACTATTTAGGAAGCAATACGATTACGTGAGGGATTAATTAAAAGAGAAAAATTATTTCATTGTTCTAACGAAAACTAATACAAAAGTCCATTTTTTTATTATCTAAATGATGCATGATCTAAGTGAATGAAAACAATTAAGGATAAAAGAAAGCTAGCATACTTGAGGGAATTTATTTAGATTTAATTACATTAAAGTTAGTTAATACAAATAATATAACTAATTACAAATAAGAGAGAAGGATGAGAATTGGGCTCCTTTTGGCCCATTTTTTAAAAAAAACTGTCCAAAATGGACTCTTGGAACTTATGGATTCTTGGGTTCATTTTTAGCCCATTTGTCAGCTATATATCACTAACTTTTTCCTCCATGTTTTCATGGTATACACACTGTATATCAGTGTAATAATCATGTATATTTGCTTCCAATCTTATGTATACACTATGTATATCAGCGTACTTCTGCAACACCAACCTATGAAACTTGTATCTCGCATATATTCAGTGTATACTGGCCTTCAATCTTGCATATGGAGTTTTGACTGAATGAGATGAAGGTGTTGGGCTTGGCCCATCCTGAGTGATGCGAGGTGGGAGTCTAAACAGACCCGTTGCAAGTTGTATCATGCAAAAGAGACAATGTAAAAAATGAGTATTATGAAAGGAAAGACTCCATTAATTATACGATTGAGGAAAATAAATCAATGCTTGACCTAGTCTAAATAGAGAATTGGAAATGGTAGTAATATCACGAATGAGGTATTTGAAAGCTTCAAATTTAATATTTTCCAATATATGTGCATTAAGCAAAGTTAGTATTGAACACCAATGGCACCTAATAACTTGAGTAACTAAATGTAAACTTCACATGAAACATAGATAAGAATGATAATAGGCTAGAGCCAAAAGAAAATCAGTACTCAAACAAATTTCGAAGCTTTAGCTATTCCTCACGGCTAAATTATTGCCAACGAGAAAGAGACGGCGAGTACATGATTTAAAGCAAAAAACTTAACTATGTTTCAAAATTTCATAAAGCACGAGGGGGCCTAGACAATTATTCTGCTAATTAGATTACTAGTCGTACCTTTAAATCATATTATATATATATATATATAAGAAAGAGATTATTTGATTAATCTATCTTCTCTCTAAATTATGCTTGGCAAACAATTCTAAAACTCTTCTACGCATAAGCTCACATGTAAATAAAAGAAAGACAACTTAGGGGAGCATGTTGCATTTAGAAGACCAAGCCAAAACACCTCTAAGAAGTTCACCATTTCCTTTGCCTAAGAACAGATTTTAAGAACTCTGCACCTAGAAAATAGTATGTGTAGGTATAGAGCTTCATAGAAAACAAGAACATATTATCTTACCACAAATCGAATCTCTTCTACTTGGCTTCTTTCCCCGGGAAAAACTAGAAAGCAACCCCAAGAGAACAAAGCTATCAAAGAGAAAACAAAGGCAACGATGACACTCTTCTTTAGGAAAATTCCTTTATTTGTCAAAACTCTAACCATTTAAACCAATATTATCTGAAGCACAAAAAACAATATATTAGTTTCATGTTTCGGTACAAAATAGGCTGATTTTCATACTAGAACAATAAATAGCTACTGGACATTCCCAATGCATGACTCGTGAACCTTACTTTGTATTATGAAAAAAGTAGGTCCATGAATGAGATCGATATGTGAACAAATAAATGTCAACATAGGAGATTAATTCCTTGTCAATCAAAACAACACACAAACAAACCAACTACCATCAAATTCTCTTCATGATGTATAAAATCAAACCCAAACTCAAACTGCACATTCTTTGAACCATCAATAGCAAGTGAGAAAGAATGAGGAACTGCAAGTCTGAGAGCACCTAGAAGTGAAAAAGAAGAAGAGTTTACCTTTTCCCGAATAGAAAAATAGAGAGCGAACGAGTTAAGTTTTTTGATGACTTTCCAATGAACTAAGAGCTTGAAGCTTCTTGGTTTCCAAACAGCAAGAGGAATAGAGCACAAAAATCTTTGAGAAAACTAAACCAAATAGTGTGATTTTTGCTTTGAATTTGTCTTGATTTTTCAGGTTTCCCTAAAATCAGAAGAAAAGACTCTCCAAGATTTTTCTACCTAAAAAATCATCTCTCAACAGTGAGGATGGAGGGTTTTATATAGGGGAGATTCTGGGGTTTACAACGGCTGAACATAGGGAGAAAACAAGTAGAAATTCAGATAGGGTTAAGGGATTTTGAAAATCAAATACCAAAGTTCTTCCTGATGATGACACGCATGTACCTTTGGGTACGAATTCGATCATCATCCAATGATTTTGAGAGGCTTACACCAGATTTTATAGAGAGCAACATTGTGGACTCCACCTGTGAGCGTCTGGGTTCTTCTTGAACTAACTAGCTCATCAATTTTCAATAATGAATGGTGACAAAAAGGAAATTAATGGAGTTTGGATGGAGAACAAGGATTTAGGGTTGTTTAGTAGAGTTGGGGTTGTCATTTAGAGGAGTTTGATGGAGAAAAGGTATTAGGTTTGTCGTTGTTATGGGTGTGAGTAACAAAGAATAATAAGGAACGATGTGTGGTGTTGGGCGCATTTACAAGGACTACACGTCCTTTTGAGGTTTAAACGAGGTGATGGGGGCGCGTGAGTGTAATGACCCTTTCAGTCATTTTTATATTTTTGCTTTCTTTGTGCTCTTAGAGCTTTGTAGTGGCCCCAAGTTATTTATAACTTACTAGAAATAGTGGATCATTTCCTGAGCCATTCGTTTGGTCTTTATGACCATTTTCCTATTTTAGATCTTTAACATAAGAAATCATTGATTTTAGTCAACAATTCAGAATCGAATTTTGACAGTTCCATTAGCTTTAGAGCATGGATTTTGGTCTAGTTGGGCCCTTGGTTGGGGCCTAGGAGCTTTTGATATAGTTTTATCTCACTTTCTGAGATTTCAAGCCTGTTAGAGTTGAAAGTTTGACTTTGGTCAACATTCATATAATATAGCTTTAGGTGGGAATTCCATTAGCATAGGTAGCTTTGGAATGTCGACTTTAGGCTAGAGGGACCTTTGGTTTGGGTGCCAAGGCTTTCGGACTCATTTTGGGCTATTGGGTTCTTTTTGGTAAAGTTGGTCCTTTTGGGCATGGGGCCTACTTTATGTTAAATCGACCATGTATGAGAATTTCATCGAATTCGTTGAGTCTAAAATATTATTTCTGGTAGGGTAGCATAGTCTATTTGCATGCATGGGTCCCCAGATGATCCTCAAGGGTATGATCAAGAGAATTTTGAGTTGAGTTTGCAGCTGGTTATTGCAAGTTCTGGAATGGGTGCGGCTGTGGTGCTTTGGCCACACATGCACAGCCGCACCTACGCTCTGGGTGCCGCACCTACGGCATTGGTGGCATCAGTTGGGGCGCACATGCGCTCCTTTACTCGCCCCTGCGGTGCCGCTCCTATGACATTTGGACCATACCTGCGGGGTTGGAGGTTTTGTTGACTCTGCCTCTGTAGTGGTCTAAGAGCCACTATGGTGACACACCTACGTCAATATGACCATAGATGCGCTGTTTGCTGGCATTTTTAAAGTGGTCTTCTATTTCATTTCTCTAAGTTCCTAATCATTCTTTCCACCACTTTCTTACAGCTCAAGGCTCAAATTTTTGTGTGGGAGCTTCTTTGATTGTTGAGCTGGCATATTTCGTGCCCGTGGTCAATTTCTCCTCATATATTGTAAGTTTCTAACCTTTAATTCAGTTAATTTCTTTATTTGATTATTGAATTATTATTTGGACTTACGGGCTATTTTAGGACCTTCCCTTCCTCTAATTATACTCAATTTTTGAGCATGTGTTCTTGGCAGCATTGAGAACATCGTGGTAATTTCTGTTTTTAACTTTGGGTTGTAGGGTCCACAGGCCTATTTGACCAGAATTCAACCCAGCTAAATTATTAGCATTATGGGTATCTTTAGCTTCGTATTGATGAGTAGTTTATGTTTTTGATAGTTTGATCGCTATTTGGGCTTCTCAGAGCATTTTGGGATTGTACAACATCTTTCCAGTAACTTTTTATCAAATGCCAGGCAGGTATGGCTTACCGATCTTAGACTTGGCCTATATAGAATGTATTTGTACTATTTAGTTCCTCATTGGGTTGGGATTACTAGGTTGGCACCCCAGACCTTGTCTACTTCCTTTTCATTCGTTCTTATATCTTCTGCTTCAGTATTTGAGCTAGTACGGTAGTATTACCCCTTGAAGCCCAAATAGTTAGTGGGCTATTTGGGAAGTGTCTGTGAGTCTCGAATATTGATTCGCGATTTCTAGATAGTTATCTTTGTTGTAGAGCGGATTGAGCCTGTGTAAGGTCAGTAATTTGATATTGAGCTATTGGTTGTATCTGAGCATATCATTATCATAAAAAGAGCTTTTCTATATTGGTTTACTACTACTACAGGGTTGCATGCCTAATTATCACTGATTTTCTAACCTTGCATGGCTTCGAGGATCCATTTTTAGTTATTAATGGCTATAAATGGACTTAAAACTGGTTTAATGGATCTTCTTGAAGTAAAAGGGATTACATGTTGGTTTTTCATACTGGTACTTGAGATGATACTAGACTCGGCTGGGTCAAGCGCTAGGAATGGTTTTATTACTGATTTTAGACCCGGATAGACTCTGGGAACGCATGATGAGATCTTGAGAGTTGGTATATGGTCACAGAGACCTCCAAGGACCTTATCGATCTGGCCTAGGGTCTATGGGCTGAGAGTATAGAGGATGGGTATATAGGGGAGGCTCTTCTATGAGTCCTACCTGCTGGGCCTATAGGCACCGGAGGAGGTGAATATGGTACCACTGGCACATCATATCATATCTTTCATTTTCTGCATGGTCCCACCCTTGTTTGTTGTTTGCTGAGTGTACTCTCTAGTAGTATGGGATGCCAGTAGATTTTGTCTTCACTTGTATGTATTCCTCGGGTGTATGGGCACTCATTGGGATTGTAGGTAGATTAGTGTTACTTGCTCCTATTGTAGTTACGTGCTAGTTTACTTTTCGATCATCCTTACCTTGTGAGCTGTATTGTTAGCATGTCTATGTTAAGTTGCCTTTCTTTCTCTCCTTTATTTGAGGTTACCGGTACACCGCCATATTTGTTAAACTTTCTTTATTTACTGCTATTACAAGGACCCAAGTGCTTTCTCTACTCTTTCATTTGTGTTCTGTGATACATCTTTTGTGGCTAGTTTAGTAAACTTGTGTTCTTTTATGCCATCTGTCTGGTTCTAGCTTCCTTGTGCTTCATTATTTTTGCTTCTGTGACCCTTTTCTTTTCTTATCTTCTATCTATTGCTTTTACATTTTATATGTGCCTAGTCAGCCTATGATGCCCACTAGGTACCGATTACTTATGAAAACTATGCTTTTGCATCTTCCTAGTGCAGATCCTAGTGTGGGCCATTGCCATTGATGTGGGGACCTCATGCAACTTTTAGGACATCCAAGACATAGAGTGAGCTCCTAGCGACTGGGGCTTGGTTGTATCTCTTCCTTTTGCACAGTTGACTCTTTTCTATATTTGGAGGCAGTTGTATATTTTACTTTCGCTCTCTCTCTAGTACTTTGTATCTTTTTAGTAGTGGCTCCTGTACTTGTGATACCAGGTCATGGGATAGTGTAGCTTTCTATATATATTCAAGTTGCTACCCTTTTTTATTTTCCTTCTTACCTTCTTCCGCTTAGTTTTTGACTGTGCGTGCTTCACTTAGGTAGTGTCCCATTACTAATCATTCTGGGATATGGGGATTGGTTCACCTACAGGGGGTTGTAGGTGTAATCATGACCTGAGAAACTAGTCATAACAGCTTAGTATCAGAGCATAGATTTACCGATGTCATCGGTATAACAGTCAATGTCTAGTAGAGTCCTGCGGATTAGGGAAGAGATGAATGTACCCTATCTTTGGGAGGCAATAGGGACATTTTAGGAAACATGAGTCTTCTCTTGCTTCTATATCATGCATTTTATCCTAGATGGTTTCTTGGAATCTCATTTGTTCTAGTTCACTCTTTTGCAGATAGTTCATATGAGATCTTCAGCAGGGGACAAGAGAGAGCCTTCAGTACTAGCACCTATGGATCCAACCAGGGGTCGGGGTAGACATATAGGTAGGGGTCGAGGATGTACCGGAGCTGCGACATCATTAGAGCTACTGAGGTCAATCATGAGCCTGAGCCAGTTCTGGACCAGCAGCCCGTGGACTAGGGAGCAGCCCAGGTGCCACCATGGCCAGTAGCAACATTAGTATTAGCACCAGCCCCAAATCCTACACAAGATATTCGGAGTGTGTTTCTTCAGTTTTTGAGTATGGTTGGGGGTCAACCTTTTGATATGGTTAGACATCCGCTCAGAGAGCAGTTTTGGGTGTTCAAAGTTCAGGATTATGGTTCCCCGTGCATAGGTCCTTTTAGTGCCTACAATTGTTTAGCCTCTCGTTCCTCGCCCAGTCATATTAGAGTCAGAGCAGAAGACCTGGGGCCGATTTCTAAGACTATCCCCACTGAGGTTCTCCGATTCTCCCAGACAGGATAACTATGAGTTTATTTCTACCTGTGAGGAGATATTTCATCACCTTGGTTAGATGGATGCTCACGGAGTGGATTATACTACCTATCACCTGGAGGGGCCAACTAAGCTTTGGTGGATGGCCCAGGTAGCTTGCATTCCCCCCGAGTCTCCTCAGTTGACATGGAGGGAATTCTACGAGGCCATTATGGCCAAGTTCTTGTGACAGTTTGACCGTGAGTGCCGTAGGGAGCATTCTACCTGATTGATGCAGGGGTCTATGACAGTGTCTGAGTACGAGACCCGTTTTCACTCGTTGGCTCAATTTAGGGCTATGATCATTCCTATAGAGTCAGACCGGATTCATCGTTTTGTTTGGGGGATGAGGACTGAGCTTCATAAGACTACAGAGATACTAGTTGCTAGTGGGCGGCCATTTCAGGCGATAACGGACCATGCACTATGGAGGATTTGCATTACCCGGACCCCGAGGCAAGAGATAAGAGACCACATCATCAAGGTGGCTACAGTGGGTATTGCTCCGACGATAGAGGTTCAAGTCAGTGGGGCAGAGGATATCAGCAATAACAACATCTAGAAAAGTCTAGCCGACCAGTTCAGACATCACTTTCGTCTTTAGGTGGGCCTCAGTTTGATCATGGTTATGGTAGTCAGCATGGTTACAATGGTCAGTCATTGAAGGGTACATCATCTAGGGCATTAGGTCTTGGTGTTCATACAGGTTCAACCAGTTCGTCATTCCAGGGTGGGTCGTCAAGGCCTTGCCACAAGTGTGGTATTATTGGTCATTTTGCCAGAGATTTCCCCTAGTGGAAACAAAAGAAAATAAAAAAACTTTTGCTCCTTGGGAAAGAACCATGGTATTAAGAAAATCCTCAGAGTTTACTAAACAACTATTATCAAGTTGATAACCAAATTTTGCGCGCTCATGAATCATTAGAAATACAAGCCTCGATGTAGGCCCTTAGCGCATTTACAAGGCACGGGTAGTGAAATAATGGAGCATGTAAGACTAACCTGGCAACACAATTAAGATTAAACATCAAGCCCGACGAGGCTATAATTAGGCACAAAACAAGATAAAATGGCCCGACAAGGGCAATAACATCACAATCATCCAACATGCCCAACAAGGGCCAAATAAAAATCTAGCAAAAAGAAAATAAAATGTCAGCCCGGCAAGGGCAATAAAATATCTCATCAAGCCCAACATGGGCACCCAATAATCACATCAAATAATACCACCTCCCTCCCATAAAAAAAGCATTGCCCTCAATGCTTTAGCTCAAATTAAGGGAAATGATGGGTGCGACAACTCCCTGTAGGTCTATGCCCTATCACCACCATTTGTAGCTTCTCTACTAGGACCTATACCACCCTTTTAGGAGTGTACTATAGCCATGGATTCCCTGAGAACCTGTTGAAAGAGTGGGTTCTCATCATCATCTAGCTCTTCATACTCAGCACCAGGGAGCTCATCCTTATTCTCTACAAAAGATACAAAGAAATCATCCATAGGGCTGCGAGTGTGACGGGGTTGAGGCAAGGTGCTCAAATCTTTCTCCTGAACTGGAGATTTTCCTTTCGCTTTGGCCATATCCTTCTTGAGTTCCCTCACAGCACCCTCAATGGTATCTACCTGTTGGCAAAGGTTGGTAACATTCTCCATAACTTCCTTGACTACCCTTTTTACAGCTGCTTCAATCAAACCGGGCAACTTTTGTGCCAATTTCTTCAGCTGCCTTTCATGTCTATATGTCTTGTCAACCATATCCTGTAGGCCACTTTTGGTCAAAGGCCATCTAGGTAGAACAACTGTGGGGGTATGCACCTCAGAAGCAACTTGAGAAGGAGATGAGGCATTAGCTTCAACATCTAATTCATCCACCTCAACCTCAACTGATGTCTCCACCCTGCGTCTTTTGAATCTAGGGCCATCCCTATCAGTCTTCTTATCAAGATCCAGCACTCTCGAGCGAGAGTTGGAGTATCACAGCTAAAGAAAGGGATGCCCTCATTGGCATACAGTTTTATGATGAGAATAGAGAAGGGGAAAGCATCTCCACTCCTACGAGCCTTTCTCTTGATCACAAAGGCCACAATTTCCCCAAAGTTGATGTGATCCCCCACCATGATTGAGGCTACCAGAAATGCCCTATCATGGGTGACCTTTTGATCATTCTGTGATGGGAGGAAGCGAGAGCGAATAAAATTATACCACAGTCAAGCCTCAAAGTATAGAGTCTGTCATGATATAATAACTTCTGGGCACCTTCTGGAATGGTTCCAACTGTCTGTTGGCAAACTATTTCTGGAGGTTATCCCCCACAGCTTCCAGATTAAAGCTATGCTCAGTGTTGAAAGCCCTATCCTTGTCACGGTTGTAAATTGCCTTTTGGCCTTCAACCCCAAAGTGAATTTTTGCTTCTTAAGCAGCTGATGGTTTCTTTTTTTGGTGCCATGTGTTGCCCCTGCTAGAAGACATGTTCTGCACATGGAGATTGTGAGTCCAAAAACTAAAGCAAAATCTTTTTGTATTTTTAACATATGTGAAAGAAAATATTAAAAAGAAGTTAACAAACTAAAGAGGACGGAATGTAATGAAGTAGAAAAATAAAGTAGGTGACTGATGGCTCGTGCAGACCATGTGCGAACTGCACCAGATAGAGTGCAGATTGCACGAGCTAATAAAAGCCTACAGGTATTTTTGTACAGGGGTGTGAAGCTAGTGCGATTCGCACAAGCCAAAGTGTGCATCGCACCACGCTTTGCCTCTCCAAACAGTGATCTGGAAGCACATTTTCACAAGATGCGGTGCGTTATGCGTTTTGCACATCAAGATCCACGGACCACATGCAAAACGCATAAGGACACATCAAGAATTTTTGTTCCTTGTGCTCTTGTGAACTACGAAGGTGATTCTTAGAGAAAGATTTTCCTTAAGCACTTGACACCATGCAATAAACCAACACTTAAGCAAAAGGCAAAACCTAATATGATCACAAATTTATCCTGGTACTTAGACTTCCCCAGAATTCCATTAACACAATTAACAAACAAAAGAAGACTCAACGACTTTCCTTAAGAAGGACGTTACCTCGTTTATCATCGGGAACATCAAGCCTTCAATTGCAACAATTAGGCACCAATAATTAATCAACAATTTTTACCTTCCCGCACAAGATCATACACCCAACAAAACATATTCAACAAATATCATGGGCACACAATAGTAGCAAATTTCATCCCCAATTATCAATTTTCAACCAAATCTCATGAAAAACAACGATTTGCCCTTAAGAATGACGTCACCTAATCTATCATAGCGCCAAATCATGCATCAATCACAAGTGGGTTACTTAGACTTCATCCCAAACACAGATTTTCAAGGCTAAAAACTACTACAATCAACATGCATAAACAAAATTTCAAGCCTTACCAAGTTGATTCTAAGCAAAATCCACAACACAATTCAAAAGTTGGGGACCCAAAATTTTTGGATCTCACCCAAAACCAACAGGGCAATTCTAACAAGCTTGCTTCATAATGTGAGTTCCCAATCAATATAAGAACATGTATTTAACGTTGAAAAATTTACCATAAGTGAAGATTAAGAAAAGAGAAGCAAAAACCAAAGCTTTTAAAGGTACAATAATAAAGACCCAACAACCTTGCCCAGAGAACCAATGATGACGGCACTATTAGAAAGCAGCGATGGAGTTTGTAGAGGAGAAGGAGAAGATTCTGGGAAAAATTAAGGGATTTGTGGGAGGTTTTGGGAGAGAATTAGAAGAGTTTAAGAAAAATATGGGAGAAAAAGAGGTGCGGGTGATGGTTTAAAGGAGAAAATAAGATGAAAAATTAGTTGGGTTGGTTTCCAAGTCAAATCGATCAATGAGTTAGGTCAATTAAAATTTGAAACTTACCTTGGTGTGTCATGATGTGAGATTCACACAAGCCCTTGTGTGGACCATATATCGCTTCGCACCTTACCTTTTCATGCTCCAAACTTAGCCAGCTTTCTATTCTGTGGTGCGGAGAAGGTGTGACGCACACTTGGGTATGTGCAAACTGCACAGCCAAGCGCACGTCTCCTCTGCTTTGTAATTTTTTTCGAGGTTTCTATTTTAGAGTGTGTTGGGATGTGTGACGCGCATAATGGCTTGTGCGAACTGCACGGTCCTCCGCACGTCCCATTTTTGCTCTATTTTTCCACTTGTTCATTTTTCTTCTCCATGAATTCCTAAAACAAACTAAAAATAACAAAAAAATAAGGAAAAACAAAGTAAAACCACTTGGGTTACCTCCAAAGAAGTACTTGATTTTATATTGAGGCTCGACAATGGTACCTCAACCTTAGTCATTTTCGGATAGCAAGCCAATCTGGTTGGCGTGGCCCCACCCTCAAAAGGGGTATTGTTCCTTCAACATCCCCAAAACATCAGTATGTTGTCGACTTGGAAACTCTTCAAACATGGGCGTCTTTCCCATTTCACACTCTTCAAGGGCATGATCAAGCTTTCCCTCAATATCGATTACCAAGACTACCTGTAATTCATCCGAAGGCTTTGTGGGTTGGCAAATGTTGAATGTCACCAATTCACTTCCATCTCAGAATTTAAGTTCACCGAGTTCAACATCCACAAGTGCTCTCCCCATGGCTAATAGTAGTCGCCCCAAGATGATGGGCACCTCAACATCTACTTCACAATCCAAGATCACGAAATCCGATGGAGAATGAACTTGTCGACCTTCACCACTACGTCAAATAGGATTCCTACCGGATGCTTAATGGACCGATCAACCATGAATAGTCTCATAGATGTAGGTTTGGCTGTAACCAATCCTAGCTTATTGAAGATTGCTAGGTGCATTAAGTTGATGCTCGCCCTTAGGTCACACAAGGCTTTATGGAACATAAATAGCTCAATAGTACACGGTACAGTGAATGCACTTGGATTATCTCATTTTGTAGCAACATTGCTTGTCATCACAGTGCTACAACTGTGTGATATTTCAATGGTGCCCACATCGACAAACTTTTTATTTTTTAGCAACTCTTTTATAAACTTGGAGTACCCCGACATCTGCATCAAGGCTTCAACTAAAGGAATATTTATCGAAAGCTTGCTGAACATGTCAACAAACTTATTGAATTTGTGATCTTCCTTCTTCTTGTTTAACCTTTGAGGGTATGGAGGAAGTCCCTTTGGTAGTGTAGCTGGAATGCTTTAAGCATTATGGGGGTCTTTCTCAACATCAATGGCAACTTAGGGAGGAGATTCAGCCTCTTCCTTCTAATCATCAACATCAACATTCACCGGGGCATTGGGTGCACCAAGCTTCACCCCAACCTCTGGTTCCACAACATCTTTGTCACATGAAGCCTCTTCTTCTTTATCACATGTCTCCATAGTGAATTCAATAATAGGTTTCTTTGCTACAACAACCGGCTCCACTATGGGTTATCTCACTACACCACTTGTTCTTCCACTTCTAGTAACAATGGCCATGACATGAGCATCATTTTTAGGATTGGTCGTGGTATTACTAGGAAGTGTTTCCTTCATACTCGAGTTTATTTTAGTGGATAGATGATTCATTTGGGACTCAATATGTTTTATTGAGGCCGAATAAGAGCTTACGGTTTGATGAAGTGTTGAAACTTCACTTTTGAGCTCACTAACCCCAGTATTCGTAGTTTCTACTTTCTTTGACACCAAGGATAACATATCCTTAATATTTGAGTGCCAAAGATTGCTTGTGTTGGGTTGATATAAAGAATCCAATTTGTTTGGAGGTATGTAAGGATTGGAGTTCTGGTGTTTGTATCTATCACCTTCTTTGTCATGATCCCTCCAATTTCCATCTTGTTCCTTGTCTCTATTCCAACCTTGATTCTCATCCCTCGGGTGATAATACCTGAGACAAGAACCCACTGATAGGTAGCAAAGTTTACCATCCACAATGGTCATAAGCTCATCATCACTAGCCTTGATCTTTGGTGTACTCACAACATTCACGATCTTAGCACCACCTGCCCCCATCATATGCTTGGCTAGCAAGTCTATTTGCGTCATCATTTTTTCCATGGCCTCATCTCTCTCTTCATCCTTTCTCTGCATCTCATTTGTTAAGATGGATGTGGTCACTCGCAAGGTAGGAACATCAGCCTCCCTTGTGTGCCAAGCTTGGTTAGTTTTAGTCATTCTTCAAGAAGGGCCGAGGCAAGATGAAATTGTAGATCGATGAAGGCACCACCTCTAAGATTGTTGGCCACAGACTTCTTCATTGAGTTAAAGGATCTAAAGAATATTTGTAGCAAGGACATTATCTGGCAATCCATGGTTAGGACACAACACGAGCTTCTTCTTGAATCTCCACCATGCCTCATGCAAAGGCTCATCGGGAAGTTAGCAGTAGTTGGTAATTTCATCCCTCAGATGCATCATCTATGATGGAGGGAATATTCTAGTAGTGAAAGCATTTACCAACTCAGCCCAAGAGGTGATTGACCCATTCGGCAATTCCTCCAACCAAGACGTGGCTTCCACCATTAGAGAGAAGCAGAATAAGCGAAGCCGGATAGATTCTTGGGGTATGTTTTGGAAGGTGAATGGTTGGCACATCTCCACAAAGTTTTGGATGTGCCTATTTGCATCTTCATGAGATGCTCCTACAAACATCCCCTTTATTTGAATTAGATGGATCATTGTGCTAGTAACGTGGAACACTGCATTTCCAACTGTTGGGGGTAGGTGGATTGCACCTACTCCCATTGAGGTACGGGTTCATTGGACTCATTCATGAACCCATCAAAACTTCCGTTGACACTTTCACTGTCGATCACATTACTCATGGGCTACCTAAGCAATAGACCAAAAATAACAAACCAAATAAAAAGAACAAACACTCTACAAGGTGATTTCATTTCACAATCAAAAAGGCTATTCAAACTCAACTCCCAGGCAACGGTGCCATTTTTTATAACACTTAAATGTACTCTCCTAGATAGAGGTATCAATGATCATTAGGCAAAATAAATTTATATTACCCAACGAGACTCAGGGTCGATCCCACAGGGAATTGATGACTAGCCAAGTTAATTGTAAAGAAGAGACTTCACAACGAGAGTAACTTGTTTTCTATCAATGAAAGTAAAGAATTGGGGGAGAATTGGTAAATCTATCACAATTCATAATTCAAAGTAAGACAATAAAGTAAAAGCGGGTGTAAATAGTGAGAGAGGACGACTAGGGATGTGTGTCAAATGGGACTCGAATATGGGTTATAGAGCTTTCTCATTCATATAAATTCTCACTAAATGACATGGATACCGTTAGTTTTAGGTATTATTGTTAATATCTCGATCAAACAATCATATATCCAATGATTTTTATTCAAACACCATTGTTTAGACAATAACCAACCAACATATACTTGGGGAGGTCACACTATTTTTAGCTGAGACCCTTAAATGGGTATTTTCGGTGAATTGAGCTATTCCTAGTCTCAATCTAAGTGGAATCCCAAGTACCCACTAGCAATTTCACATCCAAAATTGTAAATTCCTTTCTCAAGCAAGAACACAACCAAGTAAAGTAAATCAATGTTTACAACCATCAATTTTAGAGTTAAAATATGGTGAAATCACTAGACCCATGCCATATTAGCAATTATAAACACAAATTAGCAATACCCATACCCATTTATCAAGCACCCATTATAAACATATCCCTAGACAAGAGATTTAGCTACTCATGCTAAAGGAATAAAGAACAATACCAAATGGGTAAGTCAAATTTCCTTTCATTCAAGCTAAATATTCAATATCTAAGCCCAGTTTTTATAAGAATGGTGATTCCAAGAGTTAGGAAGAAGGAATTGGAGTGAAACTTTCTTCTTCTTTCTTGGAGAGAAAACTTGCTCACTACTCAAGCTAATCCAAAAACTGTTCAAAAACTATCTAAAAATATGCCTGTAATGGGTTTTTGGAGGTTCCCAATTTGTTATACAAAGATGGAGAAAAATGCCCTTCAGGAGCCATCCAATGCGACGTGCAGTTTGCATGACATAATGTGTGTGTCACTCAGCTCCACAATGTGAATCAGAGACTTCAGCTGATCTTTAGTCTTCATGCAAAGTAAGGTGCAGCTCGCACCAGGCAATGTGCGCATCGCACAGTGACCACATTGCTTAATAGATTCTTTAGCTAATCTTGAACTTTGTACGGTGGGAGGTGCAGACTGCATCTTGTGTTGTGCATGTCGCACGAGGTCCACACCTCTTGGAAGAATCTCCATCTTGTTAAATCACTTCACGTTTCAACTCTTTTTCAGCTCTTTTAGGTCTAATTCCTTGTTTTCCACCTTAGGACAGAAGTACCTGCATTCATGTCAATAAAGGCCATAAGAACCTCTAAATCCTATAAAAATATAGAAATAATTCATGATAAAAGTCTAAATGAGTTGGTAGATTACTGAGTTATCACACCTCATAGAGAGATGTTGGGTCTGATGAGGCCCTTATCTAGAAGGTCTTTCAACTGTTCCTTCAATTCCTTAAGCTCAACTAGAACCATTATATAAGGTGGAATTGAGACAGGATGGGTATCTAGAAGGACATCTATTCCTAAGTCGATTTCTCTTTCAGGAGAAACTCTAGGAAGATCTTCGGGAAACACTTTTGGGAATTCGTTAACCACTGGGATTGACTCAAGAGTTAGGGTCTCAGAATTTGTATCTTTAAACCTAACAAGATGATAGATGTACCCTTTGGAAATCATTTTTCTAGCCTTAAGGATAGAGATGAACCGACCTACAAGCACTGAGGTATTACCCTTCCATTCTAGGACTGGTTCACTTGGAAACTAGAACTGAACTATTCTGGTCCTACAATCAACTGAGGCATAACAGGAATGTAACCAGTCTATGCCTAGAATAACATCGAAGTCGGTCATTTCTAACTCTACAAGATCTGTTGAGGTGACTTTCTAGGAAACTATGATAGGATAATTTTGTATACCCATCTAGCTATAACTGGGTCACCAATAGGAGTAGAGACTGAGAAAGGTTCTAGGAGTATCTCTGGACTAACACCAAAGTCTACTGCTATATAGGAAGTAAGAAAGGAAAGTGTAGCTCCAGGATCTAACAATGTATAAACATCAAGATGAAAGACTGATAATGTACATACGACCACATCGGGAAAATCCTCCTGGTACTGTCGAGTCTGAAGGGCATACAACCTATTTTGGTGCTGACTGCCACCTACACTAGATGAGGCACCCTACTGAGTCAGGCGACCTGTTGAAGCGTCTGTAGAGTTATCCTGATTCTGTGGGTGAGTATCCTTGCCCTTCTGGGAAGTTACTGGACAATCCTTCATTCTATGGCCTGGCTTACCACATCCAAACAATTACCACTACCCGCCATACACTCACCTTGGTGGTTTCTACCATACTTCTTGCAAACTAGGTGAGTGCGCCCACTAGTGACACTACCTTGGGACTTAGAGCTTGCTGCCCTATACTGCCTATCATGTCTGAACTTGGGCACTAGTAGAAGATGGGGCTGGAGCTGAAGACTTATGGCGGAACTGATAACGATTACCACCATCTGACCTCTGTTGAGAATAACTGAAGTCACCTATTTTAGCCCTTTTTCTATCTTTTCCTCTCTCTTTGATTTTCTCCTCCTCAATCTGCTGGGCATGAGTCATCAACCTGGAGATATCTATCTCATTTACCATCATAGCAGTCCTTCACTCCTTGACCTTATCATCAAAAAACACGTACCACAAACTTACTCATACAAGCCTGGGATCAGCTACCATTTCTGGAGCATACTTTGACAATTGAGTAAACTTGAGGGAATACTCTTTCACACTCATGTCATCCTTCCTCAAATTGATGAACTCCTGAACCTTGGCTTCCCTGAGCTCAAGTGGGAGAACCTATCTAGAAAAGCTATCTTAAACTAATTATAATCCATTGGGCCTGTATTTGCACCTCTAGTTTCTTTCCACTGCTTATACCAGACGTGAGCCACTCCCTTCAGTTGATAAGAGGTTAAGTTTGTACTCTCAACCGGGGACACCCATAATCTCAGTAACCTTCTGGAGGATTCATCCGAGTGAAATCTCAAATCTTAGCGGCTGGAGATATTCTATTATGGGGCTAGCTCCATAGCCTACCGGTTCACTTGTGTAGCCATGGCTTGAGCCAGCACTTGAAAAGCACCCCTGAATTTGGCATGAGTGACTTGCTCATTCAGAGGGTCTGCTGGGGATGGTGGTGCTTGCTTATTCACGATCCTATTTCTGATTCCCCTTATATTCCCTCTTCTGGGAGGTATTTTTTGTAATGCAAAGAGTATGAGTTTGAAAGAAATTAAATAGACTTCATACTCAATAGCACGAGATGGGAAAATAAAGAAGGGAAGTTTTCCTTAAACGATTAGTAGTTTCTCCCTCATAAGTATGGCATACTTCATACTCATGAAAAAGACTCTACTCGATACAGTTTTTAGACATCCTAGGACACTTGAACCTGATGCTCTGATACCAAGTTTGTCATGCCCCTAGGCTACCCCCTAGATGCAACACGATTCTTGGTATCACAAGTGACCCCAAGCTAACCCATGGTCTGGCATAACTAAGCATTTTTGATACAAATATAAACTATGCAGAAGCTAAACTTGTTTAAGTAAATATGTTGGAAAATAAGCCAATAGTTATCTGAATACATATAAGAAAATCTGATAGTAGTTTGAATAGATACTAACTGCAAAACATAAATCTAATACTATATCTGAATCCTCTATCTGAAGTGAGTTGTTGGGACAATCCCCCAACTAACTCCAAAAGTTTGAAAACTGAAAGTAAATACTGAATAAGTAAGCATGGCTATGATCCTCAAACTATGAGGACTCACCACTAAAGCTGTTGAGTAAGGACTGGAGAATTGCACTACACACGGTCTGGATACTGAGCGCTTAGACCTACATCATGATAAAATATAGCACAAAAGTGTGCATCCATACTTGGAATGTACTAATCATGCAAGATATATGCAAAGCTGTATATACAAATACTGAAAAGATCGAAGGTATACTGAACATAAAAGATATACTGAAACATGTACTGATATATAAGTTGATGCAATGACCAAGTATTTAACATGAGTTGTAATATGTTGAATTGAATAAACTGAATACTGAAATACAAGGTCAATGCATGTACTGAATCTGAACTGTAGGAGATACTGTTAATTGATATATCCCAAGCTGATCTAACTGTGGGTCCAACCTGTAACCCTGCCAAAGGTACAAACATAATCTAGTATGGATCCATTAATCTGATGTTCAACGAGGGACCAGGGTGTCAAGCCTACACTGATGGGTGACCCCCTTTAGAACCTATGGTGGTGCCATAGTTCTGGGACTCAGAGAATTCTACTAAAGGTCTCCTCAGCCTAAACTGACAGGTGAGCCTTCATCCCCTCGTCCACTTGGTGCTAAGCATACTCCCAACTGAATATACATGTAATGAAAGCAACTAAAAATACTGGATAGCTCAAATACTGATAATTATGAGAATGCAATGTAATTATACTGAATGCTGATAACATTCTAATTCTGAAATATAACTGGCTGAAATATCTTATTAGCATGCTTTAATTTATGGTACTAAAATTACAACATGCTAGGGTAATAGAATTCTGAGTATATGCACATCCTTGGTTCCCAGGAAAACACCTGATGAATTGAATATACAGCCATAGAAACTGAACTACAATAATTGCATAGAATACAGGAACCCTAAGTCTGAAGAACTGACTGAGATCTGAGTAACTGAACTGTATCTAGGGACTCAATGGATGAAAGAAACACATTCATAAAATTCCACATACCTGAAAGAAGATTCTATGGTGAAATCCTTGATTTGAAGCCTGAAGTTGGAGAATCCTTTGTTAGTTCTTAGAAGAAAGAGCGTTTGTTTTTCTAAAAGTCAACTAGTTTAGATGAGAATGGGGAAGTTTTAGACTAAGTTGGATTAAAAACCCCTAATTTACAACCAAAATAACTATGTTTAGGATTTAAAAAGGTTAGGAAAAAGACAAGAATGCCCCTTACTTAAAAGGGGAATTGCAGAAATTTTCCCTCCGGATGAGCTACTCGACGGGCGTCAGACCTGCGATGGCCCGTTGGACCTGGTCATCAGAGAGGGCATGGTTGGGGTTGGGTCACTGGTCCATTTCGATGGTGGGGGTCGATGGACCATGGAGGTTCCCATGCCCGTTGCCCATGATTGTCGTGTTAGAAAGGTGGCTTAAAGCCACTAGAGCATTCCCACAACGGGTCCCATGGACCATTGGACTTCTGAAGCCCATGGTAATTGCTCGTCAAGGCTAAGCTTGGATGGACTACTCCCACATCTTCTCATGTCACATGCCCATGGAGCATGAAAACTGCAGAAAAACCTAAATTCTTTCTAGGTTTCTGAGGTTCTAACGCTGGTTCAAATTCTAGGGTGTTACAATATCTCCCCCTTGGAATCATTCTTCCTCGAATAAAGACTAGACAAGATGAGTTTGAAGGGAAAGGGATGCAATCCCTACCAACTGAGTTTTGGGAAGCTGAATTCTAACTAAATTGAGTTCTAAGTATATGGAAGCACGCTGAAAATACTGGAACAGATGGGAAACATGATACTGAGACTAAAGTACACAAGAGTAAACTAGGAAGCTAGAGAGAAACTGTTACCTCAAGCCGAAACTGGGTAGAAGAGAGGTTAGGGTACTTGGGAATCATAGCTTCTTCCGCTTTCCAAGTAGCTCCCTCAATAGACTGATTCCTCCATAGAACTTTCACTAAAGCGACTTCCTTATTTCTCAACCTATGAACCTGGTGGTCAAGAATCTCAATTGGAACCTCCTCATAGGTGAGGCTATCTTTCATAGCCACACTCTCTAATCGCACAATAAATGCCAGATCACCAACACACTTTTTCAACAAAGAGATGTGGAAGACTGGGTGAATTGCTGCTATTTCAATCTCAAGAACACCAGTACCACATATATGAGAGCCATAACAACTATTTTTTATGACATAATCCACAAAGAGATTGAAGTATATATGGATGATGTCATTATCAAATCCTATAAGAGATTGGATCACTTGGCTCACTTGAGAAAGCTCTTTGATAAGCAATGGAAGTACAATTTGAAATTGAACCTGCCAAGTGTTCTTTTGGGGTGTCAACTAGAAAGTTATTGGGCTTTATCAATTGAAGGGGCATTGAGCTCAACCCTTTGAAAGTCAAAGCAATTTGAGGAGTTGCCTTCCCCAAAGACCAAAAAGGATGTCATGACCTTCTTGAGAAGATTGAATTAGATTAGTTGGCTTATAGCTCAGTCAATATTTATTTGTGAACCCATATTCAAGTTATTAAAGAAAGATACACCAATTGAATAGGTTGAAGAATGACATAATGAATTCAACAACATTAAAGATAATCTATCCAGTCCACTTGTGTTAGTTCCTCTAAGAAAAGGAAGTCAATTGTTGCTTTATCTATAAATCTCAGACAATGCATTCGGGTTTTTTCTAGGACAACATGATGAATCCAGAAAGAAGGAAAAGGCAATTTATTTTCTAAGCAAGAAGTTCAATCCATATGAGGCTCATTATACTCTATTGGAAAGAACTTGTTGTGCTCTAAATTAGGTTGCTCAAAATTTGAGGCATTACCTATTTTTGTATACGACATATCTCCTTTCCAGAATGGACCCTCTGAAGTACATGTTCCAAAAATCCATACCGACGGGGAAATTGAAAAAATGGTAAATGTTGTTAAGCGAGTTTTATATTTTATATGTGACTCAAAAAGTGGTCGAGGGACAAGCCCTAACTGACCATCTTGCAAAGAATCCAGTTGATAAAGATTATGAACCAGTCCAAACTTATTTCCCTAATGAAGAAGTCTTGTTCATGGGAGAAGACATTTCATAAGCATACCCCAGTTTGAGGTTGTTCTTCAATGGAGAGGTTAATTTTAAAGGCTCAGGAATTGGAGCAGTTTTGGTATCAATAATTGTTCAACATTATCCAGTAATAGCCAAACTTTGCTTTCCATTATCAAACAGCATGGCCAAGTATGAAGCCTGCATTCTTGGTATTAGATAGGTTATTGATATGAATATTCAGGAATTATTGGTTATCAGTGAATCAGATTTATTGATTCATCAAGTCCAAGGAGATGGTCCATAATAAATTCCAAGATGACATCATATATCGAACTAGTGCAAGATTTATGTAAAATATTCAGGAAGATCTAGTTCAAACACATTCTAAGGATATAAAATGAGTATTGTTGATGCTTTGTCTACCATATCCTTTATGATATAACATTTATATCAAAGCTAAATCGATCAATTGGAGATAAGGTTGAAAGAACAACTTGCACATTGTGCGCAAGTTAAAGAGAACCAGATGGAAAATAAGGTACTTTGATGTGAAAAGATATCTTAGATATGGGACATATCCAAAAGATGCAACAGTAAATGAAAAGAAAACACTTTACCAAAAGGCCAATAATTTATTTTTTAATGGAGAAGTCCTTTATAGAAGGAGTCCATATCTGGTATTCCTAAGTGTGTAGATTTTATTAAATCCATAAAGTTACTAAAAGAAGTAAATGTGGGAGTATGTGGACCTTATATAAATGGGTTCACCCTATCCAAGAATATTCTACAAGCTGAATATCTCTGGATGACTATGGCAAATGATTGTAGTTAGTTCGTGAAAAAATGTCACAAATGGCATATACATGGATATTTGATTTGAGTGCCCTCCAATGAGCTCCATGAAATGAATTCTCCTCATCCATTTGTAACCTAAGGCATGGATGTTATTGATCCTATAGAGCAGCCTGCTTCTAACAGACACAGATTGATTTTGGTTACCATTGACTATTTCACCAAATAGGTAGAAGCTACCTCATACAAAGTTGTGACAAAGAAGGTAGTAGCTAATTTTGTCAAGAACGATCTGATATGTCAATTCAGGATACCTATGTCAATCATCACAGATAATAGAGCAAATTTGAACAGTCACTTGATGAAAGATATATCTCAACAATTCAAAATTACTCACCGAAACTCAACCGCATATCGACCTCAAATGAATAGAGTTGTAGAAGCTGCCAACAAGAATATAAAGAAGTTCCTAAGGAATATATTTGAAAATCATTGATCTCACCGTCTATGTTCCTGAGTCAACAAGGCCTCACAGAGCCACAAGGGTAATAATATTAATTAGCAAGAATTCTACACACAACGGAGGAAAGAAATGGGATGGATCATGAAGGAGCGGTCAAGGTCTGTGGTACCAACAAAATAACCCAACCCAAGGATGCCAACTAGTACAATTTCACCCGATATATGCGAAGTCTAGGGAGTTAAGTTGTAACCTACCTATCATCTGACGACAAGCTGCAGGAATAATGATATTCGAGGCCTAGCTACTTTGAGAAGCTACAAATTAGAATCAAACTATCAAATGCATGAATAAGAAGTTATGATGAGTCTAACGATACACATATTGCTACAATTGTAGTCGGGTCAATATCTGGGTCAAAAGTGGGCTCGTGGGGCCCACAATCTAAGACCAAAAATGAAAAGAACCACGGCGACCCCAACGATTCCAAGAGGACATGCTCCAAATTCGAGCACAATGTCCAAGGAAAAAAGGGGTCAAAACAACCCACAAAGGTTGGGGTTTAAAGAATGGAATTTCAGAAAATAAAACAGAAATTGGGCAAGAAATACTTACCACAATGACTGAATTTCAGCCAACACGAAGAATTCGCCACCCCAACGAGCATGCACCAGCCATAAGGCAGCCACTACAACAAAATCCCAAGCTTGGGATAAGAGCATCAATGGTGGAAATAGAGAGAGTCTAAGTGGAGAATAAGCTTACCAATTATGATGGGGGAATGGTTAGGACCAAGGAAACTAGCACCCAACACCCACAAGTGACCAAATAATGAGCTGGAACAAGTTTGGAGTAGTAACAATGGAGGAATTTGAGTTTTAGAGTGAAAGAGACAAAGTTGGGAGTTGATATACTGCTTAGGGTCCTTCATCGCGATCGTGAAGGACCCCTCGCGGTCGGGAGGACCATGCTGTCTAGACCATCTCGATCACAGAGGCTAGATGCGCGGTCCAAAGAATAGGGACCCAATCACTTCATCGCGATCGCAGAGGCTGGGCTCGTGGTCGCGATAGAGGGCGATGCCTACACCTGCAACTTGGAAAAATCTGCAATTTTTTGAAAGCTCAATGGGTCATTCTGGGCACCATCAGAAACCGATATTTGAAATCAGTAATGCTAACAGAGTGGAAATGATGCTCCAGAATCAATAGAATCGATGAAACTTCCATACGAGGTCGTTTCAGAAAAATGTTGACCCAAGTCAACACTAACGAAAAGGAACACAAGGGCTCAAAAAAGGTCTGGCTCACTCGAAACCCGAGCCAACCAGCTTCCTAACACAAATTCAACATTCTGGAGCTGATGGAATTATCAGATTTCAAATATGACACTCTGATCATCGAAACTCACCCAAAGTTACACTTTCAACTCCAAATGGGCTGAAAACTGAGAAACTCACAGAAAACCCGCATTGGAAGTTCTCAGGCCTCAACTAAAAGTCCAACTAGACCAGACTCATTGCTCTAGATCTAATAGAACTATCAGAATTCAATTCCAAGCACGTTATCTAAGAATGTTGACAAAGTCAATGATATTCTAAGTTTAGGTTCTAAAATAGGCAAATGGTCAAAACAACCAAACGAACGACTAGGACACTGAACCACAAGTCCCAGCAAGCCATAAATGATATGGGGCCACTCCAAAAAAGCTCTAACAGTGCAACAAATGCGTAAATGTGAAGATGACTGGAAGGGTCATCACAACTTATTATCTTTTCAAAAAAAAAATTACTCAAAAAGACCGTCATATCAAATTTGTCTTTTTATTTTTGTCATACCTCAATCATGACTCGGGGAATCAAGGAAAACACACAAAGATGACAATCATTTGAAGATGAAAAGCACATAAAGATGAGAATACAGGAGCAAACAACCGAAGTTGGTCAACACAGATCTATTTTGCTAAAAATAACAATTTTTATATGGATGCATGGATCATCATATAAGGAGAAAATAATGAAATCCTTTTAAAATCCCCAGCAAATCATAGACCAAAATGAACACATGATGTTTGAAAGAGGTATTTGTTGCTTTCCCTATAGGCAGGATTTAGCCATCCACTTATACTCAAAAGAACATTTGTTTCTATTCTATACGAATTGTTAGGGTTTGTTGAGGTTATTATTGGTCTTATTGACTAGGGCCTTGACGGCTGAGGTCTTACCTTTAAGTTGAGATATACTTATTTATTTTCATGATTTTGTGACTGGTGGTTTGCTAATAGTGTAGTTGTCCAGCAAGATCGGCTCAGGTCTAAGTTGGAATTAGGTGCCAGTTACGTCCCTAAGTTGGGGCATGACATTTTGGTTGAATTTCAAACAAGTTGAGTACAAAGGAAAGATTAAAAAGTGCAAAAAAAGGCTCACTATGAGCCGTGGAGATAAAGTATGATTCGTAGATTCAGTATGAACCATCAATTACCTGTACGAGCCGAGAAGTGATGCATGAGACATAAGAAAAAGTGTTGTAGTTGAGAACTTATTCTATGGTTTGTTGTACGAATGTCACGACCCATCCCATCGTGAGTGGCACCCACCCAACCCCCGGATGAGCGAACCAATAGAGTTTAACCCTTGCCTAGACTAACAACCTAAAACCAGCAAGCAAGAAAGTAAACTAACAATCAAATAATTCAATAACTAAACATAATTATTATCCTGCGGAAAATCCCTCCTAGGAACTGAAAGTCATTGTACCAAACATCAATACCAAATTTCTAGAATACGGGGATGCAACCCTAAAAGACAAAAATTAAATAGTTTTAAGTCCGAAACAAATGGACTGAAACTCTAAGATAACCCAAGGTAGCTCAAAACAAGCAGCTCACCCTTGAAAGTCAGAAATCGCCGGTGCTAGATGCGAGGTCGCATCTCAGTCGCTGGTAGATTTTCTGTACTCACCAAAAGAAAGACAAGTGCAGTATCAGTACACCACCACTGTGTACTGGTAGGATCATCAGCCAGTTTCTAAGTAAACAATATATATAACAGTACGACATATATAAGTAAATATATGGAAAACATGCAACAAGTATACAGGCCCTAGACTACAAGTCTCTACCTACCTTATCCCAGCATGAAATCCATCTCTTACAGTTCTATACCACAAACATGAGCCATTAACTTTACACTTCAGTCTTTCCCGGACTCACCCTGGAATCCCCCTCTAGACACATACCAAGTGCCCTCCACCTTTCCCACAAAGATTGAGGAAGAAGGCCAAGGACTTTAAGTGCTTGAAATTCTATGATCAGTTGAAGCAGTTGTCAATGAACATCCTATTACTTGATGCATTTCATTACATTTCGGGCATTCGTAAATATTTTAAGGAGCTACTCATAAAGAAAGGATAAGTGAAAGATGAGGATGTGCAACATACTTATCGAGTGAGTTCCATAATTTCTCTAACTCAAGTGTAAAAGAAAGCAGATCAGAGGCATTCACCATACCATACACTATTGGTGTGTACACTACTAAAAAAAACCTAAAAAAAGATGATCAAAAGAGACGCTGCCCATCGCTTTTTTGGCCAAAAGTGACAGAAAAGCGACAGACTAACTTTTGTGGAAAAGTGGTCTATTGCTTTTCCATAAGCTACGGACAGCAAGGCAAAGCAAAAAGAGACAAAAAAAAATTTAAGAAAGCGACGTTGTACGTTGCTTTGTTCTTGAACTTGAAGAATAAAGCGATGGACAATGTCGCTTTTTCTGGTAACTTTTTAAAAGAAATCGACGGACATCATCACTTTTTTGGGAATTTTTTTAAAAAAATCCAGAAAAGCAACGGATAAAAGAGACTCTGTCCGTTTTTTTTTTTTGCATTTTTTCCAAATGTAGAAACCTGTATTTTTAAAATGCACCACCTGCCAATTACAAAACAAATTCAATATAGCCCAAAGCAATACTAATTGCTGCCACAACAATCATAAAACAACTACAACATCAATAAGAAATTAAATTGCAACTAATAAGATGACTAATCACATAAAAGGTCCAACAAAAAGACCTACAAAGTATTTAATAACTTAAAAAAGTGTCAAAATATCAAAAAGTATAGGCAAATGAACAAAATGAGTTAATCCTAATGAGGGGTAGTATCCATATACTCCTCCTCATTATCACTATGCTCAGTCACGTCTTCACTTGATAATGAGAAGGAAGGAGTATGATTTATACTACATCGACGATGATCAATCAACGAAGATACTTGTTCTTTAATAGACTCAATGGTCTTGGACATATCTTTATCGGTCTCAACCCATTTTTTCTCGAATTCTGCCAAGGCCTGAGTAAGCTGTGCAATCTGCTGTGACATATGTACAAGGTGAACACCATCAACTGCATCAGCCTAGTGTGAGGATCTAATACTTGCCAGTCCTGACTGGATGTGTCACACATCATTCCTAGAGCCTAGACCATATACTCTCCCCTTTTGTCTTCCCCTTGCCACTTTTTTGATTATATTTGAGTGGCTTCCTCCTTTGTAGGCTGAGTCAGCAAGCCCTGAGCTTGTTGAGTCTTGTTGTACTCAGACAAGACACGTCCAAACTCATCCTGTATATAAAAAAATACAAATTATAATATATATATATATATATCTAATATATATATATATATATATGTTAGTACTTTAATTATATCTAAAATTTAAAACTTAAATAGGCATCTTGAGCCCTCTGCCCAAGCCATACATCCAGATCTGAAGGATTTCTTTTCTCTTTTACATGGCCTCTCCGAAAGAGCTCAGCCTGAGTCAGAAGGCGCCCCAATTCCTTCTCCTGCAAACAAAATAAAATTTAACATAATCAAGTAATTAATATTATTTAATCAAGTTTATATACACATATAAGTTAAAAGGTTAATATTATTACTTACCATTTCTCTTTCAATGTCCACTACCCTCTTTGCACCCATAGTATGCAACGATCCACCTTTGACGCTGCTTCTGGCTTTCTTGGCTTGTTCAGACAATGCTCTGAACTCTTCCAAATTCTAATATTCTTTAAGATGCTCATGAAGATGAGGTAGAAGCCAAGATCCACACTTTCTAGTATCCCAAACTCTTTTAAGCCATTGGGATAGCCTGGCACCGACCTTCCTCTCGAAAGTAGTGGAAATGATCTTATTGTACTTTCTCTTCTAAGTACACATTGTCTGAAAGAGAGAAATGACTAGTGTTTGATGATATATATATATATATATATATATATATATATATATATATATATTAATATATATATATGTGTGTGTGTGTATGTGTATGTGTATGTATATATATATCTTAAACTCATCAAACATGGCCTATTTGATCATTTTTGGAGTTTCCTGCTAGGAGTGCCAAGATTCTTGATAAAGCCTCCTAAATGCCTCCTTTAGAGCACGTTTGGGATCTTTCATGGGATACCACCTGTAAAGAACATAATAAGCATATCAAGTCATAAATAATTAATTAAGATAAAAAATAAAACAAACTTATGAGTTTAGAAAAAAACTTACGATGATTCATCAGGCTGAATCATGACTCTACAAAAGTCTCAGATCCACCACCTCTTCCTTCTCAGAAAGTGCTAATGTAGGTAATGGCGGAAGTGTATAACACTAAGTCAATGGAGGAGTAGAAGTTTGTGTGCCAGACTCGGAGCTGGTATCTCAAAGTCGCAAGCCTGATATGTGGGGAAAGAAGAATCGCGTGGGGACGGAATACCAGATTATAATCTGATAGTCCCGATGCTATGTGGCAGAGGCATAGTGGGTGTAGGCATGAAAGTGTGATGATGAGAAGTAGTGGGTCTAGGACCATGATAATCTACGGGATTTCCAGTGCCATAGGGGATAGACACTGGTGGAGAAGAGCAAATTTGTGGCGAAGATGAAAGACGGCCTGGAATATCGTCAGGCTCTATAGGCCTCCTAGATTTTTTCTAAGCTTACAAGACTTACTAGTATTCTTACTAGGTCGATCTCGATCACCATCACTTGATGACATCTGTATGCATAACCCAAAACTAATTTAAATTTTCTAAATTCAAGAACCTAATTCAAAACTAACACTAACCTAACCTAAAGTTGAAAACTAATTCAAGATTATAGCCTAAACTAAGATTCACAAGACTAACCTAAATTAAGGTTCGCAAAGACTACATAAACTAGCAAGCTATTCAAGGTTCACAAACTCACATTAATGTAATAAATTAACACTAACCTGAATTGATAACTAATAGCTTAAAAAATTAAACATTACCTAAATTCAAAACTAATAGCAAAAAAATAATTAAAAATTAATCAAAAACTAAGATTCATATAACAATCAATTAAACATTCAAAACTATCACAAACCTAAAGTAAAAATTAATTGCAAGCATTAATAATTCAAAGTTCCCAAATTCAAGTTATAATCAAATTCAAGTACCTAATTCCAAATTCAAGTTATAAAAAGAACCTAAAGTTGAAAACTAATATTTCAATATTATAACCCAAAACTAACAATATAAACTAACAAACTTAACTTAAAACAACTTAATTAAAAATACTTACCTTCAAGGACCTAAATCAAGAACCTAAAGTTGAAAACTAATTCAATATTATAACTCAAAACTCAAAACTAATTCAAGAACCTAATTCAAATTCAAAGTTCCCAATTAAAGTACCTAATTCAAGAACCTATATAATTCAAGTTCAAAAAAGAACATAAAGTTGAAAACTAATATTTCAAGATTATAACCCAAAACTAACAATATAAACTAACAAACTTAACTTAAAAAAACTTAACTTAAAAAAACTTAACTTAAAAAGACTTACCTTCAATGACCTAAATGAAGAACCTAAATTTGAAAACTAATTCAAGATTATAACTCAAAACCAAAAACTAATTCAAGAACCTAATTCAAATTCAAAGTTCCCAATTCAAGTACCTAATTCAAGAATCTATATAATTCAAGTTCAAAAAAGAACCTAACATTGAAAACTAATATTTTAAGATTATAACCCAAAACTAATAATATAAACTAACAAACTTAACTTAAAAAAACTTAACCTAAAAAACCTTAACTTTAAAAGACTTACCTTCAAGGACCTAAATCAAGAACCTAAAGTTGAAAATTAATTCAAGATTATAACTCAAAACCCAAAACTAATTCAACAACCTATTTCAAATTCAAAGTTTCCAATTCAAGTACCTAATTCAAGAACCTATATAATTCAAGTTCAAAAAAGAACCTAAAGTTAAATATTAATATGTCAAGATTATAATCCAAAACTAACGGTCACTCCCCGAGGCTACCCCCTAGACATAATACGATGCTTAGTGTCACGAGTGACCCCAAGCTAACCTATGGTCTGGCATAACTAAACAATTTCTGATAAAACATTAATTGTGCAGAAAGCTGAAAGCATCTAAATATCTAAGATGGAAAAGGATCCCAAACATGTCTAAATATAAAATATATATAAGAGTATAATGATATCTGAAAAATAACACTAACAACTCAATAGCAGAATGTAGTCTATGTGTGAAATCCTCTAACAAATATGAGTTGTTGTGATATTCCCCCAGCTAACTCTAATAATCTAAAACTGGGATATAAAAACTGAAAGATAAAATCATATCTAGCGTCCTCGAGCTATGAGGACTCACCACTGAAGCTGCTGAGTAAGGACTGGAAATCAAGATAAAGTGCGGTCTGGATGTTGAGCGCCTAAACCTACATCATACAATGATGTAGCACAAAGTATGTGTCAGTACTTCGAATATATTGAGCATGCAGGATAGATGCAAGGCTATAACATATGAATATTGAACATGGAAATACCTACTAAAGCACAAACTGAAAGATAAGCTAGAGATAGTGACCAAGTACTAACATGAACATATAATATGCTGAAATTAATGACTGAAATGTATACTGAGTACATGGTCAGTGTAATATAAGTCTAATTGTGAGAGGTATTATTAACCAATATACCCCAAGCTAAGCTAACTGTGGGGCCAACCTGTAACCCTGGATGGAAGGGTGTTCATACCTTGCAAAGGGTACAAATAATTCTGATGTGGATCCACTAAATTGATGTCCACGAGGGACAAGGGTGTCAAGCCTAATCTGAAGGGTGACCCCTTTAGAACCTACGATGGCGCCATAGTTCTGGGACTCAGGGACTGCTACCAAAGGTCTCAGCCTAAACTAGCGGGTGAGCCTTTATCCCTTCATCCACTTGGTGCTAAGTCTACTCCCAACTGAATACATAATAAATGAAATATAAGTTGAAATACTGGATAGCTCAAATACTGATAATCATTCTGAGAATGCAACATACATATACTGAAACTGATGGCATTCTAATTCTAAAGCATGATTATCTAAATCATCTGCCTAGCATGTATAAATTATGAATACTGAATTTTACACAAGCTACGGTTACTAAATTCTGTACATGTGACTATCTTAATTCTCCAAGAAACATGTAATTTATATCACATAATCAATAACATCTGAATTGCAATGAATCCCTAAGATTTAGGAACCCTAGGTCAAAATAATTCATAGAGAACTGAAGAACTAAATAGAATCTAGGGACTCAATGGGTGAAAGGAACCCCTTGATGAAATCCCACATACCTGGATGAGAGTCTATGGAGAAATCCTTGGATTTTTGGGGCTGATCTTGAAGAAGACCTTCTGCTTGTTCTTGAGAGAAAATTGTTGCCTCTTTTCTCCTTTTCTTTCTAAGTATCTGATAATTTTAGGAGAATAGGTGATTTACGTAGTTTTTGACTAATTAACTAGCTTAGGCCTTAAAAGAGAAAGGAAAAGTTCGGAATACCCCTAGGAGTTTTTAAAAGAAAGCTGCTAAAAATTGAGCCTCAGGTACCATGCTTGGTTGACAGACCGTAGTCCTGGACGATGGACCGTCAACTGAGTCGTGGTTCTGTCCATGATCCTTGGGGATTCTCTGATCTGAAAAAACCATGAATTACAGGATGAACTATGGTTCTGGACGACGGTCCGTGGTCTGACCCATGGTCCCTAGGCCACAACTAAGGTTCCTCTGATGTTCTGATTCCACGAGTCCACAGGACAAACAGTGGTTCTGAATGATGGTTCATTATATAATTCATGGTTGTTGGGCCCTGAACTGATGGTCCTCTCATTAAGGGGACCACGAGTTCACAAGATGGATCGTGATTCTGAATGATGGTCCGAGGTTTGACTCGTGGTTCCTTGACCCTAAACTGAGGGTCCTTTGTAAATTGAAATTACGGTTGGGATGATGGACCGCGGTTCCAAACTATGGTCCATGGTCTTGACTGAGGTTTTCTGGAAACTTGAATTTTTCTGAAATTTTTTTGCTGAGTAGAGTCAAGTAGCTAGGTCAGATCCTGGGGTGTTACAATATCTCCCCCTTGACATTATTCATCCTCGAATGAAGATTAACTAATTTGAGTTTGGGGTAGAAGCTGATATATGACTGAGTCTAGTCTTGAGTTCATGGAAACATGTTAAAAATACTGGAAATACTGGGAAAACATGATACTGAGACTGACATGTACATGAGGAAACTGAGACTCTAAAGAAGAACTATTACCTCGAACTGAAATTGGATCGGAAGGAAAGAGGTGAGGGTACTTGTCCATGATGGCTGCTTCTTCTTCCCAAGTAGCTCCCTCGACGGACTGATTCCTCCACAAAACTTTCATCGAAGTGACTTCCTTATTCCTCAACCTACGAACCTGATGGTCAAGAATCTCAACTGGCACCTCCTCATAGGTGAGGCTATCCTTCACAGCCACACTCTCTAAAGGCACAATCGATGCCGGATCACCCACATAACTCTTCCACAAAGAAATGTGGAAGACTGTATGAACCGCTGCTAGTTCTGCTGGCAACTCTAACTCATAATCCACATTACCAATCCTTTTCAAAATTATGTAAGGACCAACATATCTGGGACTGAGCTTTCCTTTCTTTCCAAATCTCATCACCCCCTTCATGGGTGAAACTTTCAGGAAAACCCAATCCTCAACCTTAAACTCTAAGTCCCTTCTCCTCACATCTGGATAGGACTTCTGACTACTCTGAGTTGTCTTTAGTCTTTCTCTGATGAGCTGAACTTTCTCCATAGCCTCATAAAATGAATCTAGCCCAATCAAGGCTGGTTCAGCTACTTTGAACCAACCAATCGATGAACTACATCTACGCTCATAAAATGCCTCATATGGGGCCATCTGAATACTGGAATGGAAACTTATATTATAGGCAAACTCTATGAGAGGTGGTGATCATCCCAACTACCCTTGAAATCAATCACCTAGGCTCTCAACATATCCTCTAAGGTCTGAATAGTATGCTCTGCCTGACCATCTATCTACAGATGAAATGTTTTACTGAGATTCACCTGGGTACCAAGACCTTTCTGAAATGATCTCCAAAAATGAGATGTAAACTGAGTACCCCTATCTGAGATGATAGACAAGTGAACCCCATGAAACCTGACTGTCTCTCTAATGTAGAGTATGGCATAGTTCTCTGCTAAATCTATAGTCTTGACCGCCAAAAAGTGAGTTGACTTAGTAACTCTGTCCACTATCACCCAAATGGAGTCATGCTGCCTGCGAGTACGAGTTAAACCCATAATGAAATCTATGTTAAACACCTCCCACTTCCAAGTAGGAATGCTAATATCCTGAGTCACACCTCCTGGTTTCTGATGTTCTACTTTCACCTGATGACAGTTGGGACACTTAGCCACAAAGTCTGCAATGTACCTCTTCATGATGTTCCACCAATAGACTTCTCGTAGATCGCAGTACATCTTAGTGGCACTGGGATGAATAGAATATCTAGAATTATGGGCTTCTAATATCTGTCAGAGAGGTGAATCTGGGCCAGTTCTTCACTGCCTCAATCTTTTGAGAATCAACTCGGATTCCCTCACTAGATACCACATGACCAAGGAACGCAACTGACTTTAACTATAATTCACACTTGCTGAACTTAGCGAATAATTGGCGATCCTTGAGAGTTTGAAGCACAACTCTCAAATGATCAACATGCTCTTCTTTGCTCCGAGAATATATGAGTATATCATCGATGATGACAATGATGAACAAGTCTATATACTTCTTGAACACCTTGTTCATCAAATCCATAAAAGCTGTAGGATTATTCGTTAGTCCAAAAGACATAACTACAAATTTATAGTGACCGTACCGAGTCCTGAAGGTTGTCTTTGGGATGTCACTATCTCTGAATCTGAGCTGATGATAGCTGGACCTGAGGTCTATCTTAGAGAAGTAACTAGCACCCTGAAGCTGGTCGAACAAGTCATCAATCCTGGGGATGGGATACTTATTCTTCATTGTGACTTTGTTCAATTGTCGATAGTCGATGCACATCCTGAGCGAACCGTCTTTCTTAAACATGAAAAGAACTGAAGCACCCCATGGAGAGATGCTAGGTCTGATGAAGCCCTTATCTAAAAGGTCTTTCAACTATTCTTTCAATTCCTTATGCTCAGGTGGAGCCATTCTATGAGGAGGAATTGAAATAGGTTGGGTATCTAGAAGGAGATCTATTCCGAAGTTAATTTCCCTTTTGGGAGGAACTCCGGGAAGATCTTCTGAAGACACTTCTGGGAATTCATTCACCACTGGTACTGACTCAAGAGTTGGGGTTTCAGAGATTAAATCCTTAACCCGGACAAGATGATAGATATACCCTTTGGAAATTATTTTTATTGCCTTAAGGTATGAGATGAATCGACCTACAGGCACTGAGGTGCTACCCTTCCACTCTAAGACTGGCTCATTTGGAAACTGGAACCAAACTACCCTAGTTCTACAATCGACTGAGGCATAATAGGACAGTAACCAATCCATGCCTAGAATAATATCGAAGTCAGTCATTTCTAACTCTACAAGATCGGCTAAGGTGACTTTCTGCGAAACTGTGACAGGGAAATTTTTGTATACCCATCTAGCTATAACTGAATCACTAACTGGAGTAGAGAATGAGAAGGGTTCTGGGAGGATTTATGGACTGACACAAAAATCTACTGCTATATAAGGAGTTACAAAAGAAAGTGTAGCCCCTAGGTCTAACAATGCATAAACATCTAAATAGAAGACTTGTAATGTACCTGTAACCACATCGGGAGAATCCTCCTGGTCCTGTCGAGTCTCAAGGGCATACAACCTATTTTGGCATTGACCATCACCTGTACCAGATGAGGCACCCTGCTCAGTGGGGCAACCTGCTGGGGCTACTATTGAACTAGCCTGATTCTGTGAACGAGTATCCCTGCCCTTCTGAGAATTTACTAGGCACTCCTTCATTTTGTGGCCTGGCTTACCACACCCAAAGAAATTTCCACTACCTGCCATACACTCACCCTGGTGGTTTCTACTACACTTCTTGCAAACTAGATGAGTGCACCCGCTAGTAACTGTACCTTGAGACTTAGAGCCTGGCATTCTATCCCATTGATCCTTCCTGAACTTAGTTACTAGGGCGCTAGCAGAATATGGGGCTGGAGCTGAAGATTTCTGGAAGAATTGAGAGCAGTTACCACTCTCTGACCTCTGCTGGGAGTAGTTAAAGCCACCTATTCTAGTTCTCTTAATGTCTCCTCCCCTCTCCTTGATTTTCTCCTCCTCGATCTGCTGAGTATAAGTAACTAACCTGGAAAAGTCTATCTCCTTAACCAGCATAGCAGTCTTGCACTCCTTGACCATATCATCGGACACACCAGATACGAACTTACTCATACGGGCGCTGGAGTCAGCTACTATTGCCGGAGCATACTTAGACAACTGAGTAAACCTGAGTACGTACTCCTTCACACTCATATCATTCTGCTTTAAATTGATGAACTATTTGACCTTGGCTTCCCTAAGCTCAAGTGGGAAAAACCTATCCAAAAAGGAAGTCTTGAAGTGATTCCAATCCATTGGACCTGTATTAGCACAATGGGATTCCTTCCCTTGCTGGTACAAAGTATAGGCCACACCCTTTAGCTGGTAGGTGGAAAAATCTGGACCCTCAACTAGAGTGACACCCATAATATATGTCACCTTCTGGATGTCATCAAGAAACTCTTGTGGATCCTCTTCTGACTTGGACCCATGAAATTCTGAAGGGTTCATTTGAGTGAAGTCTCAGATTCTAGCTGCAGTGGAGTTGGCCTTAGGTGGTGCTGGTGCCATAGCCTGCTGGTTGACCTGAGCGGTCATAGCCTGAGCAAGCACCTGAAAAGCAGCCCTAAATTTGGCATGAGTGACTTGCTCATTCAGAGGGTCTGCTGGACCTGCTATTGCTGGATGATTCCTGGCATTGGCTCTTCTGGAGGCATTTTATGTAATGCGAAGAGCATAAGTTAGAAAGGGATTTAATAGAGCTTACACTCTATAGCACAAGCTGGAAAAGAAAGAAAAAAAGTTGTTCCTAATGACATCTCATAGCTTCTCCCCCATAAGTGTGGCGTGTTTCACACCCATGAAATAGACTCTACTTGACGTGACTTTCAAACACCCTAGGACACTTGAACCTAATGCTCTAATACCATGTTTGTCATGCCCCGAGGCTACTTCCTAGACGTAACACAGTGCTTAGTGTCACGAGTGACCCCAAGCTAACCCATAGTCTGGCATAACTAAATAATTTCTGATAAAACATTAACTGTGCAGAAAGCTGAAAGGATCTAAATATCTAAGATGGAAAAAGAGCCCAAACATGTCTGAATATAAAATATATATAAGAGTATAATGATGTCTGAAAAACAACACTAACAACTCAATAGTTGAATCTAGTTTATGTCTGAAAGCCTCTAACTGATATGAGTTGCTGGGACATGCCCCCAGCTAACTCTAATAATCTAAAACAGAGATGTAAAAACTGAAAGATAAAAGCATATCTAGTGTCCTCGAGCTATGAAGACTCACTACTGAAGCTGCTGAGTAAGGACTTGAAATCGAGCTAAGCATGGTCTAGATGTTGAGTGCCTGAACCAATATCATACAATAATATAGCATAAAAGTATGCATTAGTACTTCAAATGTACTGAGCATGCGGGATATATTCAAGGTTGTATCACATGAATACTGAACATAGAAATACATACAGAAGCATAAACTGAAAGATAAGCTAAAGACAATAACCGAGTACTAACATGAACATATAATATGCTGAAATGAGTGACTGAAATGGATACTGAGTACATGGTCAGTGCAATATAAGTCTGACTATGGGAGGTACTATTAATCGACATACCCCAAGTTGATCTAACTATGGGGTCAAACTGTAACCCTAGATGGAAGAGTGTTCATACCTTGCCAAGGGTACAAACAATTCTGACGTGGATCCACTAAACTGATGTCCGTGAGAGACAAGGGTTTCAAGCTTAATCTGATGGGTGACCCCTTTAGAACCTATGGTGGCACTGTAGTTCTGGGAATCAGGGACAGCTATCAAAGGTCTAAGCCTAAACTGGCGGATGAGCTTTCATCCCTTCGTCTACTCGGTGCTAAGTCTACTCCCAACTGAATACATAAGCAATGAAATATAAGCTGAAATACTGGATAACTCAAATACTGATAGTCACTCTTAGAATGCAACATACATATACTGAAACTGATGGCATTCTAATTCTAAAACATGATTGTCTAAATCATCTGCCTAGCAAGTATAAATTATGAATATTAAATTTTACACAAGCTAGGGTTACCGAATTTTGTACATGTGACTATGCTAATTCTCCAAGAAACATGTAATTTATATAAGATAAGCAATAACATCTGAATTTCTATGAATCCCTAAGATTTAAGAACCCTAGGTCTGAATAATTCATGGAGAACTACAGAACTTAACTGAATCTAGGAACTCAATGGGTGAAAGGAACCCATTGATGAAATCCCACATACCTGGATTAGAGTCTATATAGAAATCCTTGGATTTTTGGGGCTGAACTTGAAGAAGACCTTCTGCTTGTTCTTGAGAGAAAACTGTTGCCTCTTTTCTCTTTTTCTTTCTAAGTGTCTAATGATTTTATGAGAATAGGTGATTTAGGTATTTTTTGACTAATTAACTAGGCTTAGACTAAGTAAAAGAACGTAGTTTAGGTCTTAAAAGAGAAAGGAAAAGTCCAGAATACCCCTGGGAATTTTTTAAAGAAAGCTGTTGAAAATCGTGACTCAGGTACCACGACTTGGTTGACGGACCGTAGTCCTGGATGTCGTACCATCAACTGAGTTTTGGTTCTATCCATGAGCCATGGGGGTTCTCTTATCTGAAGAAACCATGAATTATAGGATGGACCATGGTTCTGGACGACGGTTTGTGGTCTGACCCGTGGCCCTTGGACCACAACTGAGGGTCCTCTAATTTTGTGATTCCACGAGTCCATAGGACGGACCATGGTTCTTAATGATAGTTTATCATATGACTTGTGGTTGTTGGGATCTGAACTGATGGTCCTCTGGTTAAAGGGACCACGAGTTCAAAGGACGGACCGTGATTCTGAATGATGTTCTGTGGTTTGACTCGTGGTTCTTGAACCCTGAACTGAGGATTCTCTGGAAATTGAAACTACGGTTGGGACGACAGACCGTGGTTCCAAACTATGGTCCGTGGTCTTGACTGTGGTTTTCAGGAAACTTGAATTTTTCTGAAATTTTTCTGCTGAGTACAGTCAAGTAGCTAGGTAAAATCCTGGGGTGTTACACTAACAATATAAACTAACAAACTTAACTTAAAAAAACTTAACTGAAAAATAATTACCTTCAAGGACCTAAATCAAGAACCTAAAGTTGAAAACTAATTCAAGATTATAACTCAAAACCCAAAACTAATTCAAGAACCTAATTCAAATTCAAAGTTTCCAATTCAAGTGCCTAATTCAAGAACCTATATAATTTAAGTTTAAAAAAGAACCTAAAGTTGAAAAGTAATATTTCAAGATTATAACCCAAACTAACAATATAAACTAATAAACATAAATTAAAAATACTTAACTTAAAAAGACTTACCTTCAAGGACCTAAATCAAGAACCTAAAGTTGAAAACTAATTCAAGATTATAACTCAAACCCCAAAACTAATTCAAGAACCTAATTCAAATTCAAAGTTTCCAATTCAAGTACCTAATTCAAGAACTTATATAATTCAAGTTCAAAAAAGAACCTAAAGTTGAAAACTAATATTTCAAGATTATAACTCAAAACTAACAATATAAACTAACAAAGATAACATAAAAAAATTCAACTCAAAAAAACTTAACTTAAAAAGACTTACCTTCAAGGACCTAAATCAAGAACCTAAAATTGAAAACTAATTCAAGATTATAACTCAAAATCCAAAACTAATTCAAGAACCTATTTCAAATTCAAAGTTTTCGAATTCAAGTTATAATCTAATTCAAGAACCTAATTCCAAATTCATAATCAAATTCAAGAACCTAATTTAAGTACCTAATTCAAGAATTTAAAGTTGGAAACTAATTAAAGATTATAAAATAAAACTCAAAACTAATTCAAGAAACTATTTCAAATTCAAAGTTCTCCAATTCAAGTTATAATCTAATTCAAGAACCTAATTCCAAATTCATAATCAAATTCAAGAACCTAATTCAAGTACCTAATTCAAGAACCTAATTTAAGAAGCTAAAGTTCAAAACTAATTCCAAATTCATAATCAAATTCAAGAACCTAATCAAGTACCTAATTCAAGAACCAAATTCACATAACTCACAAGACTAACCTAAACTAAGGTTCACTAGCTAATAGCAAGCATTTACCTAAACTAAGGTTCACAAACTAATAGCAAGCATAAACTAAGATTCACAAACTAATAGCAAGCCTAAACTAAGGGTCACAAACTAATAGCAAGCCTAAACTAATTAAAGTTCATAAATTAAGAATATAATCTAAAAAAGCAATTTTCACATATCAAATTTTTTCACATATCAATTTTCATTATCAATTTCTCAAAATCCTAGTCTAGAATTCAACAAAACAATAACATACCCTTGTCTAGAATTCACTATCAATTTTTCAAATCAAAAATTTCCAAATCAAACCCTAACCTTCAAATAAACAAAAAAACTAACCTGAAAATTGGAGGAGGTTGGAGGGCGGAGGCTGACAGTGTCTGGACGGTGGAGGTTGGATGATGAAGGCAGTGGCAGAGTTTGCAGCGGAGAGAAGAGGAGAGGAGGAGAGAAAAGAGAAAGAGATAAAATGAGGAAAAGAGACCCAATGTGGTCTGTACATAATTAAAAAAGCGATGGACAGTGTCGCTTTGTTCGTCACCTTTTTTTAAATGAGTTGACTATGTATTGACCAAAAAGTGATGGACAAAAATGATGTTTTCCGTTGTTTTTCTATTTTGTTAATATAAATTAATTTTTTAAGATATTATTGTTAATTTAATATAATAATAAATTAAAATTTAAAGAAAGCAACGGACAGCGTCGTTATCTTAAAATTATTTTTTATTTTTTTATAATAATTGTGACTCTATTCGTCGCTTATATTAAAAAATAAATATTTAATTATTGTAAATAATATTGGCACAAAAATCCGTGAAAAAAAGTGACAGAAAAAGTGACATTGTCCATCGTTTTTGCCAAAAATAAATATAAATTTAAAAAAAACAACGGACAATGTCGGTTTTGCCGTCGCTTTCCTTGAGCGACGCTGTCTGTAGCTTTTCTGTCCCTCTCTTTAGTATTGGTAGAAGTTTTCAAGGGCATTATATGACAATGGTACTAGTATCAACCTTATGCCCCTCGCAATCTACAAATAGTCTTGGTTAGGAAAAATTGACTAACAAGTATGAGGCTGCAAATAGCAGATAGATCAGTACAGTGTCCAGCGGGTATTATTGATGATGTTTTGGTGCAAGTTGGAAAGTTCATGTTGCTAGTTGATTTTGTGGTCTTGGATTGTGTTGTTGATGTTGAGATTCCCATTATCTTGGTTTGACCTTTCTTGGCTACAAGGAGGGCATTGATGGACTCATAGAGGAATGAAATAAAATTCTGAGTAAATGATAAGAAAGTTACCTTCTTGGATAGCAATGGAATGAACTTACTGAGCAAATATCACAACATCTCTGTTATTAGTGTTGTTGAGGTGTAGTTGAAGAGGCTATATACTTAAAGGTTGAGGAAGAGAGCTTCAGAGAGGTGTTGGCCACAATCTTGGAAAACTTTGAAGGAGAGAACATGGGAGGTTATGTGGAGATAGTAAATACATTGACAGGTCTGGGTTCCTATAGTTATACCCCGAAGAAACTCTCCTTCGACTTGGACAAAAGGACCACCCCACCAGCAAAGCCATCTACTATTGAGGCACCGAAATTAGAATTGCAATAGCTTCCTTCTCATCTTAAATATGAGTTCTTGAGACCTGAGAACACATTTCCTGTCATTATTTCTATAGGTGAAAAGATTGCTAGCAGTGTTGCAAAAGTATAGAAGGGCAATAGAATTGACAATTACTGATATTCGTGGAACTCCTACAGGTATATGTGAGCACAAGATTAAATTAGAGGAAAACACCACTCGAAGTGTTGAACACCAGAAAAGATAAATCAAGCAATGCAAGAGGTAGTAAAAAGGGAGATTATCAAGTGACTTGATGTGGGGGTTGTTTATCCCAGTGCAGATAAATCATGGGTCAGCATAGTGCAGTATGTACCCAAAAAAAGGGCGGCATGATAGTGATTTCCAATGCTAAGAATGAGTTAATTCAAACTAGAATAGTCACCGGATGAAGGGTATGTATGGATTACCAAAAACTAAATGCGGCCACCTGCAAGGATCACTTCCCAAAGCCATTTATTGATCAAATGCTTGATGGACAAGTAGAAAGATGCTATTACTATTTTCTGGATGGATACTCTAGTTACAATAAGATCAATATTGCTTTAGAGGACCAAGAGAAGACTATTTGGGACATTTGCATTTAGTTGGATGCCATTTGGTCTCTGTAATGCTCCTGCCACATTCTAGTGTTGCATGATGTCTTTTTTCTCTCATATGGTAAAAGACTATTTGGAGGTCTTTATGGATGACTTCTCAGTTGTCGGGGATTCTTTGAGGATTGCATTGATCATCTGGAGAAATTCCTACAGAGATGTGAAGAATAAATCTAATATTGAATTAAGAGAAATGCCATTTCATGGTGTGAGAGGGCATTGTCTTTGGGAACAAGGTCTCCTAAAATGGAATTAAGGTGGATCAAGAAAAGATAGAGATTATTTCAAAGTTGCCTCCCCAGACTTCTCTGAAAAGTGTTCATAGTTTCTTGGGGAACGCGGGATTTTATAGGAGGTTTATCAAAGGCTTCTCAAGAATCTCTAACCCCATGTTCAAGCCTTTTGAAAAGGAAGCTAAGTTTAAGTTTAAAGAAGAATGTCTGAAGACTTTTGAGGAATTAAAAAGAAGATTAACTGAAGCTCCCACCATTGTGGCTCCAGACTGGTGGTTTCCTTTTTAGCTCAAGAACTATACAAGTGGTTATGCCATTAGGTTATTCTTGGGCAGCGATATAAGAAGATCATGCATCGAGTTTACTATGCAAGAAAATCATTGAACAAAGTGCAAAGGAATTCCACTATGATCGAGCAAGAGAAGTTGGCCATTATTTATGTATTTGAGAAGTTTAGACGATACCTTCTAGGGTCTAAAGTGGTGGTGTATACAGATCATGCTGCAATACAATATTAATGCCAAAGAAGGATGCTAAACTGATATTGATCAGATGGGTATTGTTGCTTCATGAGTTTGATTTCAAAGACAAACAGAAAAGGAACCAAAGATCAGGTGGCAGGCCACCTATCTCTTCTGGAGGAGAATGTGCAATGTGCAGAGGAATTAGATCTTAATGATGCCTTCCCTGATGAATGGTTATTGGTTGTGTCACATGACATAGCTCCTTGGTATGCCGATATTGCTAACTTTTTGGTTGCAAGTGTTGTTCTAGAGGATATCAAAAGCTACTAGAAAAAAGGTTCTTGAGAAAAGCACGCTATTATAATTGGAAGTAGCCTTATCTTTTCCGCATGTGCACCAATAACATTATCAGGCGGTGCGTGCCAGAAGATAAGGTCCATTCCATTCTGAAGGAATGCCATGACTCGCTGGTTGGGGATCATCATTCAGGAAATAGAGTTGTGGCTAAAGTGCTGGAGAGACGGATATTATTGGCCGAGATTGTATCATAATGCAAGTTTGATTGCAAGAAGTTGTGACCTATGTTAGCAGCAGGGAACCATCTCTAGGAATAATCCAATGCCTTTGAACTTCATGCTAGAGGTTGAACTATTTGACATTTGGGAAGTTGACTTTATGCACCCATGTGTAAGTTCACAGGGTGTGAAATGCATATTGGTTATTGTGGATTATGTATCCAAGTTGGTGGAGGCAGTTTCTTTGCCGAATAACAAAGCTAAGAGTGTCACTGCAAACCTTAAGAAGAACATCTTCACTCATTTTAGTACACCTCGTGCCATAATAAGTGATGGTGGTTCACATTTTTGTAACAGGGCATTTGCTGGGCTGTTAGAAAAGTATAGAGTTAAGCACAAGGTTGCCATTCCTTATCATCCCCAAATGAGTGGTCAGGTCAAAGTGTCCAATAGGGAAACAAAAATCATCCTTTCTAAGATTGTTAATGCTAACAGGACCGACTGGTCTTGAAGGATTGATGATGCTCTGTGGGTGTATTGCACTACCCACAAAACTCCCATTGGAACCTCTCCATACCACTTGGTGTTTGGAAAGGCTTTCCATCTTCCAGTTGAGTTAGATTACAAAGCACTACATGCGCTTAGGAAGCTGAATCTAGATTGGAGCAAAACAAAAAAGCTCAAACTATCACAATTGAATGAGATGGATGAATTTTGTCTCCACTCCTATGAAAATGTCATTTTTTACAAAGAGCAGATTAAGTTGGTGTATGATAGGAAAATTATTAATTGGTACTTTTAGCCAGGTGATGTAGTGTTATCGTTCAACTCACGCCTAAAGTTGTTTCCATGCAAGATGAAATTAAAGTGGTTTGGACCTTTCAAGGTCGTTAGCATGTCACCTTATGGAGCAGTTGAGGTAAAGTTCGAGGATAGTTCTCAGACTTTCAAAGTAACTGGTCAAAGAGTGAAGCACTACCTTGGTGTTTCTGAGGGAGACAAACTGGTGGAGCAACTTCTCCTCAAATGTGTATTAGAGTTTGAAGCTGAGTAATGACTGGTAACACATCTTGTCGCGACATCATATCAAGTGCTACTTAGGATGCAACCCAAGTTTAGAGTTTTTTTGTACTGAACCCAAGTTTATAGTTTTTTGTACTATGATTGTTTTTCTATTTTTGGTTAGAATGGTTTGATGTGTGTTTGATGTGCAGGGAGAAACACGATTGCAAATATGAAAATATGGCCGGTAAAAAAAAGTTTGTTTTGGTCTATGGGTCCCAGTACGGACCGTACTAACCTCCTAGACCATAGAGAACGTTGTGCTAAGTTTGTAAAATTAATTATGTTCTGGGTAAGGACCACGGGGGGTCTTATAGACCGTAGAGACCTTCTAAGAGCCATGGACTCGGCTATGGTAACTGTTTAAATTTTGTATTATTTTGTCTAGTGACCACAGATTGTCCTACAGATCGTAGAGACGTTCTACAAGTCATAGAACTACCCGTGGTAACTGCGTAAATATGTGTTATTTTGGATAGCCACTACAGTGGAGATGACAATATGTAAGGTTCCATCATGAAAGTCTTAATGGACCATAGGATTCCTCACTTAGGGAACTAGCCGCGAGTCAGTCTACAGCTCGTACAACTATAGCACAATTTGTAAAGGCATATGTAGCGGTTATCTGAATGTTTAAGAAAACAATAAATATGCTAAAAATTGGGAGAGGGGTTCAAAAACTCAATGAAATTCAAAATCCTCTTTTTTCTCCTACAAAAAAAAAAAGAAAACTCTCTCTCTTCTACTTCCCCACTCCTTCCATCTTCAATTCCCACAATCTCCATCATTACTATATAGAAGCACCACTCGCATGCAAGAATCTCCACACATTCTCAACTCTTACTTCCATCGTGTCTTCCCCCTATTACAGAAGCTTCTACAAACTAAAGTAAATTATTCACATTTTTGTCTTTTGAAGAACTTTTTCATGATTTTTCTATTGTATCTCCATTATTAAACTAGGGTTCATGATGATTGAATTGCTTTGTCTGTGGAACCCTCTATTGTGTTAGCAAGTAGTTGGGTGATGATTGAATTTTGAGGTATTGTTGGTGGGTGATGTTGTTGAGTCCTATTGTAGATAAATATTGTTGTTGTGTTTAGTTGTATGTTGGTTGTGGGTATATAACCCAATGATTCAGAGGGAATTACGACTGATGGATCTCGGAAACAAGATCAAAAGTTGTTTTGCCCACCAAAACTAGCAACTAATCATTTGAATGTGAATTAGGTGAAGTCTGAATAGCCTATTTGGTGTTGTAATTGATGCGTGAGAATTGCTACTTTTGCAGTTTTGATGATTGTTTTGTTGTTTGAACTTTGGAGCATGCCTACGAACACCCAAACTCAAATATTTCTTCCTATGATCAGACTTACGAACTATAGAAGGGCTCTACAAATCATAACCTTGATTGTGAAGAGAAAAATTTGAGCTTGGGGATATTGTATAAATAGTACGGCTCATGACACAGACCGTGAATCTTGAGTATGGATCGTGACATGAATCGTACTAAGTTAAAATCTTGGCATCAATTCTATTTAAGAAGCACAGTTGAGTCTACAGACCATGAGGACTTAGTGTGATTCATGAACTCAATCGTACTCGCCTATTATTTTTACATTTCTGGTTCTATTTAAGCAGCACAGATGAGTCTATGAACCGTGGAATCTCTTCATGGTCCATAGCCTCAACCATAGGGAACTGCTACTATTGTTTTCTTTTATAGTTTAAGTAGCATGGGTGAGCCTACAAACCATGGAAGCATTTCACGGTCCATAGTCTCAACCATACTACACAATATATATATATGATGTTAATTTGTCTTCCTAGCTTTATTTCTTCTGTGTTTTGTATATATTGTTTATACTAACATATGTTCCGCAGGTTTGGCCCCAAAATTTCAACCAAGGCAAGGTGGAGGTAGTCAAAAACCTATAGGTCGGAGGCAAGGATAGTCTAAGGAAATTGACACACACCTGTAGGATAATCCTACTTATTCTGAAGATAAATAGGTTCAAGAGGAGAATGCTCTATGACCTCGAACAAGGTTACAAGCACAACAACAAGCCATAGAACTCTCCCAGTCTAAGGAGAAGGGTTCTTATTCATTATCGTGTAATCTACATGGGTCCAGTGATGATGCAGAGGAAATACAGAACAAGCGGAATCTTCATATGGCTAAGATTCATCATCTGAGAAGTAGCGAAGAACAGAGGTTTGGCAAAAAAGATGCCAACTACCGGGACAACACTAGGTGGTAAATTAAGTGCATGAAAAAGATATACATTGTCAGGCTTGAAAAGACAAAGAAAGGCAACCTTAAAAGGAGCATCATTGAGGAGATACATATAGGTTTTGCAAGATTACCAGATTACCCATTGATCTATGCACTTTTTCAGCACTATCAATTGGGGTGTTCAGCTCACCACTTAGTGAATATTGTCCTACCCTAGTCTGAGAGGCTTATGTCATATATGCTACCACTCTCAACAATACTAGAGCCCTGGGTGAGTCGGCTAGGATCCAACCACCATTGTACAGTGTGAGAATAAGGGGGACCAATATTGACATCTCTGAAAGAATGATCAATCGGTTCTACTTTGTCGCAGAGTACAGGCTCCCCCGAGCTCTACCACAAAATTTGACCACAAAATTACTGGTAAAAAGATAGCACACTTGGTTAGCATCAGTTCTAACAATGTAAGAACCGGCATGGCTTAAAGACACACAGCTGAAGGTACATAAGGGGCACTTAGCCTTAAAGCCAAGTTCTAGTGGGCTATAATGCCTATCAGGTTGTTGCTGGCTATAGGAGATGATTACTTGACCTTGGGTAGGGTCATGCTGGTGGAGAGTATGATGTTTATATTCCCTATAGACTTTGGGTGCATCATTTCTTTTGAGATGTGGGAGCGGCCCAAAGGATGAACATTACACTTCCATTTCCATTCCTGATCACACAACTATGTCACCAGGCTGATGTTCATCAATTTATTTGATTTGATCATATGATAGAGGCCAACAGGGTCAAAGATATTGCAAAATGTCGAGATGAAACTAACCAAGTGATATGCCCAAATTACACCTCCAATAAGAAGTATAACACGATTGTTGTTCAACTATAGAACCTAACCAAGGTTAGGGTCGATCTCACAGGGAATATGGTTGGACCTCAACTGTGTGTATTTGCACTCTTAGCCATCTTATTTATCTAATGAGGGGTTTATGTAGCAAGTAATCTTTATAATGAAGAGTTTAACAAGTCACAGAGTGTCAGTTTTAAATATTGATAATCAGTGAGAGAAGTGATTAAGGTAGTGTTCCCCATGAGTTCATAACACAGTAAGGTATTGTACTAGCAATCTAGCCTAGTGCTTAACATGCAAGATCGGTAAGTTAAGTTCAACTAAATGAATGGTCACCAATATAGAAGAATGTCACCACACAACTTGGTCAGTCTACTGGTGTTTTCTTTACTAACCCTTACCATTGATCCCAAATTAGCTATTCTCGGACAAGATCAAGCTATTAGATGAGGGTTGATAGCTTCAAATCTCTGTTGTGTAATCCCTTTTCCTATTCATTACCCCTTTGGTCAAGCAAGTAAGAATAAGGCGAGTTCTAAAGTTGCGCACCATTAAAAGACAATCAAATCAAAAGGAAGAACAATACATGCATGAACACCATTCTAGAATTACTAAGTACTTTGCCTACTTTGTTAATCTGTCATGGTTCTCACAATCTTAGTTGTGGATTTAGATACTCATGTTCGTAAGAAAACAATTAGATTCAAATGAAGAAATTATAATTATAACTTACAATATGAATATAAGAAATATGAAATCTTGAATTTTCAATAACACTTCAACTACTAAGAATGAATGATCGAATTCTCAAAAGTATGTAAGAACAATGTCAACAATACATTAAGTTTTCAAACAAAATGAGTAACAACTAAAATAAACCCTAGAGGAAGTATTTATAAATAAAAACACTGAATTCTACAAGACTAGAAAATTTGGACGCAGCACTTCCGACGGTCAGATCCCACAGGCCGTCGTGGCTTCCATGGCCCATCCTGGTTGTCTGTTGGGATTTCTTCTCTAAGTTTCATGGACTGTCTTGTTCCAGAGGGGTATAAATAGCAAAAATTATTTTCCAGCCCATTTAGGATCTGATTTTGACTCACCTATAAATAACATATTTAGTTATATTGTAGGAGACTTGTTATTTCAAGCAAGACTTTATTTTCTCTAGTTTTTATATTCCTTTGAGCTCTATTTTGTGATTCAAAAATTCAAGAACGATTTTTGTTTTCAATCGAATACGTATGTTTCCTTTATTTTGTATTACTTTTCTTGCTATTAGCATGAGTAGCTAAACTCTTATCTAGGATTGTGAATCCAAATAATAGGTAGTTCTTATTGAAAATATCAATATAGGATTGAATAGATTATGGTTGTTTTTTAATTCTCATTTTAATATAGATTAGCGGTGGCAAACGTTAGTCAATGCTTGGAAAAGCAAGTTAGGGTTAGAAAGAATTATTTAATCAGAACTCAAGGCTTTAAATCTTGATTAACAAATTCTAGTAGGAATACAAAGGGTTTACTTAGTGGAACATGATCAATATCTAATCACACTTTAATATATTTGAAAAAATAAATGAGGAAAAGGCCGGCCATACTTTTGTCGGAAGATATTGAATGATAGCTGTAAGATCATCGCTCACCTTTAATAATCTCTGAGAAACTATATCGATGTTAATAATCATTAGAATTAACCTGTTATGAGGTGAAACAATCCTGATTTGCACTAGATGTTGTTACATTAAGCATTTCATTTTCGCAAACCATTAGTCATAGATAAATTCTTTTAGAAAAATTATTAAGGAATAGGATCTGACATAGAGTGAAGTAACATAAAAAGACCTTAAGAACTATGTTTCTTACCATATTCCCTATGGGATTTGACTCCTACCTGTCGTTGGATACTATATTTAATAATGATCATTTGCATTTATTCATAGGTGTAATTTAAACGTATCAATGTTCCAGATTTACCCAAAAATATATCCAAGAATATAAGAGTTCATCCACTGAAGAATATTTGTAAGTCGCATCTATACCAAGATGTGCAAATATTATGACAACTATTACAAACGATTGCGAGGGATACCATATCTGATTGCCACGACAACTGTTACAAATGGTTATAAGGGCCGCTGTATTCGATTTCCATGAGGAACCATCATACTCAACCACTATAAAGTCCATCCCATTGGACTGTCTCGAGGGTAGTCATATATTTATTTTCATGGAAGTCATTATATTCTATGACAGGGACTGGAAAATATGGCGTCTTCTCTAAAGAATCAACATATGCAGAGATGTAGTAAGGAAGGAATTTTTCCATGTTGAATTATTTTACTACTAACAAATATTGCTTCAGATTTTGTTGAAGGCATCTGAGAGGATGAAATTTTTAAATCAAATCACAAGTGAGGACTATGCCAAAAAGGACGAAGCACAACATGAAACTTTTTCTTAGCTCTAAAATGGGATATCGTCCAAAGAGGAATATAAAATCTTTGGATATGAGTTGAGGATCTATTTCCACTTCAATCAAACCACACTCTTATCAGAAGACATATGGGTATTTTCTTTATTTTTTGTTGCAGTTTTGCATCTAGAGTAATTTCTTAACTCACCCTAAAAGCAGTATTCCACTTTTTTAGATCTGAGTGACGATACATCAAGAGCTTTGAAAGTTATGTCCGGGTAAGTTCTTACCTATGGGTGTGAAGATCTCTATATTCATGGTTGAGAGATTGCAAGCCTCATTTATCACTCATCTTAAGCCAAAGATTATGTTATCATAAGAGATTGACTTTTCAATCGATTGAGTAAAACTACAAGCAGCCTGATTCCCCGTGTCTCAGGATATGTAGGTGGGCATCAGATTAAAAACTTGGCTGCACTCTAAGGAATTCTCGTAATCCCCTTATTTCCCATCTTTCTGATCTCACCATGATCCTACACCATAATAGCTGCTGAAATCTTTAAAATCGTGCCTAAAATCAAGCGTCTTAAACTACATGTGGACTGAATTCTCATGCAACTTGAGATATATAGGAAACTCAATACCGGAGTATGGCCATGATTCCTAAAGTTTGTACCAATGCCCTTTTCTGAGAAATGAATTAGTGGTCGGATAAAATTGGGTCCGTCAATTACCTTTGCTTAAGATCTCTTACACCAACTCTACCTAAAGGGAAGGACAGTTGTTGACACCCAATTATTACCCTCCTCTGTGAATTAATTATTGAGCTTCTTCAAATATAATAATTTAAAAATAATTATTTTTAAACTTAAAGAAATATTTTTGTAATTAATTTCAAGGCGAATTTACCTTTTTCAATAAATAACATATATCTCTATACGTTTAAATAAATTTATATGAACTTTTTGCTTCAGTAAATAATTTGAAGAATTATTTCTCATAGTTAATGCATGAAATTAATTAAATCTTTTTATTAATCGCATAATTGGTCTCTTATTTTTCTGAAATAATTGGAATTCATATTAAATGGTTATATTTAATTATTAAAACTAAAAGCGCGATTAATTAATCAAGAAATTAATTTTCTCTTGATTCTTAAAGAATTCGAACCTTTAGTTTGTCTCTTTATGGACCATCAACTCAGTCCAAAACAGTCCAATTGTAAGCTCAAATTAACACAATTGTTCTAATTACAAGTTAAATCTCTCATCACACTCTCACCACCAGACTTACACGTCATACACCCCTATGATTCTCCACATGTTCCCACGCCTCCCAAAGAATTTTTGACCAAAATAAGCTATTATTTAAATCAATTCATCAAAATAATATACTTTTTTGAAAATTTTCAGAAGTAGAATAAACTTATTTCGTAGTAACTATTAGATTATATTTTGGATGAAAATCGTTTACACCCCAGAACTTTGCTTTAAAAATCAAACACCTCCCTCAACTTTGAAAAATAATCATTCTCCCCCTCTTTATCCTAATTGAATTTTTTAAATGCTTATTTTACCCTTGTATTATCAAGCTTTATATCTTTTTTTTTTTTGTAATAAACTATATAACATATGTTGTATAAAATATATATATATATATATAATTTCTTAGATGAAAAAGAAAAGTGAAAAATACTAATTGAATATGTAAGTTAATGACATTTCATAATGAAATAAATGAGCAAAATAAAAAAATATATTAATAATAATCAAAACTCTAATATCTAATTATACAAGTAAAAATAACAGGTAATTATAACTTTATAAATATATTTCAATGCATATATATAAAATTAAATGATTGTTGTTTATAAATTTTAAATTATAATTTAGAAAATATTTTATTATTGACAACCAAAACTCATTTATCTATGTAGACATTAGAGAATAACAGAGAGAGAGAACGAAAAAAACATACATAACTACATATACATGCCCGTTTGGCCATAAGAATTTTTCACTATTTTTCAAAAAATTATTTCACTTTAAATTATTCAAAAAAAATATTGTTTGGCCATAAAATTTTCAAATACAATTTGAAGTTGTATTTGAAAAAGTGAAAATACCTAAATACTTGTTTTCACTTTTTAGTTGTATTTAACACTTTGAATTCTAAAAAGTCTTTCAAAAAAGGTATGGTCAAACATAACTCCAACTCCAAAATTTTTAAATAAAGTGATTTTTTTTTTCATGACCAAACGCCCACTTAATGCATATAATATAAAAATATCAATCATAAAAAATAGCATTAGATTTTGTGATTAGTTTGTAAAAGGATTATTTTATTAATAATGTTAATGAATTTAACTAAAAATGGTAAATACCTAGGTTAAGAATAAATAAATATATAATATAAAAAGACATTACATAAATAAAAAATTAAAAATATTAAGGGTAAAATAGACATTGCATAGGATAAAGGGGGTGAACGATTATTGTTCAAAGTTAAGAGGAATGTTTGATTTTTAAAGCAAAGTTAGGAAACGTAAACGATTTTCACCCATTATATTTTATTGAAAAAAAGTTAACGATCTGAAACACAATTGTTGACGGCGTTAAATAAATATACGTTACTAGCAGTAACGTTTTTGACTTGAAACATAATCTAGACCCTCTTTTATTGAGTTTGAGGCTAAAATTGTCCCTTAACTATTAGACTAGGTTCATTTTGGTCCTTCAAATATAACTCTGAGCATATTTAGTCCCTTAACTTTACTAAAGTGGAGCACTTTTGATCTCCGTAACAAAATCCGTTTAAAAATAATAGTGTTAAACCCATGTGGCACCCACGTGACTTGTAAAATACAAACTCATAGAGGTTAAGTATTAGCTATTATGAGTATATATTTAATTTTGCACGCTCTTAAACACAATTAAGAAGAAATTTGCACACCCTTCACCAAATTACTAGCTACGTCACTGATTTTAAGACCATTTTGTTACTGCAATTAAGAAAATGGTTATTTTTTTCGAGTGGGCAGATTATTGTGTTCTAAAGTATTGTCTTTAAATATAAATAGCTACTACTACATTAATCCTAAAAAATTAAGAAGACAAGAAAGAAAGAAAATGTATATCAATTAAGAAAGAGATAACACTGTCAAATTTACACCGTTAGAAAATTATTCGTTTCGTGAATTTTTAACATTATTATGTTAGGAAGACCAAAAGTGCTTCACTTTAGTAAAGTTAAGGGACTAAATATGCTCAAGATTATATTTGAGGGACCAAAATAAACCTACTCTAATAGATGAGGGACAATTTTAGCCCCAAACTCCTCTTTTGCAAGTTGCAAAATGATGTCGTATCTGCTGTGGGTTTTACCACACCCCACCGCCTCTCTCTGTCCTCTTCTTCTCTCTCTCACCTCGCTGAACCTCACCGCTTCCAACTGGAGAACTTCCGGCGAGCAGACCCCTCCATCTCACCATACTCCTCTACTCAGAAAATCTAAGAACCCCCGATTTCGTGTTTTCTCCGCAAAAGAGATAATGAAATTCAAAAGCGAAGAGGAACCCGTATGAGGTGCTAATGGTTATCACCGTCGAGCTCTACGCGTTTACAAGGGTTTGAGATTATTCGACCACCTTCCTCTTCACCGGCTTACAGATGTAAAACCTTTATGCTGCCTGCCGTAGATTCGACGATTCTCAACCCTCTCCGCTCGTTCCCAATCCTCGCCACTTAGTGTCGCCGGGAAAAGATGGTTCACGACATTTTTATAAGGAACGAAGATTTTTCTGTGTTTAAGGTATGTTTTTTTACAAAATAGTAGAAGGAATGCTTGGATTATGTTTCAATATTACGCAAATTTAGAGGACATACAGTTCAGTGCTTCGATTACGTTTCAGTATTGCGGCAATTTAGAGGACATACTGTTCAGTGCTTCGAATACGTTTCAATAGTCCCGCAATTTTTTCATTAATTTTGCTGATTGAATGAGTAGTTTGGGGCTAAAATTGTCCCTTAACTATCAGAGTAGGTTCATTTTGGTCCTTCAAATATAACTATGAGCATATTTAGTCCCTTAACTTTACTAAAGTGGATCACTTTTGATCTCCCTAACAAAATTCGTTTAAAAATAACGGTGTTAAACCCATGTGGCACCCACGTGACTTGTAAAATACAAACCCATAGAGGTTAAGTGTTAGCTATTATGAGAATATATTTAATTTTGCACGCTCTTAAACACAATTAAGAAGAAATTCGCACACTCTTCACCAAATTATTAGCTACGTCACTGACTTTAAGACCATTTTGTTATTGCATTTAAGAAAATGGTTATTTTTTTCGAGTGGACAGATTATTGCGTTCTAAAGTATTGTCTTCAAATATAAATAGCTACTACTATATTAATCCTAAAAAATTAAGAAGACAAGAAAGAAAGAAAATGTATATCAATTAAGAAAGAGATAACACTATCAAATTTACACCGTTAGAAAATTATCCTTTCCGCTAATTTTTAACATTATTATGTTAGGAAGACCAAAAGTGCTTCACTTTAGTAAAGTTAAGGGACTAAATATGCTCAGGATTATATTTGAGGGACCAAAATGAACCTACTCTAATAGATGAGGGATAATTTTAGCCCAAAACTCATTGAATGAGCTATAATTAAAAGTTAGCTTAGATTTCGAAATAAATTGCCGCCCTTCATACTTCTCTTTGGTATTAAATTTCAGTACCCAACAAAATTAGATAAACCAGAAAACAAGAATGTGCAATGTTGTAGAAAGGATTTACTTTGAGTTGAAAAAATTTCTCCAGAGTCTATTGGATTTATGAACTTTTTTGTCGGATTTATATCATTTTTGTAGTGTAAAATACTGCTAAATAGATTCAGTCGAGCAACTCTGATTCTATTATGTTGTGTTTTTAATTAGAGGATCCATCATCGTTAGATTGATTTTACACTGGCTGTCAGCCTAAAGTAATTCTTTTCCTCTATTTGGACTTGGGATTAGCTGCATTTCTATCCTTATGAAACCCCGACCTTGTTAAAATTGTAACATTTATCTCTACATTTAGGCCCTTTTCTTCTCCGTTTCCTATATTATTCTTGCCACACTCTTAAACTTTCTTTTCTACCTCCTTTAATTTTTTCGATTTTGGATTTAGCAAATAGCCGATATGTGTTTGATGAATAATTAGTATGGCGTAATAGTACTAGTTTAAAAGATTCAGATGATACTTTTTATCCTGCTTATCATTGTGTGCTTGCTCCTTTGGCATTGTCGAGAAAAAGTTCTCTTAATTCTCTTATCTTCTTTTTTCCTCTGTCGTATATTTATCATTAAATTTTATGTTATCTCTATTTAATTGGTCCCTCCCTTTTTAACTGTGCTGATTTGAGTTGTAATTACACCATAGAATTGTCTTCTTAGCTGTAGTCTTTTAATCAAACTGACACCTTTCTTAATCAGTTTACTTTAAAAGAACTCCTCTTTACAGATAAAGGATCTCGTCTACCTTGTAGATTCAACTAGAGTTTGGTTATCTCTGTCCTAGTCAGAGTAGTTTTTGTTTATTGTATAGTTTTAGGACTCTTGTTTGCGAGCTATTTCACAGGAGCAGGGTTGGTTACCTTGTCAAAAATAAAAATAAAAATATACAGCAAACTTGTCTCACATTTGTTTTTTGTATTAGTGAAAGAGGTCTTCACACTAAAACAACTACTCTGTTTCTTCTTTCTTGTGTAAATTGGAGAACCCAATGACGAACACATGAAATTGAATTCCAACATAGGATTCTGCCTATTAGATAATTTTGCTTTGGTTTGCTTTTAATCTTGTCTGACTAACAATTCGGGTTAACATTTAAGTTTACTTTTGTATGTGTTTTTCATTTTATAGGTATTTTATTTTATGGCTAATAATAATGCATACCAATTGATGCGGAGGATTCAAGCGAAGTTGGTGAACCATCAAGGAAGGCGAAGCCTTCGTAAGCTTTGTGGGACTGGGAATCACTATCTTAACTAGCATGGTAAAAGCAAAAAAGAAATGAGCTACAGTCTGGTTCATGAATTTGGTGTTGCTCCTTTGAGATTCACCTTTTTGTTGCTCAAGTACAGTCATTTCCACTTCATTGTCACCTTTGTTGTTAAGTAGATGTTTTGAGAAGAAAAAACTACTTTGGGGAGTATATGTATTGATGTTGGACATATTGTGCAAATCTTGATCTGATGTTTATTCGTTTGGTTATTGAAGATCTATATTAATATGTCTAAGTAGGGGTGGACATAAATACCAAAAAACTGAAAATCAAATCGAAATGAATTAATTCTGGTTCAGTTTTTTCAGTTCAGTTTCGGTTTTTGATTCGGTTTCGAAAAGAGCCACTCATGAACAGGTAGCAGACGTCTAGACCACAACAAGGCTTATGAGACGAGAAAAAATAGAGCAACCAGATTGTTGCAACCTTCAGCTAGAGTAACAACAGTAGCATCAGATACATTAACAAGCCACGACAAATTTCAACCTTGTAAGCATTTAAACATGCTAAACATTTTATGATCTCTTTGTTGAGCATATCTTCTTACAAGCTATACATTTTATGAATTCAAGTTTCAAGTAAAGTCACAAAACAAAAGTATGAAAAAAAAAATTGCTGGCTGGTGCACATTCACGTAGATATAAAGAACCGAATCAAACCAAACCGAAAAGCAGTGAGATCAAACTTGGCTAACTTATGTGACTATCTCCTACATACTGGTTTGCAAATTGCTTGAATTTGGTTTTTGCACCTTCTAACATCTCGAGTTCGAAAAAAAAAAGTAATATAGTCCACCCGTTTATATAACTTCAGTTCGATAATTCAGAAAAAAGATGAAAAGGGTGGATAAATCTATTTTATCGTAGATTATGAGACAACATTGGTCTTCAATGTAGGTGTCTTATGCTTGACAAAGAACGTTTTATAGGACTTTGACTGGATTCTAAAGAGTCGTTATTGTCAGTAACGTTTTATATATGTTTACTCCGTCAAAATAAAGTAATAGCCTAATACGTTACTGAAAAACACGTTTATACTAGTTTTGAAAATTTTAAAAAAAAACGTAGTATATTGATAAATTGGCTTAAATAATGACTTACTTTGGTCAAAACTTCCTTCCCAAAAGAACGCCCTAGTTCTCTCACACGCAACAAATCCTCACTTGCACTCCCTTTTTCTCCTCTTTCTTATTCCTCTTTGTTTTTTCTCCACTTCACAAAACACAAATGCTTCACCAAGAATAGCTTCAACCGACAGCAAACCCAAAATAAACTCCATCAATCTCTACCATTTTCCCCCTCAAATCCTTGGATTCTCTTCAATCATATGATGACATATGTACCGCACGAGATCGAACTTTATTTTTGAATCTTCCCCAAAGTTCTTATCCAAGAAATCCCCTGATCCCCCCCCCCCCCACCCCCACAAATTGGAGCCTTGGATTTTTCTATAAATACTCAGCTTTCTCTCAGTGTTCAGAGGTTGTTTGTTGTTATAAATACTAAGCTTTCTCCCACTGTTCAGAGGTCGTTGATTATTTTTTTTGAGAAATTCTTAGAGTTTTACAATAATTTCCCCCATTATTCTATGAGTTTTCAAGGTATTTGAGGCCCTTTTCTCATACCTTTGAAAATCCAGAGGCGTTATCTTCTAGCTAAATTGAGTGGGAATCAAGTCAAAGTGGTGGAATCATCCTCAAAAACTCGTTGTTCCAGTCGCTGCTCTAAAAAAGGTAAGTCAGTCTTCTTTTTTTAGTTCTTAATGCTTCATTACTGATTTTGTATTTTCATTTTATTTATTTTCAAAATTTAATTTCCTTCTGCTCTGTCTTATCCCTTATATGTTATTTATTTAGAATATGGATTTCGGGCAGATTTTGTGTTGATTGGTTTTAGCATTGTTGTTGCTTTGCCCATTTGGAAGCGATAATCGATAAATATAAAATTATAATATCCTGGTCTTCATATTCATTCTTTTGACTATGTTTCAGCAAAAATTTGTGTCTAAACTAGTGTGAAGTGTGTTAACCGTGATGGCTGAATAGGTGATTTTCTTTTCATCTGGTTCATACATGAATAAATTTGCTTGATTTCCCTCCGATCAAGTTTCAGTAGCTATATCAATAATATGGATGTTTTTCTTTGAGTTCATTTTCTTACATGAACGACTTTTACTGTTCATGAATACGACTCTTGACCTTTACTATTCATTGGCCTTTACTATTCATATGGCCGACATACTATTTCTTTATATTTTCTTATAGCTTTCTCCATTCCGCCCAGCATTGGTATCAGAGCTAGATAGAAAAATATAATCATCATGGAAAAAACTAACTCTAACGAGGAAAATATCGAGCAGGTATACTGTCATATGAATATGCATAGCTAAACTCACATATTCCTGATAATCATAGTTATGGTAGAATAAATTTTATATTTGCTACTATATATTGGAATTGTTCAAAAGCATGTTATATAGTTTGCTGGTAAGTTTGGAAAGGAGAGAAAACTTCTAAGAACAGTACTATCATGAGGGGGAAACCTTTACTGTTCATGAATACGACTCTTAACCTTTACTATTCATTCGCCTTTACTATTCATATGGCCGACATACTATCTCTTTATATTTTCTTATAGCTTTCTCCATTCCGCCCAGCATTGGTATCAGAGCTAGATAGAAAAATATAATCATCATGGAAAAAGCTAACTCTAACGAGGAAAATATCGAGCAGGTATACTGTCATATGAATATGCATAGCTAAACTCACATATTCCTGATAATCATAGTTATGGTAGAATAAATTTTATATTTGCTATTATATATTGGAATTGTTCAAAAGCATGTTATATAGTTTGCTGGTAAGTTTGGAAAGGAGAGAAAACTTCTAAGAACAGTACGACATTTACTGTTCATGAATACGACTCTTGACCTTTACTATTCATTGGCCTTTACTATTCATATGGCCGACATACTATCTCTTTATATTTTCTTATAGCTTTCTCCATTCCGCCCAACATTGGTATCAGAGCTAGATAGAAAAATATAATCATCATGAAAAAAGCTAACTCTAACGAGGAAAATATCGAGCAGGTATACTGTCATATGAATATGCATAGCTAAACTCACATATTCCTGATAATCATAGTTATGGTAGAATAAATTTTATATTTGCTACTATATATTGGAATTGTTCAAAAGCATGTTATATAGTTTGCTAGTAAGTTTGGAAAGGAGAGAAAACTTCTAAGAACAGTACTATCATGAGGGGGAAACCGTTGAGGCAAGAAGCCGTTTTAGGGAGTACCAAAGTATTAGAAATGTTGTTTAAGGAAAAAGAGTATCATGCCGAGTACAATGCCAGTAGTGACGAAAAACATGGTCTTGAATAATCCAGTTTATAGTAAGCTTATATAAAAAGGATCATATCATAAAATATGATTAGAGAGAATAATTGAGAAAAAAGCAGCATCATAAAAATGACAAGTTTACATGAAGAAATGATAAAAAATTACAAAACATTGGTATTACATGCACTAAAAGACATAAGAATAACTGAATTAAAAAGAATTATTTGGGAAAAAATATTTGATAAAATAGACGAATTATTAGAACAGCAATGGTATGAGATAGATCTAGACAATTTAAATATAGATAACGATTGAAAAAAATATTCAGATCTAGATATCTGGAACATATTATGGGAGTGTAAAAGAAATATAAAGATAAATTTCCCTAAGGGAAGATTATTATAAAATAATAATAATAATAATAATATTATGGATGAGACTAAAAAGAGGATAAGAAAAATAAAAAGGAAATTAAAAAATTTATATCCAGAATATAAACAACTTAGTATTACAAGAACTGATAACAACAGGCTAAATAAGTTAATAGATACTATATCTAAAATGGAATACAAATATATAAAACTACTTAAAGAAACAAAAAACATTTAATGAATAAGTACGAAGAAGAACTAACAGAAATGATTAAACAAATAAAAGAAGAAATTACACATAGAGAACAAAGACTTAATGAAAACATATTTGCAGGAGTATGCCATAGATCAATATTGGCACAAAGAAAGGAAATATTCTACCTATACATAGAATTACAAAAACTAACATATAAATTACAACACAGATTATAAATGAATAAGGAAGAATATGTGATAGAAGAAAAAACCTTCGAAAATCTAGAAGGAATAAAAATAAAAATAGTATTTTCTAATCTAGGAAGAAGATATAAGAAAATAGGAGAAACCATGAACCTAATGCTAGAAAGAGAATCAGCTAAATTAGAAGATAGCCTAACAGCTATGGTAAGAATAATGAAAGAAAACGAAGAAATAGACAGAAAGAATGAAATAAATAAAATAAAACAAGAAGCAAAAATAGAAGTACAAAAAATAAAAAATACTAAAAATACAAAAATACAAGAATTAGAAAAAGAACTAGCAATGTTTAAAGAAATATATTAAAACAGACAAAAAGAAAAGGAAAACAGACAAAAAGAAAAGGAACAACAAGAAAAATTACAAAAAGAAAAAGAACAACAGGAAAAATTACAAAATGAAATAAGATTATTTAAAGAAGAATTACAACTAAAAGAAGAATTACAACTAAAAGAAGAATTACAACTAAAAGAAGATAACGAAGAGCATAAATTACCAGAATTGGTAATAGATGAAATAAATGAAACTAATGAAGAACAAAATTCAGAAGCAAGCGAAACATATACAGAATTATTAAAAAATATAGAAAATGATGAAAACATAGAAATAAATATGAGTAAAGTAGAAGAAAAACCCAGTACATCAGAAAAAAGAGACTTTAAACCAAGTCCAAAATACTATGCAAAAAGTTATGAAAACTCAAATAGACAAGATAATATAGGGAAAAAACAATATAATGAAAAATGGACACCAACTCCATCAATAGAACAATATAACTTCTTGGATCTAGATTGTGTAACAGATACAAATAAAGTTATCCAATTATGGATGGGATATATAGCAAAACAATTAATAGACAACAAAATAGCAATAGCAGAAGCACCAGGATACATAGAAAGAACATCAATAGGAACAGTAAAACTATGGTTATTAAATCTAACAGAAGAAAGTATAAAAACGTTAAGAAATAATAAAAACATGAGTGGCGAAGCTGCAACAACATCGATAGAAATACTACAAAAATATGAAACAGCAATAAGAAACGAATTTAGCAGTACTATGACAGAATATGAAGAACAAAATAAAGAAAAAATCATGAATAGAAATTTAATGATAAAATTAGAAATATGTAATATGTGTTATATAGACGAATATACATGTGCATTTAAAGAATATTATTATAAAGGATCATATAATACGGAAGAAAGTAAAGAAATCAGACAGTTATATTTTACAAAATTACCTGAACCATTTAGTTCAAGAATAATAAAAAATTGGAAAGAAGCAGGTTTAACAGATACATTAGGAGCTAGAATAAAATATTTACACAACTGGTATTCTAATACTTGTGAAGAATATAAAGAAAAACTACAAATAGAAAAAACTCTAATAAAAAATCTAGTATGTTGTAACAATAAAGTGGCACCTAAATTCGGGTGTAAAGATTAAATTAATTATTATAAGGAACCATACTCAAGAAAAAAGAGATAAAAAATATAAATCTAAATATAGGAATATAAACCCAAAAAGAGAATATTATGTAAAAAACTATAAAACAAAAAGACCATATAGACCAAAACGAAAGTTAACAGAATGTACATGTTATAACTGCGGAAAACTAGGACATATAGCTAAAAATTGTAGATTACCAAGAGACCCACAAAGAAAATAAATATCAGAGATAATATTCGAAGAAGACGAAAAATATACGCAAATAAAATACATAGACTATGAGCTAAATAGCGATGATAGTATATATGAGATATCAGAAGAAGAAAGCGAAATAGGTAATGACTGAAAAAGAGATACAAATAATAAAAAAAGAAGAATATCTAGATAATGAATCTACGGATCAAAAAATAATATTTGATTATAACATATTTGACCAAATAAAAAGTAAAGAATTAGACTTAAGTGTAGATAAAATATTTAGTATACCAATCATTAGAAATTTATTCAAAAGACAGAAAGAAGAATACTATGTAGTAAGCCAAAAAGAACATGTAATAGATTGTAAATATACACAAGGAAGAGCTAAAATACCCTTAATAAGCAGAAGAATCATAAATAAAGAAATACAAGATCTAAAAGCAAGAGATCCAATAAAATACGTACACTTAGGAGGAACAGAAATACTAATAAAAGCTTGTTTTAGAGAAGGAATAGATACACCAATAGAAATATATTTAGCAGACGATAGAATAATAGAACCTATAGAAAAAAGCATAATAAGTGCAGTTAAAGGAAATTTAATATACCAGAAGTTTAAATTTATAATAAGTGCTAATTATTCAGTAGCAGTATCAGATAGCAATATAGATAAATCTTTAGTATTATATTGGAAAATGTCAGGAATAGAACTAGCCCCAGACAGTAAGATATTTACAGCAAGATGTAAAAACTTGTATGTATTAACTACTAAACATAAAATAACAGCAAAAAATAAAATAAATAGGATAAAAATAGAAAACCCCTTTGAAAAGATAGTTACTCTAATAGACAGAAATGACTATAGTTACAAAGAAATAGATTTTGATGAAGATTTAGAAATAGTAAAAGAAAGATTAAGTACATCTAAAAGAATAAACTATGAACCAAGGTTAAGCATATCAGGAAGCAGAAGATATGAAAGTACAAGTATAAACTACGAACCAGAAATACAAGAATCATCTACAAAACTGATAAAACATCAAAAAGAAGAACTAAAACAATACTATATAACAGGAATAATAAATGAACAAAAATGTTTAATATTAATAGATATAGGATAAGAAGAAAATAACATAGCACGAGAATTAGTTATGGAAGATAAGATAAAAGTAAAAAATCAGTCATGTCCAGACCTACCAAAAACATTTGTAAATACTAAGAAAATAGTAAAAAAGGAAATAATTATAGGAGGAATACCAATAAAAGTAAAATTTGAAATATACCAAGAAAAAAATATAATATTAGGAATAAAATGGTTAGAAAAAATGAAACCATATAGTATAGAAAATAAACAATTAATAATAACGCATGAAAATAAGAAAATAATAATAAAAAGAGTTTAAAAATCATAAAATGAAGATATATTAATCAGAAAGTTGTATGGAAATCCTAATCATACATCAAACTATCTCTAATCATACTACGAACAGAATATCTAGAAAGAAATTTAAAAGACCATACGAAAAAGACATAATATTAACCCAAGAAATATATTGGTACGCCAAAACACTAAAAGAATTGTACTCTGATTCATACAATACCTTGATAGGACAGAAACAAATATACTTAGAACAAATTATACAAGATAAAGAACTAAGTAGTAACCAAAAGGAAATACTACACCAACATATAAAAGGATTAGATATAACCTTATCAACGATTGGATCTAGAATACATCGTTATATCCAACTAATAAGAATAAATACTAATATAAGAAAAAGACGGACGGAATATCTAGGATAAGTTCGATTAAGTCACTAAAGATACCATAGATTTAAAAATGAAACTATGAAATGAAAATATATATACTAGCAAAGATAATGCACCATTGTAGATATTACTCAGGATCATATACAGAACCACAGATAAAATGGGAAATAAATAGAATTATTTGCATTATATAAATGTTTGTTAAACTTTGAACCATATATAGTTTATAATAAATTTATTGTAAAGAACAGACAGGTAAAATGGTGGATAACCAAAAAGGTACAAAATTCAGTTACAACAAAAGAAATAAGGAGACTTGTACTCAATATACAAAACTTTACATTTACCATTGAGGTAATTTCAACTGACAAGAATGCAATTGCAGATCACCTATCAAGACAAAAGTACTCAGACTGAGGAAATTACTCCAGATATACTCTCAATCCTTACTACGCTTTCCCTGAAAGTGGACAGTATAGGAACGAGATTACAAAAGATAGAGCTAAGTCAGCAGCATGACTCTAAACATGCGGAGCTAAGTCGATCGGAAGACTTAAAAATTCCAGAGCTAAAAGGAGACGTTGGGAAACTCCTTAAAACCCATAACGATTTGCTAAATACAGCTGCAGGTACAAGCACGGCTGTAGAAAATAAAAAAGCTAGAATTAAACCATTTACAAATACAAATTTGAACAAGGTATTTGATAAACCATTTACCCACAAAAAGCAACCCACTGAAATACCAAATGCCATACCCCAAACGACTACATATGCAAATAGCCTCCACAAAGATAAAAAAATATACAATCATATCACCCAATCCTACATCGACAATATATACAAAATACAAACTTTCCTAAACCTTAAACCAAGATCTACCACTACCCCCGAAAAACCGGAGCAAGATAACCTAACCCAAAAACTACAAGGATACAACCGGCTGATAGCACAGCCAAAAACAAATCCAAATCTAGTTAGAACCTGTTATAACTACGGATTACTTAGCACTGTATATACATACGACGGCGAAGAGATAAGTGGAATCCCAGAACTCCACAAAGCTTTCATTACATATAAAAGAATTACAAAAGGAAATTTATTTTTTATTAAATTTTATACGGCACCAGCAGAAATACTATATGATGAAATAAAACCCCTAATTCAGGTAGTCAAAATAGGCCTGACTAGAGAAATGATTATACCGGAAGAGATATCACAACAAGCAGAGATACCAAAAGTTGAGATACCAAGTTTTTATGCAAATAAAAGAATAATTGGTATATCAACAATTATCCAGGAATTAGCTACAAATTATCTAAAAGGCAATGCCATATGGAGTTATTATTCCAGAGATCATTTAATGATCTATGCCAATTCAAGAGAGTTACGACAAGCAGATATGGATGAAGTCCAGAAATGGATTTTATCGTTATTAAGACCAGAACTACAACCAACTACTAGAGCCTTGAAGACAGGGTTCATTTCAGAAGAACTATTAACCAGATACTGCAAGTTAGTCGGTCAAAAATATCCAGATCATATATGCTCCAAATGCAAAGGAGAAGATAACGTTATTCCAAAAGTTCAGCTTGAATAAATGGACTAACAAAAGAAGGACAGCTTGCACAAAGAAGATATTGACAAAAACAGTTATGTAATTATTGTAATAAGTTTAGTCGTGTAGTGTCGGCCAAAATAAACGGCCAATATATTAGACAGCTGTAAAATGTAAAAGTAAAGTAGTTTGTTTTTATGTAAAAAGTCATAAAGTAGTAAAATAGTATGTCGGCCATAGGAATAGTATGTCGGCCATATGAATAGTAAAGGCCAATGAATAGTAAAGATCAAGAGTCGTATTCATGAACAGTAAAGGTCGTTCATGAATAGTAAAGGTCACTCTAGACTTCTATATATAGAGGGACTCCTCTCATAAATAAAATCATCCGATAATCAATACCTCTCATCTCTCTCTATATTTTCTTATAGCTTTCTGCATTTCGCACAGCATTGTTTAATCATTTTTTTTAGTTCTTCTTCGTACTTAGTTTTTCAATATTCGTGATTAATCATTAATCTGCTTTTCACAACAAGCAGATATACCAAAAGTTGAGATATCTCTTCCGGTATAATCATTTCTCTAGTCAGGCCTATTTTGACTACCTGAATTAGGGGTTTTATTTCATCATATAGTATTTCTGCTGGTGCCGTATAAAATTTAATAAAAAATAAATTTCCTTTTGTAATTCTTTTATATGTAATGAAAGCTTTGTGGAGTTCTGGGATTCCACTTATCTCTTCGCCGTCGTATGTATATACAGTGCTAAGTAATCCGTAGTTATAACAGGTTCTAACTAGATTTGGATTTGTTTTTGGCTGTGCTATCAGCCGGTTGTATCCTTGTAGTTTTTGGGTTAGGTAATCTTGCTCCGGTTTTTCGGTGGTAGTGGTAGATCTTGGTTTATGGTTTAGGAAAGTTTGTATTTTGTATATATTGTCGATGTAGGATTGGGTGATATGGTTGTATATTTTTTTATCTTTGTGGAGGCTATTTGCATATGTAGTCGTTTGGGGTATGGCATTTGGTATTTCAGTGGGTTGCTTTTTGTGGGTAAATGGTTTATCAAATACCTTGTTCAAATTTGTATTTGTAAATGGTTTAATGCTAGCTTTTTTATTTTCTGCAGCCTTACTTGTACCTGCAGCTGTATTTAGCAAATCATTATGGGTTTTAAGGAGTTTCCCAACGTCTCCTTTTAGCTCTGGAATTTTAAAGTCTTCCGATCAACTTAGCTCCGCATGTTTAGAGTCATGCTGCTGACTTAGCTCTATCTTTTGTAATCTCGTTCCTATACTGTCCACTTTCAGGGAAAGCGTAGTAAGGATTGAGAGTATATCTGGAGTAATTTCCTCAGTCTGAGTACTTTTGTCTTGATAGGTGATCTGCAATTGCATTCTTGTCAGTTGAAATTACCTCAATGGTTAATGTAAAGTTTTGTATATTGAGTACAAGTCTCCTTATTTCTTTTGTTGTAACTGAATTTTGTACCTTTTTGGTTATCCACCATTTTACCTGTCTGTTCTTTACAATAAATTTATTATAAACTATATATGGTTCAAAGTTTAACAAACATTTATATAATGCAAATAATTCTATTTATTTCCCATTTTATCTGTGGTTCTGTATATGATCCTGAGTAATATCTACAATGGTGCATTTTTATATCCTTCTACTATTATCTTTGCTAGTATATATATTTTCATTTCATAGTTTCATTTTTAAATCTATGGTATCTTTAGTGACTTAATCGAACTTATCCTAGATATTCCGTCCGTCTTTTTCTTATATTAGTATTTATTCTTATTAGTTGGATATAACGATGTATTCTAGATCCAATCGTTGATAAGGTTATATCTAATTCTTTTATAAGTTGGTGTAGTATTTCCTTTTGGTTACTACTTAGTTCTTTATCTTGTATAATTTGTTCTAAGTATATTTGTTTCTGTCCTATCAAGGTATTGTATGAATCAGAGTACAATTCTTTTAGTGTTTTGGCGTACCAATATATTTCTTGGGTTAATATTATGTCTTTTTCGTATGGTCTTTTAAATTTCTTTCTAGATATTCTGTTCGTAGTATGATTAGAGATAGTTTGATGTATGATTAGGATTTCCATACAACTTTCTGATTAATATATCTTCATTTTATGATTTTTAAACTCTTTTTATTATTATTCTCTTATTTTCATGCGTTATTATTAATTGCTTATTTTCTATACTATATGGTTTCATTTTTTCTAACCATTTTATTCCTAATATTATATTTTTTTCTTGGTATATTTCAAGTTTTACTTTTATTGGTATTCCTCCTATAATTATTTCCTTTTTTACTATTTCCTTAGTATTTACTAATGTTTTTGGTAGGTCTGGACATGACTGATTTTTTACTTTTATCTTATCTTCCATAACTAATTCTCGTGCTATGTTATTTTCTTCTTGTCCTATATCTATTAATATTAAACATTTTTGTTCATTTATTATTCCTGTTATATAGTATTGTTTTAGTTCTTCTTTTTGATGTTTTATCAGTTTTGTAGATGATTCTTGTATTTCTGGTTCGTAGTTTATACTTGTACTTTCATATCTTCTGCTACCTGATATGCTTAACCTTGGTTCATAGTTTATTCTTTTAGATGTACTTAATCTTTCTTTTACTATTTCTAAATCTTCATCAAAATCTATTTCTTTGTAACTATAGTCATTTCTGTCTATTAGAGTAACTATCTTTTCAAAGGGGTTTTCTATTTTTATCCTATTTATTTTATTTTTTGCTGTTATTTTATGTTTAGTAGTTAATACATACAAGTTTTTACATCTTGCTGTAAATATCTTACTGCCTGGGGCTAGTTCTATTCCTGACATTTTCCAATATAATACTAAAGATTTATCTATATTGCTATCTGATACTGCTACTGAATAATTAGCACTTATTATAAATTTAAACTTCTGGTATATTAAATTTCCTTTAACTGCACTTATTATGCTTTTTTCTATAGGTTCTATTATCCTATCGTCTGCTAAATATATTTCTATTGGTGTATCTATTCCTTCTCTAAAACAAGCTTTTATTAGTATTTCTGTTCCTCCTAGGTGTACGTATTTTATTGGATCTCTTGCTTTTAGATCTTGTATTTCTTTATTTATGATTCTTCTGCTTATTAAGGGTATTTTAGCTCTTCCTTGTGTATATTTACAATCTATTACATGTTCTTTTTGGCTTACTACATAGTATTCTTCTTTCTGTCTTTTGAATAAATTTCTAATGATTGGTATACTAAATATTTTATCTACACTTAAGTCTAATTCTTTACTTTTTATTTGGTCAAATATGTTATAATCAAATATTATTTTTTGATCCGTAGATTCATTATCTAGATATTCTTCTTTTTTTATTATTTGTATCTCTTTTTCAGTCATTACCTATTTCGCTTTCTTCTTCTGATATCTCATATATACTATCATCTCTATTTAGCTCATAGTCTATGTATTTTATTTGCGTATATTTTTCGTCTTCTTCGAATATTTTTTCTGATATTTGTTTTCTTTGTGGGTCTCTTGGTAATCTACAATTTTTAGCTATATGTCCTAACTTACCGCAGTTATAACATGTACATTCTGTTAACTTTCGTTTTGGTCTATATGGTCTTTTTGTTTTATAGTTTTTTACATAATATTCTCTTTTTGGGTTTATATTCCTATATTTAGATTTATATTTTTTATATCTCTTATTTCTTGAGTATGAATTTTTATAATAATTGATTTTATCTTTACACCCGAACTTAGGTGCTACTTTATTGTTACAACATACTAGATTTTTTATTAGAGTTTTTTCTATTTGTAGTTTTTCTTTATATTCTTCACAAGTATTAGAATACCAGTGGTGTAAATATTTTATTCTAGCTCCTAATGTATCTGTCAATCCTGCTTCTTTCCAATTTTTTATTATTCTTGAACTAAATGGTTCAGGTAATTTTGTAAAATATAACTGTCTGATTTCTTTACTTTCTTCCGTATTATATGATCCTTTGTAATAATATTCTTTAAATGCACATGTATATTCGTATATATAGCACATATTACATATTTCTAATTTTATCATTAAATTTCTATTTATGATTTTTTCTTTATTTTGTTCTTCATATTCTGTCATCGTACTACTAAATTCATTTATTATTGCTGTTTCATATTTTTGTAGTATCTCTATTGATGTTGTTGCAGCTTCGCCACTCATGTTTTTATTATTTCTTAATGTTTTTATACTTTCTTCTGTTAAATTTAATAACCATAGTTTTACTGTTCCTATTAATGTTCTTTCTATGTATCCTGGTGCTTCTGCCATTGCTATTTTGTTGTCTATTAATTGTTTTGCTATGTATCCCATCCATAATTGGATAATTTTATTTGTGTCTGTTACACAATCTAGATCTAAGAATTAATATTGTTCTATTGATGGAGTTGGTGTCCATTTTTCATTGTATCGTTTTTTCCCTATATTATCTTGTCTATCTGAGTTTTCATAACTTTTTGCATAGTATTTTGGACTTGGTTTAAAGTCTCTTTTTTCTGATGTACTAGGTTTTTCTTCTATTTTAGTCATGTTTATTTCTATGTTTTCATCATTTTCTATATCTTTTAATAATTCAGTATATGTTTCACTTTCGTCTTCATAATTTTGTTCTTCATTAGTTTCATTTATTTCATCTATTACCAATTCTGGTAAATTATGCTCTTCGTTATCTTCTTTTAGTTGTAATTCTTCTTTAAATAATTTTATTTCGTTTTGTAATTTTTCCTGTTGTTCTTTTTCTTTTTGTAATTTTTCTTGTTGTTCCTTTTCTTTTTGTCTGTTTTCCTTTTCTTTTTGTCTGTTTTCATATATTTCTTTTAACATTGCTAGTTCTTTTTCTAATTCTTGTATTTTTGTATTTTTAGTATTTTCTATTTTTTGTACTTCTATTTTTGCTTCTTGTTTTATTTTATTTATTTCATTCTTTCTGTCTATTTCTTCGTTTTCTTTCATTATTCTTACCATAGCTGTTAGGCTATCTTCTAATTTAGCTGATTCTCTTTCTAGCATTAGGTTCATGGTTTCTCCTATTTTCTTATATCTTCTTCCTAGATTAGAAAATACTATTTTTATTCCTTCTAGATTTTCGAAGGTTTTTTCTTCTATCACATATTCTTCCTTATTCATTTATAATCTGTGTTGTAATTTATATGTTAGTTTTTGTAATTCTATGTATAGGTAGAATATTTCCTTTCTTTGTGCCAATATTGATCTATGGCATACTCCTGCAAATATGTTTTCATTAAGTCTTTGTTCTTTATGTGTAATTTCTTGTCTTGTTTGTTTAATCATTTCTGTTAGTTCTTCTTCGTACTTATTCATTAAATGTTTTTTGTTTCTTTAAGTAGTTTTATATATTTGTATTCCATTTTAGATATAGTATCTATTAATTTATTTAGCCTGTTGTTATCAGTTCTTGTAATACTAAGTTGTTTATATTCTGGATATAAATTTTTTAATTTCCTTTTTATTTTTCTTATCCTCTTTTTAGTCTCATCCATAATATTATTATTATTTTTTTTTATAATAATCTTCCCTTAGGGGAATTTATCTTTATACTTCTTTTACACTTCCATAATATGTTCCAGATATCTAGATCTGAATATTTTTCCCAATCGTTATCTATGTTTAAACTGTCTAAATCTATCTCATACCATCTCTGTTCTAATAATTCGTCTATTTTGTTGAATATCTTTTCCCAGATAATTCTTTTTAATTCAGTTATTCTTATGTCTTTTAATGCATGTAATACCAATGTTTTGTAATTTTTTTATCATTTCTTCATGTAAACTTGTCATTTTTATGATGCTGCTTTTTCTCAATTATTCCCTCTAATCATATTTTATGATAGGATACTTTTTACATAAACTTACTATAAACTGGATTATTCTTAGATCATGTTTTTCGTCACTACTGGCATTGTACTCGGCATGATACTCTTTTTCCTTAAACAACATTTCTCATACTTTGGTACTCCCTAAAACGGCTTCTTGCCTCAACGGTTTCCCCCTCATGATAGTACTGTTCTTAGAAGTTTTCTCTCCTTTTCAAACTTACCAGCAAACTATATAACATGCTTTTGAATAATTCCACCATATAGTAACAAATATAAAACTTATTCTACCATAATTATGATTATCAGGAATATGTGAGTTTAGCTATGCATATTCATATGACAGTATACCTGCTCGATATTTTCCTCGTTGGAGTTAACTTTTTCCATGATGATTATATTTTTCTATCTAGCTCTGATACCAATGCTGGGCGGAATGGAGAAAGCTATAAGAAAATATAAAGAGAGATGAGAGGTATTGATTATCGGATGATCTTATTTATGAGAGGAGTCCCTCTATATATACAAGTCTAGAGTGACCTTTACTATTCATGAACGACCTTTACTGTTCATGAATACGACTCTTGACCTTTACTATTCATTGGCCTTTACTATTCATATGGCCGACATACTATTCCTATGGCCGACATACTATTCCTATAGCCGACATACTATTTTACTACTTTATGACTTTTTACATAAAAACAAACTACTTTACTTTTACATTTTACAGCTGTCTAATATATTGGCCGTTTATTTTGGCCGACACTACACGACTAAACTTATTACAATAATTACATAACTGTTTTTGTCAATATCTTCTTTGTGCAAGCTGTCCTTCTTTTGTTAGTCCATTTATTCAAGCTGAACTTCTGGAATAACGTTATCTTCTCCTTTGCATTTGGAGCATATATGATCTGGATATTTTTGACCGACTAACTTGCAGTATCTGGTTAATAGTTCTTCTGAAATGAACCCTGTCTTCAAGGCTCTAGTAGTTGGTTGTAGTTCTGGTCTTAATAACGATAAAATCCATTTCTGGACTTCATCCATATCTGCTTGTCGTAACTCTCTTGAATTGGCATAGATCATTAAATGATCTCTGGAATAATAACTCCATATGACATTGCCTTTTAGATAATTTGTAGCTAATTCCTGGATAATTGTTGATATACCAATTATTCTTTTATTTGAGAATAAAAAGAAGAACTAAAGAGAGGAAAAAGTTTTAGGGAGTACCAAAGTATGAGAAATCACTAATTATTCATCATTAGAAAAATATAATCATCATGGAAAAAGTTAACTCCAACGAGGAAAATATCGAGCAGGTATACTGTCATATGAATATGCATAGCTAAACTCACATATTCCTGATAATCATAATTATGGTAGAATAAGTTTTATATTTGTTACTATATGGTGGAATTATTCAAAAGCATGTTATATAGTTTGCTGGTAAGTTTGGAAAGGAGAGAAAACTTCTAAGAACAGTACTATCATGAGGGGGAAACCGTTGAGGCAAGAAGCCGTTTTAGGGAGTACCAAAGTATGAGAAATGTTGTTTAAGGAAAAAGAGTATCATGCCGAGTACAATGCCAGTAGTGACGAAAAACATGATCTAAGAATAATCCAGTTTATAGTAAGCTTATATAAAAAGGATCCTATCATAAAATATGATTAGAGGGAATAATTGAGAAAAAGCAGCATCATAAAAATGACAAGTTTACATGAAGAAATGATAAAAAATTACAAAACATTGGTATTACATGCATTAAAAGACATAAGAATAACTTAATTAAAAAGAATTATCTGGGAAAAGATATTCAACAAAATAGACGAATTATTAGAACAGAGATGGTATGAGATAGATTTAGACAGTTTAAACATAGATAAAGATTGAGAAAAATATTCAGATCTAGATATCTGGAACATATTATGGAAGTGTAAAAGAAATATAAAGATAAATTCCCCTAAGGGAAGATTATTATAAAATAATAATAATAATAATAATATTATGGATGAGACTAAAAAGAGGATAAGAAAAATAAAAAGGAAATTAAAAAATTTATATCCAGAATATAAACAACTTAGTATTACAAGAACTGATAACAACAGGCTAAATAAGTTAATAGATACTATATCTAAAATGGAATACAAATATATAAAACTACTTAAAGAAACAAAAAACATTTAATGAATAAGTACGAAGAAGAACTAACAGAAATGATTAAACAAATAAGACAAGAAAATACACATAGAGAACAAAGACTTAATGAAAACATATTTGCAGGAGTATGCCATAGATCAATATTGGCACAAAGAAAGGAAATATTCTACCTATACATAGAATTACAAAAACTAACATATAAATTACAACACAGATTATAAATGAATAAGGAAGAATATGTGATAGAAGAAAAAACCTTCGAAAATCTAGAAGGAATAAAAATAAAAATAGTATTTTCTAATCTAGGAAGAAGATATAAGAAAATAGGAGAAACCATGAACCTAATGCTAGAAAGAGAATCAGCTAAATTAGAAGATAGCCTAACAGCTATGGTAAGAATAATGAAAGAAAACGAAGAAATAGACAGAAAGAATGAAATAAATAAAATAAAACAAGAAGCAAAAATAGAAGTACAAAAAATAGAAAATACTAAAAATACAAAAATACAAGAATTAGAAAAAGAACTAGCAATGTTAAAAGAAATATATGAAAACAGACAAAAAGAAAAGGAAAATAGACAAAAAGAAAAGGAACAACAAGAAAAATTACAAAAAGAAAAAGAACAACAGGAAAAATTACAAAACGAAATAAAATTATTTAAAGAAGAATTACAACTAAAAGAAGATAACGAAGAGCATAATTTACCAGAATTGGTAATAGATGAAATAAATGAAACTAATGAAGAACAAAATTATGAAGACGAAAGTGAAACATATACTGAATTATTAAAAGATAAGAAAATGATGAAAACATAGAAATAAACATGAGTAAAATAGAAGAAAAACCAAGTACATCAGAAAAAAGAGACTTTAAACCAAGTCCAAAATATTATACAAAAAGTTATGAAAACTCAGATAAACAAGAAACAACATGGAAAAAACAATATAATGAAAAATGGACACCAACTCCATCAATAGAACAATATAACTTCTTAGATCTAGATTGTGTAACAGACACAAATAAAATTATCCAATTATGGATGGGATACATAGCAAAACAATTAATAGACAACAAAATAGCAATGGCAGAAGCACCAGGATACATAGAAAGAACATTAATAGGAACAGTAAAACTGTGGTTATTAAATTTAACAGAAGAAAGTATAAAAACATTAAGAAATAATAAAAACATGAGTGGCGAAGCTGCAACAACATCAATAGAGATACTACAAAAATATAAAACAACAATAAGCAATGAATTTAGTAGTACGATGACAGAATATGAAGAACTAAATAAAGAAAAAATCATAAATAGAAATTTAATGATAAAATTAGAAATATGTAATATGTGTTATATAGACGAATATACATGTGCATTTAAAGAATATTATTACAAAGGATCATATAATACGGAAGAAAGTAAAGAAATCAGACAGTTATATTTTACAAAATTACCTGAACCATTTAGTTCAAGAATAATAAAAAATTGGAAAGAAGCAGGACTAACAGATACATTAGGAGCTAGAATAAAATATTTACACCACTGGTATTCTAATACTTGTGAAGAATATAGAGAAAAACTACAAATAGAAAAAACTTTAATAAAGAATCTAGTATGTTGTAACAATAAAGTGGCACCTAAATTCGGGTGTAAAGATGAAATCAATTATTATAAAAAACCATACTCAAGAAATAAGAGATATAAAAAATATAAATCTAAATATAGGAATATAAACCCAAAAAGAGAATATTATGTAAAAAACTATAAAACAAAAAGACCATATAGACCAAAACGAAAGTTAACAGAATGTACATGTTATAACTGCGGTAAGTTAGGACATATAGCTAAAAATTGTAGATTACCAAGAGACCCACAAAGAAAACAAATATCAGAAATAATATTCGAAGAAGACGAAAAATATACGCAAATAAAATACATAGACTATGAGCTAAATAGCGATGATAGTATATATGAGATATCAGAAGAAGAAAGCGAAATAGGTAATGACTGAAAAAGAGATACAAATAATAAAAAAAGAAGAATATCTAGATAATGAATCTACGGATCAAAAAATAATATTTGATTATAACATATTTGACCAAATAAAAAGTAAAGAATTAGACTTAAGTGTAGATAAAATATTTAGTATACCAATCATTAGAAATTTATTCAAAAGACAGAAAGAAGAATACTATGTAGTAAGCCAAAAAGAACATGTAATAGATTGTAAATATACACAAGGAAGAGCTAAAATACCCTTAATAAGCAGAAGAATCATAAATAAAGAAATACAAGATCTAAAAGCAAGAGATCCAATAAAATACGTACACCTAGGAGGAACAGAAATACTAATAAAAGCTTGTTTTAGAGAAGGAATAGATACACCAATAGAAATATATTTAGCAGACGATAGGATAATAGAACCTATAGAAAAAAGCATAATAAGTGCAGTTAAAGGAAATTTAATATACCAAAAGTTTAAATTTATAATAAGTGCTAATTATTCAGTAGCAGTATCAGATAGCAATATAGATAAATCTTTAGTATTATATTGGAAAATGTCAGGAATAGAACTAGCCCCAGGCAGTAAGATATTTACAGCAAGATGTAAAAACTTGTATGTATTAACTACTAAACATAAAATAACAGCAAAAAATAAAATAAATAGGATAAAAATAGAAAACCCCTTTGAAAAGATAGTTACTCTAATAGACAGAAATGACTATAGTTATAAAGAAATAGATTTTGATGAAGATTTAGAAATAGTAAAAGAAAGATTAAGTACATCTAAAAGAATAAACTATGAACCAAGGTTAAGCATATCAGGTAGCAGAAGATATGAAAGTACAAGTATAAACTACAAACCAGAAATACAAGAATCATCTACAAAACTGATAAAACATCAAAAAGAAGAACTAAAACAATACTATATAACAGGAATAATAAATGAACAAAAATATTTAATATTAATAGATATAGGACAAGAAGAAAATAACATAGCACGAGAATTAGTTATGGAAGATAAGATAAAAGTAAAAAATCAGTCATGTCCAGACCTACCAAAAACATTAGTAAATACTAAGGAAATAGTAAAAAAGAAAATAATTATAGGAGGAATACCAATAAAAGTAAAATTTGAAATATACCAAGAAAAAAATATAATATTAGGAATAAAATGGTTAGAAACAATGAAACCATATAGTATAGAAAATAAACAATTAATAATAACGCATGAAAATAAGAGAATAATAATAAAAAGAGTTTAAAAATCATAAAATGAAGATATATTAATCAGAAAGTTGTATGGAAATCCTAATCATACATCAAACTATCTCTAATCATACTACGAACAGAATATCTAGAAAGAAATTTAAAAGACCATACGAAAAAGACATAATATTAACCCAAGAAATATATTGGTACGCCAAAACACTAAAAGAATTGTACTCTGATTCATACAATACCTTGATAGGACAGAAACAAATATACTTAGAACAAATTATACAAGATAAAGAACTAAGTAGTAACCAAAAGGAAATACTACACCAACATATAAAAGGATTAGATATAACCTTATCAACGATTGGATCTAGAATACATCGTTATATCCAACTAATAAGAATAAATACTAATATAAGAAAAAGACGGACGGAATATCTAGGATAAGTTCGATTAAGTCACTAAAGATACCATAGATTTAAAAATGAAACAATGAAATGAAAATATATATACTAGCAAAGATAATGCACCATTGTAGATATTACTCAGGATCATATACAGAACCACAGATAAAATGGGAAATAAATAGAATTATTTGCATTATATAAATGTTTGTTAAACTTTGAACCATATATAGTTTATAATAAATTTATTGTAAAGAACAGACAGGTAAAATGGTGGATAACCAAAAAGGTACAAAATTCAGTTACAACAAAAGAAATAAGGAGACTTGTACTCAATATGCAAAACTTTACATTTACCATTGAGGTAATTTCAACTGACAAGAATGCAATTGCAGATCACCTATCAAGACAAAAGTACTCAGACTGAGGAAATTACTCCAGATATACTCTCAATCCTTACTACGCTTTCCCTGAAAGTGGACAGTATAGGAACGAGATTACAAAAGATAAAGCTAAGTCAGCAGCATGACTCTAAACATGCGGAGCTAAGTCGATCGGAAGACTTAAAAATTCCAGAGCTAAAAGGAGACGTTGAGAAACTCCTTAAAACCCATAACAATTTGCTAAATACAGCTGCAGGTACAAGCAAGGCTGCAGAAAATAAAAAAGCTAGCATTAAACCATTTACAAATACAAATTTGAACAAGGTATTTGATAAACCATTTACCCACAAAAAGCAACCCACTGAAATACCAAATGCCATACCCCAAACGACTACATTCTGGGCGAAATGGAGAAAGCTCTGCCAGGATGATGGCGAAATGGCAATGCTGGGCGGAATGGAGAAATGGCAATGCTGGGCGGAATGGAGAAAGCTATAAGAAAATATAGAGAGAGATGAGAGGTATTGATTATCGGATGATTTTATTTATGAGAGGAGTCCCTCTATATATACAAGTCTAGAGTGACCTTTACTATTCATGAACGACCTTTACTGTTCATGAATACGACTCTTGACCTTTACTATTCATTGGCCTTTACTATTCATATGGCCGACATACTATTCCTATGGCCGACATACTATTCCTATGGCCGACATACTATTTTACTACTTTATGACTTTTTACATAAAAACAAACTACTTTACTTTTACATTTTACAGCTGTCTAATATATTGGCCGTTTATTTTGGCCGACACTACACGACTAAACTTATTACAATAATTACATAATTGTTTTTGTCAATATCTTCTTTGTGCAAGCTGTCCTTCTTTTGTTAGTCCATTTATTCAAGCTGAACTTCTGGAATAACGTTATCTTCTCCTTTGCATTTGGAGCATATATGATCTGGATATTTTTGACCGACTAACTTGCAGTATCTGGTTAATAGTTCTTCTGAAATGAACCCTGTCTTCAAGGCTCTAGTAGTTGGTTGTAGTTCTGGTCTTAATAACGATAAAATCCATTTCTGGACTTCATCCATATCTGCTTGTCGTAACTCTCTTGAATTGGCATAGATCATTAAATGATCTCTGGAATAATAACTCCATATGGCATTGCCTTTTAGATAATTTGTAGCTAATTCCTGGATAATTGTTGATATACCAATTATTCTTTTATTTGCATAAAAACTTGGTATCTCAACTTTTGGTATCTCTGCTTGTTGTGATATCTCTTCCGGTATAATCATTTCTCTAGTCAGGCCTATTTTGACTACCTGAATTAGGGGTTTTATTTCATCATATAGTATTTCTGCTGGTGCCGTATAAAATTTAATAAAAAATAAATTTCCTTTTGTAATTCTTTTATATGTAATGAAAGCTTTGTGGAGTTCTGGGATTCCACTTATCTCTTCGCCGTCGTATGTATATACAGTGCTAAGTAATCCGTAGTTATAACAGGTTCTAACTAGATTTGGATTTGTTTTTGGCTGTGCTATCAGCCGGTTGTATCCTTGTAGTTTTTGGGTTAGGTAATCTTGCTCCGGTTTTTCGGGGGTAGTGGTAGATCTTGGTTTAAGGTTTAGGAAAGTTTGTATTTTGTATATATTGTCGATGTAGGATTGGGTGATATGGTTGTATATTTTTTTATCTTTGTGGAGGCTATTTGCATATGTAGTCGTTTGGGGTATGGCATTTGGTATTTCAGTGGGTTGCTTTTTGTGGGTAAATGGTTTATCAAATACCTTGTTCAAATTTGTATTTGTAAATGGTTTAATGCTAGCTTTTTTATTTTCTGCAGCCTTGCTTGTACCTGCAGCTGTATTTAGCAAATCGTTATGGGTTTTAAGGAGTTTCCCAACGTCTCCTTTTAGCTCTGGAATTTTTAAGTCTTCCGATCGACTTAGCTCCGCATGTTTAGAGTCATGCTGCTGACTTAGCTCTATCTTTTGTAATCTCGTTCCTATACTGTCCACTTTCAGGGAAAGCGTAGTAAGGATTGAGAGTATATCTGGAGTAATTTCCTCAGTCTGAGTACTTTTGTCTTGATAGGTGATCTGCAATTGCATTCTTGTCAGTTGAAATTACCTCAATGGTAAATGTAAAGTTTTGTATATTGAGTACAAGTCTCCTTATTTCTTTTGTTGTAACTGAATCTTGTATTTTCCTTGTAAGCCACCATCTAACTTGTGTATTATCTGTTCTTACAAGAAATTTATTATAAACTATGTATGGTTCAAAGTTTAGAAAACATTTGTATAATGCAAATAGTTCTTTCCTATTTATTTCCCATTTTATTTGTGGTTTTGTATATGATCCTGAGTAATATCTACAATGGTGTTCTATCTTTTCATTTTCATATTTATATTTTAATACTCCGCCATAGCTATGATCACTAGAGTCTGTTTCTACTATGTATGTAAATTGTTTATTTTCATCTGGAAAATATAGTTTTGGTAGCTGCTTACACATGTTTTTAATTTTTCTTATATGGGTTTTATCTGTATCATCAAAATGGTATTCTATATCCTTTTTCAATTTTTTCTGTAACGGCTTTAAATTTTCTGCTAGCTTAGGTATATATTCTCGTACTTGGTTAACTAATCCTAAAAAGGATTGTAGTTTCTTCTTTGTGTCAAGCATTTCGTTCAATCCAATTATTTTTTGTACTATATGTGTTTGCATTTTTATCCCGTTTTTATCTATTTGTATTCCTAGAAATTCTATTTGGTTTTTCATTATTTCCGCCTTTGCTTTGCTTAGACTTATTCCTGAAATTTCTATAATATGTATGAATTTCTCTAATAATCTTATATGTTCTTCTTGTGTTCTAGAGTATAGTAATATATCGTCTATATAGACTATACAATTTTCTAGCTGGTTAAAATAGTTATCCATAAAGTGTTGATATCTACCTGGTGCATTTTTATATCCAAATGGTAATACGTTCCATTCATAGAATCCTTGTGGTACTGTAAAAGCTGTTAATTTTTTAGATTCATCTTCTAGTTTTAGGTGGTAAAATCCTGATTTACAGTCAAATTTACTAAAATAATTATATCCTTGTATTTGTCTTATTTTTAATATTTTATTTGGTATTGGGTAGTTATATGTTTTGGTTTTTGCATTTAAATTTCTATAGTCTATGACCATCCTAGTTTTTCTTCTTTTTTGTTCACTATGTTTATTTACTATGAAAGCTGGGCTAGAATGTTTACTATTACTTTCTTGTATATAGTTCTTTTCTAGTAATTCATTAATATGCATCTTAAATTCTTCTAAATCATTGAAGTTATATCTTAAAGGTTTTTGAGTTATAATACTATTTTCCTCCATTAGTTCTATTTTAACTTTTGTTTTGTGGTTTTCCCATCCTTTTAATGGTTCTTCACTATACAGTGTTTCTAATTTATCTTGTATTGTTTTTATTTTGTCTATTGAGAATATGATTAATTCTATTTTATGATCTAACTGATTTATGTTTTCTAATTTTTGGTTTATTTTTTCACTTCCTTTTATCCATTCTGTTGTTTTCCTATTTTTGTTATTAACTCTTTTTGCTCCTACTTTGTTGTTACATGGTGTTGTGAACCACCAATGCGTTTTCGTTATAGTGTGTGGATATAGTTTTTCTAAAAAGGGCATTCCTAATAACATATCTTTCGTTGTTAATTCGTAATTATATACTTCTTCTATTGTTAGTATTTTATCCCATATTTGTATTTTTATATTTTTTGCTTTATGTGTAATCATACTTCCTTCGTTATTAAATCCTGTTACTATTATTGGTGTTTTTAGCTTTTCCCATTTTTCTTCTGGTAAGCAATTGTATTTAAATATATTAGCTTCTGCTCCTGTATCTATCATTGGTGTATAATATCTATTATTATATCCTTCTACTATTATTTTTGCTAGTATATATATTTTCATTTCATAGTTTCATTTTTAAACTTTTATTATTATTTGTATCTCTTTTTAAGTCATTACCTATTTCGCTTTCTTCTTCTGATATTTCATATATACTATCATCGCTATTTAGCTCATAGTCTATGTATTTTATTTGCGTATATTTTTCGTCTTCTTCGAATATTATTTCTGATATTTGTTTTTTTTGTGGGTTTCTTGGTAATCTACAATTTTTAGCTATATATCCTAGTTTTCCGCAGTTATAGCATGTACACTCTGTTAACTTTCGCTTTGGTCTATATGGTCTTTTTGTTTTATAGTTTTTTACATAATATTCTCTCTTTGGGTTTATATTTCTATACTTAGATTTATATTTTTTATATCTCTTATTTCTTGAGTATGAATTTTTATAATAATTGATTTCATCTTTACACCCGAATTTAGGTGCTACTTTATTGTTACAACATACTAGATTTTTTATTAGAGTTTTTTCTATTTGTAGTTTTTCTTTATATTCTTCACAAGTATTTGAATACCAGTGGTGTAAATATTTTATTCTAGCTCCTAATGTATCTGTCAATCCTGCTTCTTTCCAATTTTTTATTATTCTTGAACTAAATGGTTCAGGTAATTTTGTAAACTATAACTGTCTGATTTCTTTACTTTCTTCTGTATTATATGATCCCTTATAATAATATTCTTTAAATGCACATGTATATTCGTCTATATAACACATATTGCATATTTCTAATTTTATCATTAAATTTCTATTTATGATTTTTTCTTTATTTTGTTCTTCATATTCTGTCATCGTACTACTAAATTCGTTTCTTATTGCTGTTTCATATTTTTGTAGTATCTCTATCGATGTTGTTGCTTTTTCGCCGCTCATGTTTTTATTATTTCTTAATGTTTTTATACTTTCTTCTGTTAAATTTAATAACCATGATTTTGCTGTTCCTATTAATGTTCTTTCTATGTATCCTGGTACTTCTGCCATTGCTATTTTGTTGTCTATTAATTGTTTTGCTATGTATCCTATCCATAGTTGGATAACTTTATTTGTGTCTGTTACACAATCTAGATCTAAGAAGTTATATTGTTCTATTGATGGAGTTGGTGTCCATTTTTCATTGTATCGTTTTTTCCCTATATTATCTTGTCTATCTGAGTTTTCATAACTTTTTGCATAGTATTTTGGACTTGGTTTAAAGTCTCTTTTTTCTGATGTACTAGGTTTTTCTTCTATTTTAGTCATGTTTATTTCTATGTTTTCATCATTTTCTATATCTTTTAATAATTCAGTATATGTTTCACTTTCGTCTTCATAATTTTGTTCTTCATTAGTTTCATTTATTTCATCTATTACCAATTCTGGTAAATTATGCTCTTCGTTATCTTCTTTTAGTTGTAATTCTTCTTTAAATAATTTTATTTCGTTTTGTAATTTTTCCTGTTGTTCTTTTTCTTTTTGTAATTTTTCTTGTTGTTCCTTTTCTTTTTGTCTGTTTTCCTTTTCTTTTTGTCTGTTTTCATATATTTCTTTTAACATTGCTAGTTCTTTTTCTAATTCTTGTATTTTTGTATTTTTGTATTTTTAGTATTTTCTATTTTTTGTACTTCTATTTTTGCTTCTTGTTTTATTTTATTTATTTCATTCTTTCTGTCTATTTCTTCGTTTTCTTTCATTATTCTTACCATAGCTGTTAGGCTATCTTCTAATTTAGCTGATTTTCTTTCTAGCATTAGGTTCATGGTTTCTCCTATTTTCTTATATCTTCTTCCTAGATTAGAAAATACTATTTTTATTTTTATTCCTTCTAGATTTTCGAAGGTTTTTTCTTCTAGTTTTTTTCACAAGACAAAGAAGAATTTTACCTGGGAGTGGGAACGAAAAAGAGGAAAATCAAGTAGGCGACGCTTCGGTTAGTAAAAAGAAAAAGGAGGCGACGCTTTGGTAGCATTTAAAGCGACGGATGGGAAACATTTTATGTTATATTTAAAATTGGAGGAAAAAAGGCTAAAATCTGAGGAAAAAGATAAATAGGAGTACTGGTTTCCTAGGTATGCCACGTAGGCGAGACTAAGATCTTCTTTCATATATATATATATATATATATATATACACACATATAGATTTATCACATCATGATATATTCACTTTCAAGAATTTGTGAGCATTCATGATGCTTATCACAAGTCACACTCTCTTCAAGGAATGGACTATAATCTTATATATATGCATTAGAAGACCATTATCATGCCTTGACATTTATCATATTTATATGATTCATCTCAACATCACTTTGAAAAGTAAAGTGCACCATCACTTTATATTCTTTTATTTTGATGGAGGATTTATAAAATTTACCAGATTAAGTCCACAAATATCGAGTGTCAAATGACCTTTTATATCAAATCGTAATAACTACCTTGACCCTTTACAGGACCATTTTGAGACGACAATAACTTTCTTCACCTTTTGAAGGAACATTTTGAGAACCCATAATGTTCTTCATTTTTATCACAATAATAACTATTATTATTTATCCTTTATCATGCCCACGTTCATTTTGTATAATCATTTGTCTTCTTTCAGACATATTATGCATTGCTACCACATTCACATAAGAGAATGGAGCAATCAATTAGGTATGTTTCATAACTTTTAATCAAACGTATATTATTTTGCCTTAGTCATCATATATTATCATTATAGTGCATTAGGACTTAAATCCAACGTCTTATCCATATAAAGGCGCCTTAGGCCATAAACTAATGGGACTTGAACCCAAAATCTTATTATCATGGTGCATCGGAATTCAAATTCAATGTTTTATCCTCTTGATGCGATGAAATTTAAATTCACCATCTTAACCTCAACCAATGATATAATAAGCCAATGTGTAAGATGACTCACCCTTGAGCCTTAACAAATATTACCATTTATGGTGTTCATAAATTTCATAATTATGTTATAGAATTTGAAGGAAGTCCATGATTGTATTCAACTGATGAGCACATGTGCTAATCGAGAAAATAAGAATAGTAGGACCATTTTGTTGCAAGCAAAAAGGAGAAATTTTATCAGCTAAATGTTAATAATTAAATTCAGGCATTGCATTTGTTGACAACTTATTCATTTGAATATGCACAAACTTTACAATTACCCAGCAGAAGGTTTTCACTTTTGTGCATATGACAATTAATTATATAATGAACACTCAAGTAAAAAATAATTGTCTGCATAACATAAATACATGCCGCTACAGTGAATTAAAAATTGTGTAGAACATGATATACACACTTTAGTAAAACAAGACCATAAAGAATAATTTAAAACTGTACATCTTATAAACTGTAAATTCTTTACAAATTATTAACTTATGAAAATACATTTTTTTGTTATAATAAACAAGTAATCAAATTAAAAGCTTGCTCAAAGTAAAAATTACTTGTTGGACTTATCCGGCAAAAAAATGAAGGGAAAGATTTTAGACAGTAAGCAAAATAATGATGCATAATTACAAGTAAAATATGAAATGGATTATCTTGATCCGGAGACACAAATAAACACAAATCTTGAGACGGTAAATTTGTTAGAACGTCGTGCTGATAACGTGTTGTAAAATTAAGAATAAGCATAACAATATGAAGTATGAAGTAGACAAGAAATTAGAGAGATAAAATATGAGAACTTTCTTATTCTTCCAAGTATATTCAAGTGTTTAAGTGTACACCATATGTATTCTTATGCCTCTATTTATAGTGTTTATAGAGGCATACAAAAGGCTGTGAATAAGATGACATTAACTATTGAGATAATGGATGAGGTTATGGAGGTGTAAGGTTACAAGAATAATGGTGATTAATGGTGGAGGTTATCTTCATAATGGAGGAAAGTAATAGAGATAAGAAGTGGGAGTTATTACAATTGTGTAGTGGTCATCTAAAGTAAATATATTTTACATCACAAAAAAGGAAATAAATGATAAATATCATTTTGGCTTTAAAAATATACCATATATATATATATATAATATATATATATATATATATATATATATATGAAGGGGAGCCTTGGAGTAACTGGTAAAGTTGCTGCCATGTGATCAGGAGGTCATGGGTTCAAGCCGTGGAAACAGTCCTTTGCAGAAATGTGAGGTGAGACTGCGTACAATAGACCCTTGTGGTCCGGCCCTTCTCCGGACCCCGTGCATAGCGGGAGCTTTAGTGCATGGGGCTCTCCTTTTATATATATATACCTTAGAAGTTAGAATCAATATAGAATACCAAAATTATGACAATCTTAGAAAGTAAGATTATACATGATATCTTTGTTAGAAAATATATTTTAGTGCCAATATAAAACTGCACGAAGGCACAATACATGAAGAATAGCATACCCTAAAAAAAAGAATAAGAGGATATACATAGGGCCAAAAATAAATGATCAATAAGTAGAAAGAATGAATTAGCCACTGTAATTTTCAGTGATCGAGCATGCATAGAGGAAGAATGGCTGTACAATTTTACAATACGATTACTAAGATGACATGAAAAATCAAATAATAACGTAGAAAAATTAAGAAATATAAAGGATTTAAGATCATGTTTTTTTTTTCCAACACCAAATCAAGTCAAATCAAACCATTAATCGGGTTTTTTTTGCGGTTCGATTTGATTTGCGGTTTGATTCGGTTCTGTTCACTGTTAAGAAGACCTAAAAAAGTTTGAATTGAGAAAGCAAAAAGATTAATGGGCAAACGGCCGTGACTATAAACAATTTTTCTTGCAAGTTACAAAGTAAATATCGCATATACAATATTTAAGATGCAAATAGCAGTTGAACATGCTCAGATGATACTATTTAGAAATAATAAAAATACAAAAGCATAGCAAATTTTCAAGGACACTTTAGGTGAAATCATAATACCGCGGACAAAGATATCTTATAAAAAAATTAATTATATTATTATAAAATGAACACTAACCATAATTGATGTATCTAAACAATAACAGAAATTCAGAGAACTGCAACAATACTACTAGTCTCTAGCTATTAGCAACAAAACCCCATTTACATGTTATAAAAGTGTGCTTTTAATGATTTCACAGAAACGTTTCAGTTTCAGAGACCATTGGGATGAAATAATTAATAATTGAGAATTAAAATTTATTGAATGTACGTGGGTAACTCTTGCAAAGGAATATCTAATGAATGAGGCTTTTAGATCCAATTAATTAGTAAATTATGTAGAAAAAAGAAGAAAAAACTGTTTAAAAAAAGGGGAAAAAAGAAAAATACAAATGTTGCTCCTAGGGAGAGCCACATCACCGGATTGAAGATCCTCCTCTCTCTCTCTCTCTATATTAATTCAAGTATTTAAACATGTATAATTAACATATATATTATAATTTTCAAAGAGATTGAGATCGATGCATGTGGTATTTAACACCTTAAGGATCGTAAATTTCTATAAAGGGTTGACAAGTATTTTTTTCCTTTCTCTTTCAGTATCTCTTTGTTGTTGTGATACTGATTAAGAAAAAAGCTTTATAAGTGATATATGAGGTGTTTCATGAATCTCAATTGCAAATTTTGTATTTAGCGTTAATGGACAAATTTTATAGCTAAATAATAAAAATTTGTTATTACTTTTAATTAGTGGATATACTATAAAAGAAATTATGTTAGCTACACGAGCTATTTAGCCATGGAGTTTGTAACTGTAGTGCTGGGAGCTCAAATATTATTATAATTTTTGTATATCTTTTTTCACTACATTTCTTCTAAATCTTTTATTTGTGTCAAATTTTTTCTTCTTTTACCTTTAAATAGTAGTCAAGAAAAATAAAAGTTTTTAATGTGTTTTTCAATAGTATTTCTTTAAGTAATTATTAATAGTTTTTTTTTTTAAAATGAATTATACAGAATAGGGATCATGATCAATATCACGAAGAATAAAGAGTTATTGTCTATACTCAAATAAAAATTGATATTTTCATCGATCATTTTCAAGTAAAATTAATTACTGTTTATTAAAAAAAGATGGATAAATAAAATTGGACGAAGGATCTTATAAGATAAAGTAACACACTAAAAGAGTAAAATCTCACATTTTTTCAAACAAAAATGATTGACTCATCCCACTCCAACAAGGTTTATTATCCAACTACTGGCTTTTCTCTAATAAAGCCTTTTTCATCAGGACAAAGTCAGACACGATTGCAACATAAGTTATGGATTCAAATACACTGACTATCTAGCGGGACACCAGTAACATTAGGATTGGTACTTTCTACCTTGACCTTAGTTTTCATGATTTCAACCCCGATCAATTCTGGCCATTCATATGGAGTTGGATCTCCCGGTTGTTTGCAAGCATTGCCAGTACAGTCGCAACCCTGGAGGGTATTTCAAAGCAGCTATAGATTGAGGAAGAAATAGGAAACCAAAAGAAATAAGGATTATTATTTTCTCCATTTTTTGTGATGTTACTCAAATGCTGAAGGAACTTTAACTTTATAGGATGCTGGGATCGGCTTACGGCATTATATGTTCAGATTTTTTATTAATGTTATATCCTTTGTTAAATGAATTTTCAGATTTTGTTAATATGTATGTTCATATCGACACTGTCACATTAATTTTGTTACTAATTCTATTTTTTTGTTTTTGAATATTTCCAGATTTGTAATATATATGTTCACATTTGTCACACCTGTTTCCTTTATTAGTTTTCTTTCCTTTGTTGAATATATTTTCAAATTTCGTAATATACATGTTCATATCTGTCACACTATGGCGTTAATTTTATTACTAATTCTATTTCTTTTTTGTTGAATATATTTTCAGATTTGTTCACATTTGGCATACTTGTCTTCTTCATTAATTTTGTTTCCTTTATTGAATGTATTTCCTGTTTTTGTGCATAGTGGTGTGCCAAATTGCTCTTATAGCTCTTGAAAAGTTTTCAAGTCTGCAAGATGGTAACTAAAGAGTTGATTTTTGAAAATATGTATTTTCTTAAAATGAAGAATTGACAAGGTGATATGTCATTAGAGGTGACAAAATTTGTCCATGAAATTATAATATGCCCAGCTCTCTCAAGTTTGTGTTGATTATTGACCCACTCATTTATTAGCTCAGCCCATTTCAGTCCATCAAAATTTGGGTTGATATCTAGCTCAAATTGATTCATGAGAAATCTTGTCAAAATATTTTTAGAAAGACATTTTTTAAATTTAATATATTATATATAGTCATAATAACGAAAAATAATAATTCTATAAGGTGCTAAAAATTCATACAAAGATAAATAAAGCAATTAAAACTTAATTAGAGTTGGGGAGGTTTGGTTATGACAGATATTATAGACCATTTCAGTCCAAATAACTTTGGGTCATTCGAATAAATATTCTATTTTGGGGTGGTCTTTATTTTTTCTCCTCATAGTTGCTGATCTTTAATTTTTACCCTTCAGAGCTTCAAGTAATAAAAATTAATCGAAAATGCCCCTGACAGTGAAAAAATCGCAAGGCAAAAGAAATTTTTAAGAAATAAGTTCAGTTAAAGTTATGCCCAGACATAAGTTTAATAACACTAGTTATGTATCAGGACATAAGTTCATTGGCACAAGTTATGCCCAAGGCAAAAGAAATTAAGTCCAAGGCACAAGTTATGCCTCAAAGTATTAATAAATGCACTGCACAAGTTATGCCTGAAGGCAAAAGAAATTAAGCTCAAAACACAAGTTATGCCTCAAGTTATCTCCATTTCTTGTTTCATATTGGATTTAAATACTCTAAAACATAAATTATAAGTGCTTGCTGGATAAAATAATGCAATTATATCTTTTAGATGTGTTTTGCCCTTAGTGTTGGGTGCCGATTGCTTACTGTTTTTAAGCCTAAAAGACTAAGATACTTTTGAAATGAAATATATTTTTCCTTATTCATCACGTCTAGGTCAACGTTGTAACTATTTCAACTAACTTTCTAATAGTATATGATAAACCGTGCACCCTTAGAAAAGGCATAGAGGAGGAGCAGAAAGAAAATTCTCAGGTGATATAGATTGAATTTTTATTAACTAGACGTTGAGTACTTATCAGATATTTGCACACACATCATAGTTCATGTGCATATCTCTTTCATCCTTATCGTTCATTTCATTCTAATTTATATTCCAAATTGCTTTGTGCATTTCTTAAAAATTATGTGTACTATTGTGCGTGTGTGAGAGAGAATGTGCATGTGCATGCATCTTCTTTTAATCATATATTAACTTTACTTATACGTGCATAGTGTGTGCATCTTCTTTTAATCATTGCATTCAGTTTACATATACGTGTATAGTTTTGGTGTATCTTCTTTTAGTTATTATATTTATTTTATATATAGATGCATCTTCCAACACACGAGGAACAAGGCAAAAAATCATCCAGAGAAGCACAACTAAAAGCTGAAAATTCCACCGACACCCCTCAAGCAGCATATTCAGGCGGCGGCAACACAAAGAAATGAAGAGTCTAAAAGACTCTTCACTGAGCTTAGACCTATGTATAGGAGCTTTTTTGATTAAAAAAAAAGATGCATCTTCTTTTAATTATTACACTGATGAGCTTCTTGGTACAAGTTACCTTTTCAATAGATTCACATTTCTCTTTCCATTTTGCCGGTGGAGAAGGCATGTTGTTGTCATGGAAAGAGGGATGACCTGGTGTAATTTCAGTGTATAGAACCCCGATGATCACACCCCTTCCATAATTGAATTTTTTCCAAACATTAAAGTTTTGTTGTAATTCCAAGATTTGGGAGTATGTGTGGTGTGCAAGGCCAACACTTTTGTTGGCGTCGATGAGATAAACCCGTCTCTCTTCTTCTAATCACTGTCTCTATCTCTGGTTCTACTCCTATCTCTATACCCCGCTGGTTATAGTTGTTGTCCTTGTAAAAGTTTTGACCCTGATTTCCTTGACCTTAATGCCAAGTTTCTTGATTAGACCCTTGGGCGTTGGCCCGAAAACCCGCCACCTGATCATTCAAGTAGTTTGCCTATTCATCAGAATCAGAGTCATTATGTCTTGATGTTTTTTCTTGCGAACCAACTACATTTACCTTTTCAATCCCGGCCCCCATGCAATGCTTTGCAATGACGCTTATTTCAGTTCTTATTTCATCTATTTCTTGATCTTGCTCCTCTTATTTCCTACGCTGCTCCACGGACATACCTATAACATAAGTGCCAATAGAAACTTTAGATTCACGTGTGTGTCATGCTCTGTTTGTCTTGGTGACTCTATCAAGCATCTCTGATGTATCTGCATAGGTGTGATTCATGAACGCCCCTCTAGTGACAGTATCATCTACCACTTTTATGTTGGCATTTAAACACCTATAGAAGATCTCCAACAAACTATCATTAGCTATCCTGTGATTGGGTACTTGCTTCAGCTTCTTACTGAATCTCAACCATGTATCATACAATGCTTCTATACTTAGTTGCCTACAGTTATATATTTCATCTTTCATCTGCAACATTTTGGATGGCGGAAAAAACCTTTCCAAGAAAGTCCTCTTCAACTCCCTTCAGGTAGTGATTGAGTCATTTGGTAATTCTGTCAATCAAAGAGTTACTTCACCTGCCAACGAGACTGGAAATAACCATAATCTGATTGCATCTTGAGTCACACCTGGTAGTTTATATGCCTTACAAATCCCTAAGAAGTTCATTAAGTGCAGCTTTGCATCATCGGTAGCATGTCCAACGAATACTCCTTTCATGTTCAGCAACTATATTATTGTGCTGGTAATGTCAAACTTTTCTCCAGCGGGTAGTGGGGCAGAACTATGGAACCAGTTGCACCTGTATCATCTAGGTCAACATCATCATCATCATACTGAGGAAAATATCGGTAGTGTTGCTGCTCATGGCCCCTATTTCTTCTTTGCTTGTCATGTTCATTCAGTGCATTCTATCGAGCTCCTCTTCTCCTCTAGCTTGCTCATTAGCCGTAGCTTGGCATTGATTTTCAGCTAGATGAGCTGCTTCACATTGTTGAGCCCTTTCCTGTTCCTCAGCCAACATCCCGGCGGTAGCTTCATCCGCAGTTTCTTGAATTTCTTGCTTATCCATTCTCCTCAAAGTCCTTTTAAGTTCGTGATTGATTAGAATCAGGTGATTGTCTTGACTCTGAGTGCTGGGCATACATAAGTGTGCACCTTAGAACAAAGCAAAAACAATAAAAAAAAAGTAAATCAGGAAATAAGGACTAGCATTCAAATAAATACGCTTCATCTTATCCTAAACCATACTTCCTGGCAATGGTGCCAAAATTTAATACGCTCAAATTGACCTTTAAGATAAAGTATAAAGCGATTGTTATTCAAATATAGAACCGAACTGAGGTTGGATTCAATCCCACGAGGAACATGGTTAGGACCTAGGTCAATGTGGTTATTTGTGATTTTAATCGTTTATTTCCAAAAAGGGGGGATTTTGTAACAAATAACAGTTGACAATTGTAAGTAACCAAGTAACAGAGTATCAATTAATGTTGTTTGTGATCAATGAGAGAGTTGACTAGGATTGTGTTCCCCATGATTTCATAACATAGTAAGAACGTCGTAGTAGCAATCTATCTGTCACAACCTAAATCGCCATGAGTGGTACCCACACTAAACCCCCAGTGGGAGAATCAACTATCTAAACTAACACTTAACCAAAACAAAGAAGCTAAAAATCAGTTTGCATTAAACTAGCCAAGATTCACATCTAACAGTAATTAACAAAATCCCTGCGAAAATATCCCCTCTAGAATCTGAAAGTCGTGTACTAAAACTCTAAAAAAAAAATCTAAAATACGGAGATGCAACCCCAAAAATAACAGAATCCAAGTCGAAACAATGGAGTAAAAAAAGTAGATGAATCCATGGTAGCCCGGAAGATGCAGCTCACCCTTAGATTTAGAAGTCATCTGTGTCACAATTAAGGTCGTTCAACGGCCACTGAAATATACCCTATACTCAACAAAAGAAGAGTTAGTGCAGTATCAGTACATAAAATAACAGTGTACTGGTAGGATCATCAGCCAGCTCCAAATAAACAAAATATGAACACACAACTATAACTTAGTAAAACAGGACACACATGTATAACCCAAGTCAGTGAATACAAGCAAGACTCTCAGTCATCAACCTAACTTAACAACCATATTAAACATTTCCAAAACCACAACAACAACCTATATACAATTCAATACACATTTCAAGTAATCCGGACCACCTAAGGATCCCTAGGACATAGTCTACGGTGTTTAACATGCAATCCCGATCTACATAAGAACCATCCCAGCATTTAAACACACCAATCTGGTCACTCATGGAGCAACATGTAATAAATATATCACAATGAATAAACCCAGTTCACTCATACAACCAACATACAAAAGAATAATCAATGATGTACCAAGCGTGGTACCCGTACCAACCATAGTAAAACCTGTACCAGGCGTGGTACCCGAGCCAACTAATCGATATCTCATACTAGGCATGGTACCTGAGCTAACTAATAATTTGTACCAGGCGTGATATCCAAGCCAATCGAAGAATCACAGATATCACAACAATCACAACCACAATTACGGCCCACACTTGTAAAACCAACAAACATTTAAGACAAGTTAGATTGACAACCATATATTATTTAGCATTCATTCTCTTATTCCCTAAATACGTATTGTAAAAGCAATACTAATGAAATAGTTAACATGCACACATAATGTAATTTGGGTCATAAATTAACCATCACCTACCTCAAATAAAGTCTGAATGCTCTACTGGACCGGAGCTTTCTCATTTCTTGAAAACTCTAGCTTGATCGTGGTCTAATATCAACCCAAATGGCCTAAATATTTTTGTATTATATCTTAATCCCAAACTACAAGCCAATTTCCTAATCATTCCACCCATCCCAGGGTTCTTCCACCTTAAATTCACCTATTTACTACCAATTTCATGGTTATGCCAGTTTTTGTGCATAGTGGTGTGCCAAATTGCTCTTATAGCTCTTGAAAAGTTTTCAAGTCTGCAAGATGGTAACTAAAGAGTTGATTTTTGAAAATATGTATTTTCTTAAAATGAAGAATTGACAAGGTGATATGTCATTAGAGGTGACAAAATTTATCCATGAAATTATAATATGCCCAGCTCTCTCAAGTTTGTGTTGATTATTGACCCACTCATTTATTAGCTTAGCCCATTTCAGTCCATCAAAATTTGGGTTGATATCTAGCTCAAATTGATTCATGAGAAATCTTGTCAAAATATTTTTAGAAAGACATTTTTTAAATTTAATATATTATATATAGTCATAATAACGAAAAATAATAATTCTATAAGGTGCTAAAAATTCATACAAAGATAAATAAAGCAATTAAAACTTAATTAGAGTTGGGGAGATTTGGTTATGACCGATATTATAGACCATTTCAGTCCAAATAACTTTGGGTCATTCGAATAAATATTCTATTTTGGGGTGGTCTTTATTTTTTCTCCTCATAGTTGCTGATCTTTAATTTTTACCCTTCAGAGCTTCAAGTAATAAAAATTAATCGAAAATGCCCCTGACAGTGAAAAAATCGCAAGGCAAAAGAAATTTTTAAGAAATAAGTTCAGTTAAAGTTATGCCCAGACATAAGTTTAATAACACTAGTTATGTATCAGGACATAAGTTCATTGGCACAAGTTATGCCCAAGGCAAAAGAAATTAAGTCCAAGGCACAAGTTATGCCTCAAAGTATTAATAAATGCACTGCACAAGTTATGCCTGAAGGCAAAAGAAATTAAGCTCAAAACACAAGTTATGCCTCAAGTTATCTCCATTTCTTGTTTCATATTGGATTTAAATACTCTAAAACATAAATTATAAGTGCTTGCTGGATAAAATAATGCAATTATATCTTTTAGATGTGTTTTGCCCTTAGTGTTGGGTGCCAATTGCTTACTGTTTTTAAGCCTAAAAGACTAAGATACTTTTGAAATGAAATATATTTTTCCTTATTCATCACGTCTAGGTCAACGTTGTAACTATTTCAACTAACTTTCTAATAGTATATGATAAACCGTGCACCCTTAGAAAAGGCAAAGAGGAGGAGCAGAAAGAAAATTCTCAGGTGATATAGATTGAATTTTTATTAACTAGACGTTGAGTACTTATCAGATATTTGCACACAAATCATAGTTCATGTGCATATCTCTTTCATCCTTATCGTTCATTTCATTCTAATTTATATTCCAAATTGCTTTGTGCATTGCTTAAAAATTATGTGTACTATTGTGCGTGTGTGAGAGAGAATGTGCATGTGCATGCATCTTCTTTTAATCATATATTAACTTTACTTATACGTGCATAGTGTGTGCATCTTCTTTTAATCATTGCATTCAGTTTACATATACGTGTATAGTTTTGGTGTATCTTCTTTTAGTTATTATATTTATTTTATATATAGATGCATCTTCCAACACATGAGGAACAAGGCGAAAAATCATCCAGAGAAGCACAACTAAGAGCTGGAAATTCCACCGACACCCCTCAAGCAGCATATTCAGGCGGCGGCAACACAAAGAAATGAAGAGTATAAAAGACTCTTCACTGAGCTTAGACCTATGTATAGGAGCTTTTTTGATTAAAAAAAAAGATGCATCTTCTTTTAATTATTACACTGATGAGCTTCTTGGTACAAGTTACCTTTTCAATAGATTCACATTTCTCTTTCCATTTTGCCGGTGGAGAAGGCATGTTGTTGTCATGGAAAGAGGGATGACTTGGTGTAATTTCAGTGTATAGAACCCCGATGATCACACCCCTTCCATAATTGAATTTTTTCCAAACATTAAAGTTTTGTTATAATTCCAAGAAATTGGGAGTATGTGTGGTGTGCAAGGCCAACACTTTTGTTGGCGTCGATGAGATAAACCCGTCTCTCTTCTTCTAATCACTGTCTCTATCTCTGGTTCTACTCCTATCTCTATACCCCATTGGTTATAGTTGTTGTCCTTGTAAAAGTTTTGACCCTGATTTCCTTGACCTTAATGCCAAGTTTCTTGATTAGACCCTTGGGCGTTGGCCCGAAAACCCGCCACCTGATCATTCAAGTAGTTTGCCTATTCATCAGAATCAGAGTCATTATGTCTTGATGTTTTTTCTTGCGAACCAACTACATTTACCTTTTCAATCCCGGCCCCCATGCAATGCTTTGCAATGACGCTTATTTCAGTTCTTATTTCATCTATTTCTTGATCTTGCTCCTCTTATTTCCTACGCTGCTCCACGGACATACCTATAACATAAGTGCCAATAGAAACTTTAGATTCACGTGTGTGTCATGCTCTGTTTGTCTTGGTGACTCTATCAAGCATCTCTGATGTATCTGCATAGGTGTGATTCATGAACGCCCCTCTAGTGACAGTATCATCTACCACTTTTATGTTGGCATTTAAACACCTATAGAAGATCTCCAACAAACTATCATTAGCTATCCTGTGATTGGGTACTTGCTTCAGCTTCTTACTGAATCTCAACCATGTATCATACAATGCTTCTATACTTAGTTGCCTACAGTTATATATTTCATTTTTCATCTGCAACATTTTGGATGGCGGAAAAAACCTTTCCAAGAAAGTCCTCTTCAACTCCCTTCAGGTAGTGATTGAGTCATTTGGTAATTCTGTCAATCAAAGAGTTACTTCACCTGCCAACGAGACTGGAAATAACCATAATCTGATTGCATCTTGAGTCACACCTCGTAGTTTATATGCCTTACAAATCCCTAAGAAGTTCATTAAGTGCAGATTTGCATCATCGGTAGCATGTCCAACTAATACTCCTTTCATGTTCAGCAACTATATTATTGTGCTGGTAATGTCAAACTTTTCTCCAGCGGGTAGTGGGGCAGAACTATGGAACCAGTTGCACCTGTATCATCTAGGTCAACATCATCATCATCATACTGAGGAAAATATCGGTAGTGTTGCTGCTCATGGCCCCTATTTCTTCTTTGCTTGTCATGTTCATTCAGTGCATTCTATCGAGCTCCTCTTCTCCTCTAGCTTGCTCATTAGCCGTAGCTTGGCATTGATTTTCAGCTAGATGAGCTGCTTCACATTGTTGAGCCCTTTCCTGTTCCTCAGCCAACATCCCGGCGGTAGCTTCATCCGCAGTTTCTTGAATTTCTTGCTTATCCATTCTCCTCAAAGTCCTTTTAAGTTCGTGATTGATTAGAATCAGGTGATTGTCTTGACTCTGAGTGCTGGGCATACATAAGTGTGCACCTTAGAACAAAGCAAAAACAATAAAAAAAAAGTAAATCAGGAAATAAGGACTAGCATTCAAATAAATACGCTTCATCTTATCCTAAACCATACTTCCTGGCAATGGTGCCAAAATTTAATACGCTCAAATTGACCTTTAAGATAAAGTATAAAGCGATTGTTATTCAAATATAGAACCGAACTGAGGTTGGATTTAATCCCACGAGGAACATGGTTAGGACCTAGGTCAATGTGATTATTTGTGATTTTAATCGTTTATTTCCAAAAGGGGGGGATTTTGTAACAAATAACAGTTGACAATTGTAAGTAACCAAGTAACAGAGTATCAATTAATGTTGTTTGTGATCAATGAGAGAGTTGACTAGGATTGTGTTCTCCATGATTTCATAACATAGTAAGAACGTCGTAGTAGCAATCTATCTGTCACAACCTAAATCGCCATGAGTGGTACCCATACTAAACCCCCAGTGGGAGAATCAACTATCTAAACTAACACTTAACCAAAACAAAGAAGCTAAAAATCAGTTTGCATTAAACAAGCCAAGATTCACATCTAACAGTAATTAACAAAATCCCTGCGAAAATATCCCCTCTAGAATCTGAAAGTCGTGTACTAAAACTCTAAAAAAAAAATCTAAAATACGGAGATGCAACCCCAAAAATAACAGAATCCAAGTCGAAACAATGGAGTAAAAAAAGTAGATGAATCCATGGTAGCCCGGAAGATGCAGCTCACCCTTAGATTTAGAAGTCATCTGTGTCACAATTAAGGTCGTTCAACGGCCACTGAAATATACCCTATACTCAACAAAAGAAGAGTTAGTGCAGTATCAGTACATAAAATAACAGTGTACTGGTAGGATCATCAGCCAGCTCCAAATAAATAAAATATGAACACACAACTATAACTTAGTAAAACAGGACACACATGTATAACCCAAGTCAGTGAATACAAGCAAGACTCTCAGTCATCAACCTAACTTAACAACCATATTAAACATTTCCAAAACCACAACAACAACCTATATACAATTCAATACACATTTCAAGTAATCCGGACCACCTAAGGATCCCTAGGACATAGTCTACGGTGTTTAACATGCAATCCCGATCTACATAAGAACCATCCCAGCATTTAAACACACCAATCTGGTCACTCATGGAGCAACATGTAATAAATATATCACAATGAATAAACCCAGTTCACTCATACAACCAACATACAAAAGAATAATCAATGATGTACCAAGCGTGGTACCCGTACCAATCATAGTAGAACCTGTACCAGGCGTGGTACCCGAGCCAACTAATCGATATCTCATACTAGGCATGGTACCTGAGCTAACTAATAATTTGTACCAGGCGTGATATCCAAGCCAATCGAAGAATCACAGATATCACAACAATCACAACCACAATTACGGCCCACACTTGTAAAACCAACAAACATTTAAGACAAGTTAGATTGACAACCATATATTATTTAGCATTCATTCTCTTATTCCCTAAATACGTATTGTAAAAGCAATACTAATGAAATAGTTAACATGCACACATAATGTAATTTGGGTCATAAATTAACCATCACCTACCTCAAATAAAGTCTGAATGCTCTACTGGACCGGAGCTTTCTCATTTCTTGAAAACTCTAGCTTGATCGTGGTCTAATATCAACCCAAATGGCCTAAATATTTTTGTATTATATCTTAATCCCAAACTACAAGCCAATTTCCTAATCATTCCACCCATCCCAGGGTTCTTCCACCTTAAATTCACCTATTTACTACCAATTTCACCTAATACCTAAATCAAGAAACCCAAGTTTTTCATCCCAACATTTCCCTTTTTCACCAGAAAATCCAACCTAGGTTAAGTTAAACCCTTCTCCATGCCCGTAACTAACAAATCTAAGACACAAGAATCAAAGTACTGGATTAGGAGAATAATATACATACCTTAGTGAAGGATTATGGTGAAAAAGTGTTGAGAATCGCCCAAAATTTCCACATCCCTCTTCAAAATATTCTTGGGAAATAATGATCATTTTTGGAGAAGTTTCTGTATTTACAATGACTAATCCTGCTATAATAGCCCAATCCCGCTATAGCGGCACCGCGCCATAGCGATAACTGCCCACTATAACAGAGTTGACCGCCTTTGACTCCTGCTTTAGTGAAAATTTATTCGCTATAGCAGCATCGCGGTAGCAGTGTGTCACCCGCTATAGCAGCTGGCATAGGACAGAAACTCGAAAATCCTCCCAACACACCTTCAAACCTTGACGTTCCAGACCAATCCCTTTATATCAAGTTTGATATCAGGAGTTCTACTCATCCGAATTTATTTTTGAAAAGTTTTACGGACTCCTTAACGCTTTAGCTAATAGAAAAACTAGATCAAGATTAATCATTTCACCCAATCCTTTTATAGATTGCCCTAGACCTCACCTTGCTCAAATTTCATTCGAGACTAACCTAGCCCAAAATTTTCTATTCCCCAACCTGAAAGTTTTCTAACCCGATTTCTCGCATGAATAGCTCACCCATAACAACAGGAAGGGTCGTTACACTATCCTGATTCTTAGCATGCAAGATCGATAAGTTAATTTCACCTAAATGGTTGGTCCCCTAGATAGATGAATATCACCACACAACTTGGTCCATTTATGGGTGTTTGCTTTTCTAACTCTTACTTTTGATTCTAGATTAGCTATTCCTAGATAAGGTCAAGCTATTAAATGAGTGTTGATAGCCTCAAGTCTCCATTGTTAATCCATTTTCCCGTTTATTACTTCTTTGATCCAGCAACTAAGAATAAGGCGAGTTCTAACGTTGACCACCATTAAAAAGCAATCAATACAAAGGAAGAACAATCCATGTATAAATACCATTTAAGAATCACTAAGTACTTTACTTACTTTTAATTCATTATGGTACCCACAACTCTAATTATGGATTTAGCTACTCATATTCGTAAGAGAAAAATCAGAAATAAATAATGAATTCATGATTATAAACTTAAAAAGATAAATAAGAGAAACCCAAAACCTTGAATTATCAAAGAAGACTCAATAATCAATAATCAAGGGATGAATAATCTCTCAAACCCAAAAACAAAACAATATTGTATGTTTCTAAGACTTAAGAGTCAGTAATAATGCGTAAACTCTAAAATAAAACCTAGAAAAGTTATTTATAGATATTACAAAACCTATCCTAAAATAACTAGGAAAATAAAATTGGCATCTTTTCACAGTACGTGAATTGTGGTCCACAACTTTTAGACACCATTCGTGGAACTCAAAATATTTTGTAGTTCCTAAGAATCAAGTCCACTGGCATTCTTGACGGCTCGTAGGATGGTTCACAGCTCATAGAAGCCCTTCGTGGAACTCAGGCCTTGTTTCACTTCTTCAGAATCTGGTTCAAGATCATATTTAACGACCCATGGATTATTCCATGGATCATGGACAATTTTCACGAGGTCTCACTTGGTCACTTTTATATTTTTTTCCTTGCCTTGGCTTCCAAACCCTATTTTCTTGCACAACTATAAAAAACACATTATATTTACCAAAATGTGGTAAAGAACATGCAACAATCTCATATTTTAAGTGTTGAAAGTGCCATAAAACCATGACACATCAAAAGGGTTGCGAACCATATGTGTGCCACAGATCCCCACTTGTGGGCCACAAATATAGCGCAAATGGGCTGACGGGAACCATTTTAAGTCAGTTTTAATCCGACTTTTTCATCTTTTGAATATTCTTTCAAGACCTAGAACTAGATTTCTCTCCTTCTCTCATCCTTCTTCTCGAAGGTAAGTCCCCTCGTGAGTTTTTAATCAATTCTTGTTAGTTTCTATCATTCAAATACAGATTTATTGATGAAATCCTATGTAACAATCCTAGGGGTTTCAAGAAAGCTCAATCAAAGTTTCAAGAACTGAGTTCTTGGAGTTCTTCCTCAAAGTTAAGGTCCGTCCTTGAGATTTTTGGAGCAATTAAAGTATGTGAGTATTCAGTAAGGGTTTCTTTTTACCATTATATCCATAACTTTAGATTTTCACCATGATTTTTATGACCTCACGATTTAGGATTCATACCCAATTATGCATATTTCTTGAAACATAGTTTTCTCATGATACTTTATGACTATAGTTTCTGTGATAAATGACTATGAATGATTTCTATTGGTTTCAATCCAGTTATTTTATTATATAAAGAACTATGCATGATTTGACAGGCTTTAGTCAATTTTAGTGCGATTTGGCATGTTATGAACACATGACCTCAGAAATTCAGAAAAAGCATCGCTAGTTTCAATATTTCAGATCCTCAGTAAAAACAGTAATTTAAACTAGTTCATGTTTTATTTTAAAACAAACAATTTATCTAGTTATGGAAAAATAGTAATACAGTTTCGGGAGTAGTATTTAATACCAAGTGGACAAGGATTCTAGATAGACCAAGTCCCAGAATTATGTGCCAGCATAGGTTATATTTAGCCCTCTGCAGCTCAGTTTAGTGGATCCACCCTAGTTTAGGTTCTATATTGATGGCAAGGTTTAAAGCAGCCCTACCTCACGTGGGCTAGATGTTGAACTCCATATTTCCTCATATGGTTTATGTTGATTTTTAAAAACTTTCTAAATAGTAATTTACTCATTTTAAATAACATGTTTTCATGGTTTGTGATTTCAGATATGTTTTATACTCTCTTTAGTAAATGAGATCATGTTTTACGACTTTGACTTATGCATTCTCAGATGTTTATGCTTAAATCCAATTTTCAGTTATATTTTCATAATACATGTATTTCTCATGATTTAAAGTAGTGCATCATCTCACATGCTCAATACATTATTTAGTACTGATCACATACTTTCTTTGTGTTGCATCCTTTCATGATGTAGATTAATTAGCAGCCCACTCGCAGACTCGTGGTTAGTAGTTCAGCAGCATCTCCAGCCAGCATGGTGAGTGCTCCTCATTCGGGTATTTCAGAGTTTAGATATATTTAGCTTATTTCAGTATTTCTTTCCAGACAGTTTAGAGTTAGCTGGGTCTTGTCCCATAAACTCTCTCTTCTAGTAGTAGAGGCTTTCAGACATAGTCGACTTGCAGTTATTATTTTTTCAGAATTGTTTACCTTTCATGAATTCAGCTATATACATTTCGGTTTAGCTCACTATTTATGTTTTAAGCTTCCGCTCAGTTATTAGTATGCTTGCTTTAGTATTATGCCAGTGCTAAGAGTTAGCTTGGGATCACTTGTGGCTCCAAGTATTGTGTTACGTTCAGGGTGTAGACTTGGATTGTGATAGGTGCGGGACCTACTTTTTGTCAAAAAACTCCATTGGAATTTTATTGATTTTGTTGACTTTGGAATGCCATTTCTTGTTGGGTAACATATTTAGTTTGTTCTCACGAGATTCTAAATGAATCTCGAGGGTCTATTCGAAGACTTTTAAACTTGTTAATATGAAATCTCTGCATGAATTGAGAAGTTGGAAGTAAAGATAAGGTTGAAATGAGTTGATTGACTTCTATGAAATGTGTACTTCATTAATATGTCTCTTATTATCTGGGGTCAGCATTGCACGCCTATATAGCATATCATAGAGATCAAAGTTACACGCCTGCACATATTATATATGAATTGGAGTTGCACGCCTATAAATATTTATAAATATTTTATAAATTTAAGTTGCATGCTTCCACACCAATTTGATGATATGTGTGTGTGTATATATATATATATATACATATTGTACAATATATGACCTCATAAGTCCCCCATGGATCTCCTATCCGACAGATAAAACAGATGTATACACAATATATGCATTACATTCATATTATCATCTTTATTTTATTTGTTGATTTGTGATAGTGACACGGTTAAGTGTTGTGAAAGTAACTTATTTTCTTCTTTGATTTTTAGCTGGATTCAGATATTGCTTTGAAGTGATTTGATGTTGTGTTTAGCTGCTAATCCATCTTTATAAAGAGGTTTTATTCTGATATCTATGACTAAATGTTCAGAAGGACAGTGTAGGATCGATCCTTGTCATTACTTTATTTAAGGGTCAGTCGACGATGTTATTGAGTACACATGTTCTTTTGTACACACCCATATTTTCTGCACCTCTATTGTGCAGGTTCTAAGCCCGATACTAGAGGTACATGATCCTAGTTTCAATTGGAGTTTGTTGAAGTCTTGGAAGTACCTACTTGACTATTCTGCCGCACCCGATTTCCCTAATTTTATTTATTTTCTGTTTTTATATTCTCTGACAGTGTAATACGTTTAATTTCTTAATCATATCACTAAGTCTTTGGAGTTGATGTTTATTGTATTCTGCATTTTGTTTTGGAACTATGATAATCTTGCATTTTAAAGACTTAATTCACATTTTATTAAGTATTTAGTTGGTTTAGGGCTGACTTGCCTATCTGTAGAATTGTGATAGATGCTATCACAACCTCGATTTTTGGATCGTGACAATCCTACTCAAATTTATCGTTATAACACTCTCCTGCTTTGGCTCAAATTAGCGGCATATTTAAAATTTTAACCAAACATCATCATATTGTTACAACTTAACTTGTACACCATCCGTCTTAATATATTTGTAATGATTTTTAAAAATAATTGTGTTAAATTATTTGTAATGTTCGAAGCTCAACACAATATTAGTTTTTTTTTTACCCGTGATAGTAATTATTTTTGAAATCTATAAGCACCTCAATTATAGGGAGATTGATGATAAATAAATATATTAAATATTCAATAAAGAAGAGATTACATCTTATGACATAAATAAGAGTGAAATAATCAAAAAAAAAACTCTCCTAATTAATGATTTTTTGAAAGGTGTGTGAAAAGAAATATGATAAATAATTTAAAACGAAAGGAGTAACGATTCATTCATCTAATACAACATTATTAATCATTGTGTATGGGGTAAAATTGACACGCGGACACATGGCAGCAGCGCGTGGTCATCATAGCGAGAACATCACTCCATAGACAAAGAAGTTTTCTCCTGTCGCCATCGGTGATGTGGCACAAAATGACAAGCAGGAGACAAGAGTGTCAGGGACGCGGATGAGCACCTGCAGAGCAGAGCCACAGGATCCCACTAACGAACCATACAGGTGGCGAAACTCCTAGAACATAGTGGCCTAATGCCTTAGCTTGTATACTATAAATAGTGACCCTTACTCACTTGTAAAAGGATTTCGCTCTCTCTTTCTCTCCCAGATTCAGTATCAATACAATATTAGATTCTTGGTCTCTAAGCTTTCATTATGGTGTACTTGTTCGTTCTTTATGACTTATCGTCAGCACGATGTAGCTCTCGATAGCACTCGAGAACGACCTCGATCGTCTTAGTTCATTTTTCTTACTTACTCTTTATTGTTTTTTTTTACTATTATCGCTTTTTCTTAATCGTTGAATGCTCTAACCGCTAACAAATCGATAAACACAAGCGAAGTTAAATCGTAACGCGTATCTGACACCTACAAATTCAATTGTACCAAATCCATAATAAATAAATTGCATAAAGTGATAGAAATCATGTAAAAACAAAAGCCGCAAAAAGACAAAAAAGGAAAGAAAATTTCCATTTAATTTCTCTTTCTCCCGTTCAATAGAAATCACAAAACATGGAACAGAAATCGAAGGTAAAAGAGAACGCGGTTAGGCTAACTTTCACTCGATTTGCGAATATCATAAAAAGGCTAGAAATTCACTTATTTTAAATGGGAGGGATTAAATAATTAATTTTTGAGATTAATTTTGAAAGCTTTTTCTGAAATTTGTTCTTGTTCTATTCATATCACTTATTGCTCAAATTAGTGGCATACTTGGAATTTTAAGTAAATATCATTATATAGTCGCAATGTAACTTGTACACCACCCGTCTTAAAATATTAACAGTGATTTCTAAAAATAATTATCTTAAATTATTTATTATTTTAGGACCTCAATACAATATTAACCTTTTTTACAGTTCACCCTTGGTAAAATTATTCTTGAAATATACAAGCCCCTTAATTATATAGGGAGTGATACATAAATAAAGTAAATAATTAACAAAAGAGATTATATCTTATAACATAAATAAAAATAAAATAATTTTTTAAAAAATAAACTCTCGTAATTAATATTTTTTAAGAGGCATCTAGAAAAGACCTACAATAAATTTGAAAGGGAGTACATGATTCATTCATCTAATACCAATTATTAATCATTGCATAAGCAATTTTCATAACTCGAAAGCACGAATAATCATATACAACAGGTGATGAAAGCAATAGAAGTTTTAGTGTGAGTAATTTTTTTCTTAAAATCATGTAAAAACAAAAGTCATTAAAAGACACAAAAGAAAGCAAATTTCCATTCAATTTCTCTTTCTCTCATTTACTATAAATCACAAAACACGGAAAAGAAATTAAAGGTAACTTTCACTCGATTTATGAGCATCACAAAATATGTTAGACATTCATTTAGTTTGGTTTGAAGTAATTTCATAATTAATTTTTAGATTAATTTAGAAATGTTTTGCTCCAATGTGATCCTAGTACCATTAATATCACTTATGGCTCAAATTAGTGGCATAGCTTAGCTTATAGTTCAAAAAAGTTCCATGATTAATTCTTTAGATAAATTTAAAAACCTCCCACTCAAATAAATCCTTATAACACTCTCATTCTACGGCTCAAATTAGTGGAACAATTAGAATTTTAAGCAAACATCATCATATTGTCACAATTTAACTTGTTATATCGTTCATCTTAAAATATTTGTAGTGATTTTTAAAAATAATTATATCAAAATATTTGTTATTTTAGAAGGTCAATACAATATTAATTATCTTTTTCCATTTTATCCTTGATAGTAGTTATTCTTAAATCTACAAACACCTCATTATAGAGATATGATGTTATTTGGGTGATAAATAAAATCTGTATTTAAACAAAACAAGTAGAAACAAGAAAAGAGATGAAAGAGAAATTGAGCCCACTGAATGCACAGTGTGTCCTTAAGGAAATTATTCCCCTCAAGCACCCGAGCTTGATGGAATATATCCTCCCAGGATAGAACGATTAACTTCAACAGAATAACGGTACCTCAAATTCTGTTAACGGCGAACCACTCAACGGTAGTAAATCACACTTGAATTTAGAAGAAATTTAGAAGTATACTTGTGTTTTTCGTATTCAAATAGTACTTAATTTCGTGCATCATATCTGAGAAAGAATCAGATATTTATAGCCAAAAAGCACTGCTTCAGAAAAGTTGCACATTTTCAGATACGACAGGACGACGTGCATTTCACACATCAAGAAGTGCGCATCGCACGTCCCATCACACAAGCATCTAGAGACGCTGCCAAAGTTGGTCTTGATGTGAGATGCGACGTGCGAAATACACAAGGCATTGTGCGCATCGCATGTCTCTTCGCATGCCACGAAACAGTGAGTCGAAAGGACGCGTCATTTTGACGTGTGATTCATGTGCGTTTTGCACATGCCAAAGTGCGTCTCGCACATGGAGAAATATTCTGAGTTAGAATTTTTGTCACGACCCAATTTCTCGGTCATGATGGCACCTACAACCCCCGGTAGGTGAACCAATCCCCGTAGCCCAGAACAGTTAGTAATGGGCTACTATCTAGCAAATAAGGGAACAAGACGAATAAAATAGATAACAAGGATATAAATATATATACATATGCGGAAACTAAACCAAACCCCAAGACCTGGTATCATAGTACAGAGCCCAACTACATACATGGAGGGCAAATAAACCAAAAGAATATATACAGATGTCTCTGAATGGTAATAGAGTACATGAAGCAAAAGATAAACTAAAGCCAAGCTCCGATCGCCAAGAGCTCACCCTCAGCCTGAAGTAGTCCTCACAGATCTCCAAGCACGAATCACAGCGATCTAACGGCGATGGCCCACGCTAAGATCTGCACCCAAAGATGCAGGGGGTAGGGGTGAGCACCAAATGCGAAGCATAAGGTACCCAGTAGGTATCATAGGCCGACTGGGCACATATAAGATAAAAGCGTAGTAATAGACAGAATAGAAGCAAGTAGTCACAGAAATCAACGAAAGGTACACAGGAACTAGCCCAGAGGGAAATCAACAGAACCACATGTGAGGCTAGTAAGCAGAATATACACACCATAGGCACAGGTGAAAGTAAGAAACAACGCACCTGGGGTCCTTGCAATAACAGTGTATATAAAATAAGTTTACGAAATGGACGGTATACCGGTAACCTCAAGTGTAAGAAGAAGAGAGAAAGAGAAACAATAGGCATGCTCAGAGACATGAATCAAACTCAACTAATCATACCAACCTCATACTTATCCATAATAGAGAACAATTCTGTAAGTAAAAAGCAAAAGTCTACCTACAGTCCCCCGGCCGCCCATACAACCGAGGAACACAAACAAGTGAAAACAAAACCCTCCGGCATCCCATACTACCGGAGCGTACAATCAACAAACAACAAACAAGGGTGGAGCCTCAAACAATGAATGATATGATGCATGAAGATCTCAAGTGAAATGGTATCTCTGTATGTACCTCCTCCGGCGCCGATCCTGGCCCAGCAGGTAGGTTCCATGGAAGGACACTGCCCGTATACCTCTACTCCACCGTATACCCTCCTCCGGCACACGCAGCCCGTAGCCCCTGGCCCGGATGGCAAGGTCCATGGAGGTCCCAGACCCCATACTAAAACTCAGTATCAACACATGTCGTCCGGAAGCAAGTCCGGTATCAAGATAGAGACCCAGTCTCGAATATGCCATGCCCAGACCCTGTCCAGGACTAAAGTAGTAGGAAAATGTCTCAAAAACCCCTCCAAGGGTGCCCGGGCATAACCGGGTCTAAACAGTAAAAAGTCATCTCAGGTGCTCGGTCCGACCGAGGCTAAAAATCATCTCAAGTAACAAGAAAACTCAACTAGCACCCCGGCCCTGCCGAGTCTAGCGATAATCATAAAACTGATGATTTTAAACATAATTTTACTTTCTTGCCCAAAATCTCCACAAGTGAAATCAACCATTTCCAAATCATTTCCATCAAAAACGGGCCCCCCGGGCCATGCAAGGTTTAGAAAACAGTGCCAGTAGGCCCGAAGCCAAAACCACAGTAAAACATGGATAAAACCTCTTTATATGCATGGAAATGGTATGATCACACACAATAGCTGCCCCGCAGCGCACAATCAACCTATCGACCCTGCACAGGCCCACAGCTACTCAGCAAGCATAACCAGCCTAGAAGGATAATTCTATGCCCGGGACTCGCGGACATTCCCAAAATCCCACCTTCTATGTTCCAGAGTCAACAAGGCCTCACAGGACCACAAGGGTAAATAAAATATATCGGCAATTACTACAAGCAACGGAGGAACAAAAGTAGGCGGACATGAATAAAGCGGTCGAGGTCTGTGGTACCAACCTAATAAACCAACCCAAGGATGCCCATTAATACAATTTTATCCTATATATGCAGAGTCTAGGGAAAATAAACCGTAACCTACCTGTCGTCCGACGACAAGCTGCTAGAACAACGATGTCCAAGCTCGAACCACTCCAAGAAAATCCAAAACTAAATCGGAATCGGATTTGGGATGGAATAACTTGACGTAGATAATTGATTTTCTTTCGGAGATTAAATAAAACATGAAAATATTTTCTTCCCATCAAAACTTTTCAACAAACAGTAAGTATATATGTGCATATGCACAAAGAATGCGTACAGGAGCTATCCCTTTTGCTAAAGGGCAATATATATATGTATATGTACTGCCAGCCAATAGCACATTAGGCAGCCACCTCTCACCTTTGATTGCTGGCCACTTCCTCCACCTCCACGTGGAATGGAGGTGGCAACCAATTCTCCCCCGTTAGGTATATATTCGGGTATTGCATAAATTCGTGGTAAAATAAATATAATATTTTAAATATACCATAATTCATAGAAAATCATTTCCAATAAAACCTACTAGATTATAATAATAACTTTCAACATAGCTAAATTTACTATCTCCGTTAAAATATTACGGAGTATAAAAACTTTATAAAATAAATACGTATACACTTATATCGTATCAAATATATTTTTCATAACCTTTAAAATATTTTGAAAAGGCAATAATAATATAATTTTTACCAAATTCAACTTTTAAATAACGTATTTTCAAATACACGCACGAGGCCAATAAAATTCTTAAGTTTAGGCTCGTAATTCGCCAACGCACGATTTTGATACTCAAGAATTCCCTCGGGATCCTCCCTCATTTTTTATAACTGTTTCGGAACTGAAATGGCGTATTAAAACGTGAAGTCGAGGCTTAAATCGAGTTTAACCCGATCCGGTTCGCGACCCGGTTCGCAACCCATTTTCTGCCAGACAGTTCGCGGTAAAACAGTCATAACTCTTTACTCCGAGATCAGTTGGACGTGAGGTTTTGTGCGTTGGAAACTAGACTCGTAGACCTTCGATTTGGTATTTCGAGGGACTTCTAACTCTTTATATATTGAGAGAAAAGCCCTGATACATTTGACCCAAAGTTCAGAAAATTTGTTAAAGGTCTTACGATATCTTTTGTCGATTTGCTTGACTTCAAAACTCAAACGTGGAAATGACCGGAAGGGTCATTACACTCATCCATACTAAAAAGGGCTTTTTCGTCCTCGAAAGTCAAGGTCAAGGGGGTACTTGAAGGCTAAAATAGCTGCGGATACTGATCCCGCATATCTCTCTCGGTCTCCCAGGTAGCCTCCTCGACTGGACGGTGCCTCCACTGAACCTTAACAACCGGGATCTCTCGAAACCTCAATCTCCTGACATCTCTTGCCAAAATAGCTGTCGGCTCCTCAACAAAGGCTAAATCCTCACCCAACTGAACTGAATCTCACTGCAACACATGAGACTCATCTGGTACTTACCGACGCAGCATCGAAACATGAAATACAGGATGTATAGCTGAAAACATCGGAGGTAAGGCTAACTGATAGGCAACACTACCAACCCTCTGAAGAATCTCAAACGGCCCAATGTACCGGGGCTAAGCTTGCCCCGCCTACCAAATCTCATCATGCCCTTCATGGGCGATACACGGAGAAACACCAAGTCACCGACACTAAACTCCAAGGCACGAAGCCTACGATCAGCATAACTCTTCTGCCTGCTCTGAGCTGCCCGAAGTCTGTCCTGAATCACTCGGACTCGGTCTAAGGAATCCCGAAGCAAATCTGTGCTCTGTGGCCCAACACCAAAACCATCAAACCAACCTACCGGTGATCTGCAACGCCTGCCATACAAAGCCTCAAAAGGTGCCATGCCTATACTCGAATGGAAGCTGTTATTATAAGCGAACTCTGCCAAGGGAACAAACTGATCCCAAGAACCTCCAAAGTCAAGAACACAGGCCCGAAGCATGTCCTCCAGAATCTGAATGGTCCTCTCGGACTGGCTATCTGTCTGAGGGTGGAAAGCGGTACTAAGATGAACCTCTGTACCCAAATCTCGCTGAATAGCCCTCCAGAACTGAGATGTGAACTGAGTGCCACGGTCTGAAATGATAGAAGCTGGGACCCCGTGCAACCGAACAATCTCACGAAGGTAGATCTGAGCTAACCTCTCTGCGCCATAAGAAGTCTGAATCGGCAAGAAATGTGCTGACTTAGTCAGCCTATCAACAATCACCCATATGGAATCAAACCCATGAGAAGTACGAGGCAAACCAACAACGAAGTCCATAGTAATCCCTTCCCACTTCCACTCAGGAATGGGAAGTCGCTGCATCAAACCACCAGGTCTCATGTGCTCGAACTTAACCTGCTGACAGTTCAAGCACCGAGATATGAACTCTGCTATATCCCGCTTCATACCACTCCACCAGTAAAGCTGCCTCAAGTCTCTATACATCTTTGCTGTGCCAGGGTGAATGGAGTATCTAGTGCAATGTGCCTCATGAAGTATCAACTGAATCAAATCACTAATCCTCGGAACACAAAGGCGGCTATCAAACCTCAGAACCCCATCTGAATCTAGAGTAGCCCGACTGGTCTCACCCTAAACAACCCGATCACGAAGGTCACACAACTGCTGATCCTCAAACTGACAGCTCTGAATCTGATCAATCAAAGTAGAACGAACCTCAACGCTGGCGAGAACTCTGGCTGGATCGACAAGTCAAGCTAACCAGACGGTTAGCCCAAGGACTGAATGTCCAAGGCCAACGGCTCGCTCTGAAACTGAAAGAGAAGCTCAGGCTTACCCATACTCACTGTCTTCCGACTCAAGGCATCGCTACCACAGTTTGCCTTGCCCGGATGATACAGAATAGTGAAGCTCATAGTCCTCAGTAACTCGACCCTCTCCTCTGTCTCGAGTTCAAATCTCGCTGACTCGTGATATACTGAAGACTACGGTGATCGGTGAAGATCTCACAGTGAACTCCATATAGGTAATGCCTCCAGATCTTGAGCGAGAAAACTACCGCCGCCAACTCTAAGTCATGAGTGGGGTAGTTGCGCTCGTGAACCTTCAGCTGCCTCGACGCATATGCTATTACACGACCCTGCTGCATCAACACACAACCAAGACCAACCCCAGAAGCATCACAATACACGAAGAAGCTCTGACCCTCAACCGGCAAAGTCAAAACTGGAGCTGAAGTCAATAAGGCCTTAAGCCTCTGGAAGCTATCCTCACATTGATCCGACCACTGAAATGGGATATCCTTCCTGTCAGCATAGTCCAAGGGTGCTGCTATGGAAGAAAATCCGCCTCAACGAACCGCCTGTTAGTAACCTGCTAACCCAATAAAGCTGCGAACCTCGGTAACAGTAGTAGGTCTAGGCTACTCAAAAACCGCTGAAATCTTTTCCGGATCAACCCTAATCCCATCCTTAGACACCACGTGCCCTAGGAATACAACTGACTCAAGCCAAAACTCGCACTTTGAGAACTTGGCATAAAGCCGATGATCTCTCAAAGTCTGGAGTATAACCTCAAGTGCTGCTCATGCTCATCTCTACTATGCGAGTATACCAAGATGTCGTCTATAAAAACTATCACAAATGAGTCCAAATATGGGCCAAGAACCATGTGCATCAAGTTCATAAAGGCTGCGGGGCATTAGTCAACCCAAAAGACATCACCAGGAACTCATAATAGCCATAATGTGTCCTGAATGCTGTCTTAGGATGTCCTCCGCCCTAATCCTCAACTGATTGTAGCCAGACCTTAAATCAATCTTCGAAAACACGACTGAACCCTGAAGCTGGTCAAACAAATCATCAATCCTCGGCATCGGATACCTATTCTTCACTGTCACCCTATTCAGCTACCGATAATCAATACACATGCGCATCGACCCATCCTTCTTCTTCACGAAGAGAACAGGCGCACCCCACGGTGACACACTAGGTCTAATAAACCCCTTAGCTAACAGATCCTGGAGCTGCTCTTTAAGCTCCCTCAACTCAGCAGGAGCCATACGGTAAGGAGAAATAGAAATAGGCCTAGTGCCCGGCTATAGCTCAATAGCGAAATCAATATCTCTCTCAGGTGGAAGGCTTGGCAGGTCGGTAGGAAACACATCGAGGAAGTCTCTAACCACAGGAACAGACTCAGGAGAAGTAGGGTCAGCACTAACATCTCGGAAATATGCTAGATAAGCTAAACACCCACGTGAAATCAACTTCCTAGCTCGAAGATAAGAGATGATCCCAGATGGTGCATGGCTAACAGAACCCTGCCACACAACCGGGGATACACCGGGCACAGCTATGGTAATGGTCTTGGCATAACAATCCAAAACCACACAGGTGAGGGGATAACCAGTCCATGCCCAGTATCACATCAAAATCTAGCATATCAAGAATCATCAAATCACCCCAAGTCTCTGAATCACCAACAGATAGCATACAGGATCTCACAATCCGATCCACTACTAAAGAATCTCCTACTGGGGTCGAAACAGAAACAGGAACAGATAATGGCTCACTAGCCAACCCCAAACAAGGCACAAAGTAGGCAGATACATATGAACAAGTGGATCCAGGATCAAATAAAGCCATAGCAGACTGATGGCACACAGAAATCGTACCTGTAATCACAGCATCTGAGGCTCTGCCTCTGGTCTCCTAGGGACCGCGTAAAACTGACGACGACCTCCACCTGCCCGACCGCCATCCCTACCACCTGCTCTACTGCGTGGCGCACCACCTCTAATCTGACGACCACCCCCTCTAGCCGGGGGCTGAACTGCCCGTAAAGGCTCGGCTAACTGAACTGTACCCTGCTGAGGGCAATCTTTAGCAAAATGACCCATCGCACCACAAGTAAAACAAGCCCCTGACGGCCTACTCAGTCGAGATGAACCAGCAAATCCCGAATGACCACCACGGCCTGATGCCCCAGAAACTATACCCCTCGAAGACTGGCCGCTATAGCCCTGATGGCTGCCCTGACCCTGCTCGAACTGGGTTCTACCAAAAGTCTGAAGGGAAGCCTGAACCGGTCGGCTGGACTGACCCTGGTACTGCTGTGGGTGATAACTCTGACTCCACTGGCCAGGACCTCTATCGCCATATCTGGAACCACTATAGACACCCTGATGCCGAGGCCTCTTATCTCTGGACCCCTGATCATGTCGCTGTAAGTCCTCCACAGTGCGAGCATAGTCTACAATGGCCTGGAAATGACCAACCATCTGGCAATCATAGTCTTCACTGGCTGCCATGATCCTGGCGCTCACCCTATACATTGCGAATCCTATCAGCCTCGGTAGGAATGATCATAGCTCTGAACGATGCTAGCTGATGGAAATGGGTCTCATACTCCGAGATAGTCGTAGATCCCTGCATAAGGTGAGTAAACTGCTCCCTGCGACGCTCACGATCACTCTGTGGTAGGAACTTGGCCATAAAGGCCTCATATAACTCAGACCAGGTCAAAGGAGGTGACGATGGTGGTCTATAAGCAACATGGGCCCTCCACCATAACTTCGCTGGGCCCTCCAACTGATAGGTAGTATAACCAACCCCGTGAGTTTCCAACAAACCCAAATGATGCAACATCTCCTCACAGGTAGTAATAAAGTCATGTGGATCCTGTCCAGAAGTACCAGCAAACCTCGGAGGTGCTAACCTCAAAACCTACCCAACGCCTTCTGCTCTGACTCTGTCATAACTGGGCGAGGAGCAAGAGGCTGTGCAACAGATGGGACCGGAATAACCTCCGCACGGGGAGCCATAGTAGCAGGCTGCGCTCCTGAGCTCTGTGCACCCAGGGCTGCCCCCTGAGCGGATGTCTGCGCTACCTCAGAAGGCCGCTCTCCAATCACACCCAAAAGCTGCAATAGTAATCCCCGAATATCTGGAGACGGAGTTGCGGCTGGAGCTGGCACATAAGTGGGCACTGGAGCTGGTACTCGAGCTGGCGCTGGAGCTGGTGGTACCTGGGCTGCCCCCTGAACCACATGCTACTCGGGCTCTATCTCCACGCTAGCAGCTCTAGGAGGTGCCACTGTTCGAGGGCGTCCTCGACCCTTAGCTGGAGTGGGAGGCTCATCCTCGCGTGCTGCCGATGATCTCATACGAACCATCTGCGGAAGAATGAAGTAGAACAAATGAGATCCCTAGAAACTTCAAGGGTTGTACGCACGACACAGAAGCAATGAAAGAGTCAAATTTCCTAAAATGTCACTGTAGCCTCCCAAAGATTGAGCACGGACGTCTCCGCCCCAATCCGCAGGACTCTACTAGACATTGGCTCCTATACCGATGACACCGGTGAACCTAAAGCTCTGATACCAAGTTGTCACGACCCAATTTCTCGGTCATGATGGCACCTACAACCCCCGGTAGGTGAACCAATCCCCGTAGCCCAGAACAGTTAGTAATGGGCTACTATCTAGCAAATAAGGGAACAAGACAAATAAAATAGATAACAAGGATATAAATATATACATATGCGAAAACTAAACCAAACCCCAAGACCTGGTATCATAGTATAGAGCCAAACTACATACATGGAGTGCAAATAAACCAAAACTATATATACAGATGTCTCTGAATGGTAATAGAGTACATGAAGCAAAAGATAAACTAAAGCCAAGCTCCGATCGCCAAGAGCTCACCCTCAGCCTGAAGTAGTCCTCACAGATCTCCAAGCACGAATCACAGCGATCTAACGGCGATGGCCCACGCTAAGATCTGCACCCAAAGATGCAGGGGGTAGGGGTGAGCACCAAATGCGAAGCATAAGGTACCCAGTAGGTATCATAGGCCGACTGGGCACATATAAGATAAAAGCGCAGTAATAGACAGAATAGAAGCAAGTAGCCACAGAAATCAACGAAAGGTACACAGGAACTAGCCCAGAGGGAAACCAACAGAACCACATGTGAGGCTAGTAAGTAGAATATACACACCATAGGCACAGGTGAAAGTAAGAAACGACGCACCTGGGGTCCTTGCAATAACAGTGTATATAAAATAAGTTTTACGAAATGGACGGTATACCGGTAACCTCAAGTGTAAGAAGAAGAGAGAAAGAGTAACAATAGGCATGCTCAGAGACATGAATCAAACTCAACTAATCACACCAATCTCATACTTATCCATAATAGAGAACAATTCTATAAGTAAAAAAGCAAAAGTCTACCTACAGTCCCCCGGCCGCCCATACAACCGAGGAACACAAACAAGTGAAAACAAACCCTCCGGCATCCCATACTACCGGAGCGTACAATCAGCAAACAGCAAACAAGGGTGGAACCTCGAGCCATGAATGATATGATGCATGAAGATCTCAAGTGCCATAGTATCTCTGTATGTACCTCCTCCGGCGCCGATCCGGCCCAGCAGGTAGGTTCCCTGGAAGGACTCTGCCCGTATACCTCTACTCCCCCGTATACCCCTCTTCCGGCACACGCAGCTCGTAGCCCCTGGCCCGGATAGCAAGGTCCATGGAGGTCCCCGACCCCATACTAAATCTCAGTATCAGAACATGTATCAAGATAGAGACCCAATCTCGATATCAAGATAGAGACCCATTCTCGAATATGCATGCCCAGACCCTGTCCAGGACTAAAAATAGCAGGAAAATATCTCAAAAACCCCTCCAAGGGTGCCCGGGCGTAGCCGGGTCTAAACAATAAAAAGTCATCTCAGGTGCTCGGTCCGACCGAGGCTAAAAATCATCTCAAGTAACAAGAAAACTCAACTAGCACCCCGGCCCTGCCGAGTCTAGCGATAATCATAAAACTGATGAGTTTAAACATAATTTTACTTTCTTGCCCAAAAATTCTCCACAAGTGCAAATCAACCATTTCGCAAATCATTTTCCAATCAAAAATGGCCCCCGCGGGCCATGCAAGTTTAGAAAATAGTGCCAGTAGGCCGAAGCCAAAACCACAGTAAAACATGGATAAAACCTCTTTATATGCATGGAGATGGTATGATCACACACAATAGCTGCCCCGCAGCTCACAATCAACCTATCGACCCTGCACAGGCCCACAGCTACTCAGCAAGCATAACCAGCCTAGAAGGATAATTCCATGCCCGGGACTCGCGGACATTCCCAAAATCCCACCTTCTATGTTCAGAGTCAACAAGGCCTCACAGGACCACAAGGGTAAATAAAATATTACCGCAAATACTACACAGCAAACGGAGGAATAAAAATAGGCGGACAATGAAATAAAGCGGTTAAAGGTCTATGTGGTACCGAACATAATAAACCAACCCCAAGATGCCATTAATACAATTTTATTTTATATATACGGAGTCTAGGGAAAATAAACCGTAACCTACCTGTCGTCCGACGACAAGCTGCTGGAACAACGATGTCCAAGCTCGAACCACTCCGAGAAAATCCAAAACTAAATCAGAATCGGATTCGGATTTGGGACGGAATAACTTGACGTAGATAATTGATTTCCTTCCCGGTGATCAAACATAATGTAAAAATATTGTTTCCAAAAAACACTCTAAATGTGCGCAACAATAATAGTACAACTTTGCCATAATTTGTTACTGCCCATTCTTAATGTTTTCCACAATATATATACAGCAAATAAGTTAGGTGGCTATGCTATAATTGGAATGACACCACTTATAATTAGTGGATTGCTGGCCACTTCCTCCACCTCCACGTGGAGTGGAGGTGGCACTACTAAAAATGTTTTTATCCCGTTATGTATATACTCGGGTATTATATAATTTTAATGGTAAAATAAATATAACTTTTAAATATACCATAATTCATAGAAAATCATTTCCAATAAAACCTACTAGATTATAATAATAAATTTCAACGTAACTAAGTTTACTATCTCCGTTAAAATATTACGGAGTATAAAAACCTTATAAAATAAATACATATATACTTATAACGTATCAAATATATTTTTCATAAACCTTTAAAATATTTCGGAAAGGAAATAATAATATAATTTTTACCCAATTCAACTTTTAAATAACATATTTTCAAATACGCACGATTCTTATAAAGTTCTTAAGTTTAGGCTCGTAATTCGCCTACGCACGATTTCGATACCCAAGAATTCTCTCGGGATCCCCCCTTATATTTTATCACTGTTTCATAACTGAAATGGCATTTTAAAACGTGACGTCGAGGCTTAAATCGCGTTTAACCCGACCCGGTTCGCGACCCGGTTCGCGACCCGGTTCGCAACCCGTTTTCTGCCAGACATTCGGCGGTAAAATAGTCATAACTCTTTACTCCGAGATCATTTGGACGTGAGGTTTTGTGCGTTGGAAACTAGACTCGTAGACCTTCGATTTGGTATTTCGGGGGACTTCTAACTCTTTATATATTGGGAGAAAAGCTCCGAGACATTTGACCCAAAGTTCAGAAAATTTGTTAAAGGTCTTACGATATCTTTCGTCGATTTGCTTGACCAACAATTATTTTTTTGACATAGTTTCCCAACTATTCATTGTGCGTTTTCTTCACCTTTAAGACCAATGTTTTGGTCAAAGACTGAAAACTTTGTTTAATGATTTTACTTTCAATTCTATTATGACATTGGATTTCAGATTCTCAAAAGTTCTAAGCTTTGTATTCTCAAAAGTTTGTAGGTTATATTCCACTTATTAGCTATTGTATTGTATTAGTTGGGCTTAGAAAAAAAAATGCAATCATTCAAGATTTATACAGCCGATTAATCATTTTTTTTATAAAGTTACTTGGATTTCTGCCTTTCCTAGTTGAATTGTACTTGATGCTATCGCATCATTTGACTCTTTGAGATTGTTTATGCATTAATATAAATAGCTAGTTGGTTGTCAAAAAAAATATTCTAATTTGTTACAATTATAGTATTTTCTCATTAGAAATTTGGTTGTATGATATGCTTTCTTTTATTTTGCGAAGTTCACAGACAACTTTATTTGTATTCTTGTTTATCGACAATCTTTTGATAAAAAATTTAATTAGTGAAAAGAGATTAAAAAAAGAAATATTATGTGATGAATAATGTGTATTATGACTCTCTCAATCACCTATCTTGCTAGTGTTAATTTTTTTTTCTATCTTTATCATTCTCAGAGGTCTAATTACATACATGAATATTTATGGCATGCTTTTGGTTGTCTACTAATATTTAGATTTGTGTTTTTTCTATGTAAGAGATATAGAAAAAATACAAACAATTTTTTGCAGGGTTATTGTAATGACCCTTCCGGCCATTTACACGTTTTCGCCTTTCTTGTACAATTATAGCTTACTTGTAGCGGCCCAAGTCATTTATCGCTTGTCGGGACTGGTAGTTCGGTGCCCGGGCCGTTTGTTTTGTCTTTATGGTCGTTCCTCATTTTAGAGCTTCAACTTTGGAAATTGTTGACTTTCGACAACATTCTTGGTAATATCAAAGAATTAAACCAAGGTTCTAGGTCAAAGGAATTCCTTCCCGAAGGTTCGAGTTAAAGAAATGTCTCGTGTAACACCTCGCCCGTTTGGAAGGTTTATAGTAACCCGTGCCTTTGGGGTAAGACTAATAGTGTCTAATATACTAAGAAGGATGTTTTATGAGGTATTGTAATGGCAAAATGGTCGTATGATAAGTTTTGAAGTCAAGCAAGTTGCGAAACAAAAGTCGGAAAAAGTTATTGTAAATTCCTTTAAGGAATTCTCTTCAAATTTGGGTTAAATGTATTGGGGTGTTTCTCCCTATATATAAAGCGTTAGTAGGCCCCCAATATACCAAATCGAAGGTCTACAAGTCTAGTTTACAACGCACTAAACCGTTCATCCATACGACTTCAGAATAGAGAGATATTCACATTTTCGTAAGAATGCACAAGCAGACACGTCAAGGTGGGGGCCACGTCCTAAGTCAGTTCAGCTTATAAAAGCTGATTTCTCCTTCGTTTTAACCCATATTTTTCACCCAAAATTCTTATAAAATCAGAGGGAGAGTCCATAAATAATCCATGGACTTTTATCCTTTCAATTCGGAAGTTTAACGGAAGTTGCTCTACGTCGCGAGCTCGTCATTTTGGTATAGTTTTCCCCATCGATTTCATGGCGTATCTTCGTGGGTGTTGATACAGCAATCCCGCAGGTGTTTTCTGAGTATTTGGCAGTAGCTATGGAGTTATTTTGGTGAGGTATGGATCCCGTATACTTATCTATTTGTTGGGTCAATATTTTAAGCTTCTAGTTATGAAAAGTTGTTGTTGCTGATATCTTGTAGTAGTTTCTTGTTGATTTTGGATCTGTTTATTGTTCTTGCAAGGAGACAGGTTGTTAATCTTGGGATATTGAATATTTTTGTCAAGGAAATCTCTCCCCTACGACCCTTCTTCGTTATTATATGTTCTAGTATTGTTTTATGGATTTTTGAGCCACGAAGTGATATTTTGGATTTGTGGCTTTGGACAGCCCCTTTATCTTGTTATGTTTGGTTATTATTGTGGTTTTCTGGTTGTGCTAAGGTGCTGGAGGGATTGGTAAATTGTTCGATTCTTTTTGGGATCACATACGATAGTGATTGGATTGGACAAACGTGAAGTATGCCTTGAAATAGTGCCTCGGGAGCTCGTCGCTCCTTTGAGATGTGGTTAACATATTATTGTTGGATTTAGCTTCCATTTCTTATTGTTATTGGCCTCATTTTATGTTTTGGAGTTGGCTGGTCGCGAGTGTGACATTAACACCTTATCAAATGGCTATGGCTCGTTCTTGCAGCCTCGTCGATTCTAGCAATTGTTCCATTACCTTGGTTGGTCCGCCTTCATAGAGACGTATTTGGGGCTTCAGTTGAAAGTATTTGTTTTGTGTGATTCAGAACTTCCCGGAGCAGTTTGAGTCTGGACGACGTCGTTCCCGCAGCTAGTCATCGGATTACAGGTAGGTTATGGTTTTCCCCTATCTAGACTCTGCGTATATAGGCTATAACTGCATTAATTAGCATCCTTGGATGGGTTGTTATAGGTTGGTACCCCAGACCTTGTCCGCCTTTCGTCAGTCTATTTCATACGTTGTTTATAGTATTCGCGTAGTAATGTATATTACCTTTGTGGTCCTGTGTGGCCTTGTATTGACTCTTGAATATAGATGTTGGGCTATTTGGGAATGTCCGTGAGTCTCGGACATAGAGATTAGCCTTTGAGGTTGGTTATGTCTGCTGAGTAGCTATTGGGCCTATGCGGGGCTGATAGGAATTGTTGTGAGCCGTTGGGCTACTTTTATATTTGTGTGCAAGGATATCATCCATGAAAAAGGTTTTCCCCTGCATGTTTTACTACAGTTTTGGCTGTGAGCCACTTCCGACAGTTTTCCTAAATTTGCATGGCCATGGAGGCCCGTTTTTGGTACAGTTGTTGATAGAAAAGGGGATTTTTGGATGTTTTCGCACTGATTTTATTACTGGTACTAGTCTCTGCGGGGCAGAAAACCAGACTTGATTTTATTACTGATACTAGTCTCTGCGGGGCAGAGCACCAGACTTGATTTTATTACTGATACTAGTCTCTGCGGGGCAGAGCACCAGACTTCTATGCCTGTTGCTTCAATGCTTCCATCAGCGCCATGACTCCAGAGTAAGGGTTTACTGCACTAGATAGGGGGTGTTGGGTCAGCCCAACCTACGACTGGATTTATAGCGACCTCAGTGCTTCAGGACATCGTGGCTAGTACTCTGAGTCCTCCGGTGAGTGTTTCAGTACCTAGTTCTGTGAGTGGTGCTTCAGTTATAGTTGAGCTTCTAGTTCTTCAGCAAGCTTTTCTGTCGGTATTGGATTACGAGGCAAGATTTTCCGATTGGACTTCATCTAGTATAGGCTGTTTTTTGTGTGGTGAGCATGGGCACTTTACTAGGAATTACCCCATGATTATGTATCCTGGACAGCCTGGTTGTTATCATTGTGGAGAGATTGGTCACCTTTATAGATCTTATCCCCGGCGAGGGCCGGTTGGGCCTTTAGTTTCGACTACTCAGTCCAGAGTTATATCCCATCAGCTTGATACTTCTCTTGGTGGGCCAGAGGTAGAGGTTCCTAATAATATTACTCCAGGATAGGCTTTTGCTACCTTTGACTTATGTTAGTCCCGCTCGTGTTACGACTCTATCCCTTCTGTCATGTAATTGCTTATATGTCTACCTGTTACTTGTTTAAGTTGTTTGGCTACCCGAATTGTAGTACCGATATGTTATTCTATTGGTAGTTTATTCTTTAGTAGTGGATGGGGGTAAGTTAGCCTTAAGAGGTGTTTTCCCAGAGTTGTAGCTCGTGGGTAGTTCTTGTTAGTCTGTTTCTAGTTGGGTTATCCCTGTTTCATTGTGATTTTGGACTTGTGGTTGAGTTTCCCTTTTTGAGAGGTCCTAGATGGTTGTTGCCTAGGCCGTTATCTAGCGTGGCTAGAGATCCGTGTGATGGTTTGGTGTATTATCGGTAGTTGGGCCGGAGTTGAGAATTTGCCTCAGTTGGGAGATATTGGTTATGCTAGTGTGCATAGATTGGTTTGGTCTCCCGAGTGTCTAGAGTCGACCCTCTTTGTTGATTAGTTTAAGAGGTTGGAAGGTATATGGGTTTTTCTCATAGTCTCCTCCACTTCCTGGTCTGTTGGGTGTTTTGTTGTATCCCTAGCTCCAGTTAGAACGAATCTTGATCATAGTTCTTTCGATGAGCTCTGGATATTGGCATCGTGATTGGGTCTTGACTTTAAGCACTCCGACTAAGTGTTGATCGTAACCTCGTGGTTAGGTTGTATTTGTGGGCATTTCAGGTGAGTTGGGCATTTGGCCCATTCTTCTCCTGCCTTATTGAATTTGACGTGTAGCTATGAATAGTAAGGTAATGGCTTCAGGTTCTTATTCGAGAAAGGATTTGTAATGTTTAATATGTGCTAAGGAAGGATTTTTGTTTAGTTGAAAAAGAAGAGAGATGACGCTTTGTTTGTGTTTATGTGTCCTCGTAGTTGCCTGAGGTGGCGATGAAGGTTTGCTTTGGGATTGTGTGTTGGTGATTTGATTCAGCCGTCTACACATTGTTGTAGGTTATCTATCGATAGGTTTTTGTTTCAGTAGCAACTGCGGTATTGGTAACTTGCATATTCAGGCCTAGTTGGCTTGGGTTCTTAAGGGTTCATTGGCAGTATACGGGTTTGACCAAGGCTTTGGTTGGCAGTTTTGAAAGTTGGGGTTCAGAATCATGGCTTGGCTGGTTACATCGAATGGTTCGTGGTAGTTTCTATTTGGTTGCAGCATCCTAGTGCCATGAGGCAGTGGGTGCGGGCAACTTAGCTTCTTTACTTCAGTTGTGGATGCGGCTATTGGCCTTGGACACCTAGTCCTTGGCTAACCTCTGAAAGAGGCGGGATATTCTATATTTCAGCAGTGTTCTAGTTAGTACGAGGTCCTTCTACCATGGTTGGACAGACTCAGTGGCGTAAGTTTGAGCTTCAGCCATGGTGTATGCTTTATGTGGTCAGCTTGTGCGGGTTGAGACTAGCGAGGCTATTCTGAGCTCTGATGATACGTAGAGACTGGTAATAGCCATTAGTTTGCCCAGGATTTGAAATCTTGTTTAATTGATTCCTCTGGAGTTGTTGTTTATGTGGGGTTCTAGTGTTGGTTAGACTCGGCCAGTATGGACGAGAAGTTCGTTATGATATATGCTTTGAAGTGGTTGGTTGTTTGCAGAACCAGTAGAGCGGTTGATTCGAGCCAAAGGAATGAATTGAAAATATATGCAAAAATTTCTATGGCTAGATGGTAACTTTGAACCCTAGGCACCTTTTTCCTTTGCCTTCGGGGTGTTTGGACTTGATATTCGTGGCATGGTGGACTTCTTCCTGAGGTGATATTCGTAAGGCAATTTCACATTCAAATGGTGTTCAAGTGTTTGGAGTAGCAGTAGTGTTTTCTAGAGTTGGGAGCTTGGCTCATGGTTACAGACTTTGTGGTAGGCTTACCACACTTCTTGCAGGATCGTGGTTTTGGTTTGGGTCTTTTGGGCAGGTTGCCCTGGTTCATGCACTTTCAGCTGATTCAGACCTGGCATGGTTCAGTTAGCGAATTTGATGTTAGAAAAAAAGTTTGTTTGTTGGTTGGTGGTCAGTCAAGACAAGTAACTTTAGTTTCAATGATATGCTACGGGTTGTTATCTTGGATGGCAAAGGCTAGTAGCCTATATCTTGGCTTAGAACGCATTTGTACAATGGGTGACTTCATTCGTGGTAAAGTACAAGAAGGAACTATGGATCTCCGGTGTGTCAGTTGATGCTTCGAGGGTGGTTTGGGTGTTCAGCTTGTATGCAGATTCCTTTTTGTGGTGCTAAACGATTCAGTTCAGAATAAAAAAAAGGGCTTTTGCGGAACAGCGGGTTCATGAGTGAGAGTTTTGGGTTGATGGATTTTCTGGTAAACTTGGTATGGTTTTAAGGATTCGAGTTTTGTATGTTGATAACCTTGGTGCTCTGGTTTCGGTATTGTGTAGGTGCTTTTTGGTTAAGATTCTTGAGGTTCAGTTTTGGTTGGCAGATCTTCGGAGGTTGAAATCTAGCTTGGCTAGTAAGAAATTAAGGCTTGGTTGCTTTCTTTAGTTCTGTTATATTGGGTGTCGTCCGATCGCGGAGGTTACCGGGGTTGTCTGAGAGAGTAGTGCGGGCGTTGTATCCGCTATCCATAAATCTCTGGTATTTTTTTCCTTCCTGACTTTTGGGGACGAAAGTGTTTTTAGTAGTGGATGATGTAATGACCCTTCCAGCCATTTACACGTTTTCGCCTTTCTTGTACCATTAGAGCTTACTTGTAGCGGCCCAAGTCATTTATGGCTTGTCGGGACCGGTAGTTTGGTGCCCAGGCCGTTGGTTTGGTCTTTATGGCCATTCCTCATTTTAGAGCTTCAACTTTAGAAATCGTTGACTTCCGATAACATTCTTGGTAATATCAAATAATTAAACCAAGGTTCTAGGTCAAAGGAATCCCTTACTCGAAATTTTGAGTTAAAAGAAATGCCTCGTGTAACACCTCGCCCGTTTGGAAGGTTTAAAGTAACCCGTGCCTTTGGGGTAAGACTAATAGTGTCTAATTTACTAAGAAGGATGTGTTATGAGGTATTGTAATGGAAAAATGGCCGTATGATAAGGTTTGAAGTCAAGCAAGTTGCGAAACAAAAGTCGGAAAGAGTTATTGTATATTCCTTTAAGGAATTCTCTTTAAATTTGGGTTAAATGTCTTGCGGTGTTTCTCTCTATCTATAAAGAGTTAGTGGTCCCCCAATATACTAAATCGAAGGTCTACGAGTCTAGTTTCCAACTCACTAAGCCGTTCGTCCATACGATTTCATAATAGAGAGATATTCACGTTTTTGTAAGACCGCGCAAGAAGACACGTCAAGGTGGGGCCTGCATCCTAAGTCTGTTTTGCTTTATAAAAGGTGTTCCAGATTCGTTTTAATTCATAAAAATCACCCAAAAGCTTCAGAAAATCAGAGGGAGAGTCCATAAATAATCCATGGAATTTGATCCTTTCAATTCGGAAGTTTAACGGAAGTTGCTCTACGTCGCGAGCTCGTCATTTTGGTATAGTTTTCCCCATCGATTTCATGGCGTATCTTCATGGGTGTTGATGCAGCAAGCTAGCAGGTGTTTTCTGAGTATTTGGCAGTAGCTATGGAGTTATTTTGGTGAGGTATGGATCCCGTATACTTATCTATTTGTTGGATCAAGATTTTAAACTTCTAGTTATGAAAAGTTGTTGTTGCCGATATCTTATAGTAGTTTCTTGTTGATTTTGGATCTGTTTTTTGTTCTTGCAAGGAGGCAGGTTGTTAATCTTGGAATATTGAATATTTTTGTCAAGGAAATCTTTCCCCTACGACCCTCCTTCATTATTATATGTTCTAGTATTGTTTTATGGATTTTTGAGCCACGAAGTGGTATTTTGGATTTGTGGCTTTGGAAAGCCCCTTTATCTTGTTATGTTTGGTTATTATTATGGTGTTCTGGTTGTGGTAAGGTGCTGGAGGGATTGGGAAATTGTGCGATTCTTTTTGGGATCACATACGATAGTGATTGGATTGGACAAACGTGAAGTATGCCTTGAAATAGTGCCTCGGGAGATCGTCGCTCCTTTGAGATGTGGTTAACATATTATTGTTGGATTTAGCTGCCATTTATTATTGTTATTGGCCTCATTTTATGTTTTGGAGTTGGCTGGTCGCGAGTGTGACATTAACACCTTATCAAATGGCTATGGCTCGTTCTTGCAGCCTCATCGATTCTAGCAATTGTTTCATTACCTTGGTTGGTCAGCCTTCATAGAGACGTATTTGGGGCTTCAGTTGAAAGTATTTGTTTTGTGTGATTCAGAGCTTCCTGATATCGTTGCTCCAGGTTAGGCTTTTGCTACCTTCGACTTGTGATAGTCCTGCTCGCGTTGCGATTCTATCCCTTCTGTCATTTATTTTCTTATATGCCTACCTGCTATTTGTTTAAGTTGTTTGGCTACCCGAATTGTAGTACCGATATGTTATTTTATTGGTTGTTTATTCTTTAGTAGTGGATGGGGGTAAGTTAGCCTTGAGAGGTGTTTTCCCGGAGTTGTAGCTCGTGGGTAGTTCTTGTTATTCTGTTTCTAGTTGGGTTACACCTGTTTCATTGTGATTCTGGACTTTTGGTTGGGTTTCCCTTGTTGAGCGGTCCTAGATGGTTATTGCCTAGGCTGTTATCTAGCGTGGATAGAGATCCGTATGATTGTTCGGTGTATTACCGGTAGTTGGGCCAGAGTTAAGATTTTGCCTCAGCTGGGAGATATTGGTTATGCTAGTGTGCATAGATTGGTTTGGTTTCCCGAGTGTCTAGAGTCGACCCTCTTTGTTGATTAGTTTAGGAGGTTGGCAGGTATGTGGGTTGTTCCCATAGTCTCCTCCACTTCCTGGTCCGTTGGGTGTTTTGTTGTATCCCTAGCTCCAGTTGGAATGAATCTTGATCATATTTCTTTCGATGAGCTCTGGATGTTGGCATCGTGATTGGGTCTTGACTTTAAGCATTTTCGACTAAGTGTTGATCGTAACCTCGTGGTTAGGTTGTATTTGTAAGAATTTCGGGTGAGTTGGGCATCCGGCCCATTCTTCTCCTGCCTTATTGAATTTGACGTGTAGCTATGAGTAGTAAGGTAATGGCTTCAGGTTCTTATTCGAGAAAGGATTTGTAAGGTTTGGTATGTGCTAAGGACGCATTTTTGTTTAGTTGAAATAGAAGGGAGATAACTCTTTGTATGTGTTTTTGTGTCCTCGTAGTTGCCTGAGGTGGTGATGAAGGTTTGCTTTGGGATTGTGTGTCGGTGATTCGATTCAGCCATCTATACATTGCTGTGAGTTTTCCATCGATTGGTTTTGTTTCAGTAGCAACTGCGGTGTTGGCAATTTGCATATTCAGGCCTAGTTGGCTTGGGTTCTTACGGGTTCATTGGCAGCATCCTGGTTCGACCAAGGCTTTAGTTGGTAGTTTTGAAAGTTGGGGTTCAGAATCATGGCTTGGCAGGTTACATCAGATGGTTTGTGGCAGTTTCTATTTGGTTGTAGCATCCTAGTGCCGAGAGGCAGTGGGTGCGGGCAACTTAGCTTCTTTTACTTCAGTTGTGGATGTGGCTATTGGCCCTGGACACCTAGTCCTTAGCTAACATCTGCAAGAGGAGAGATATTCTAGATTTCAGTAGTGTTCTAGTTAGTACGAGGTTCTTCTACCATGGTTGGACAGACTCAGCGACGTAAGTTTGAGCTTCAGCAGTGGTGTATGCTTTATGTGGTCAGCTTGTGCGGGTTAAGACTAGTGAGGCTATTTTGAGCACTGATGATACGTAGAGACTGATAATAGCCATTCGTTTGCCCAGGATTTGAAAGCTTGTTTAATTGATTCCTCCGGAGTAGTTGTTTATGTGGGGTTCTAGTATTGGTTAAACTCATCCAGTATGGACGAGAAGTTCGTTAGGGTATATGCTTCGAAGTGGTTGGTTGTTTGCAGAACCAGTAGAGCGGTTGATTCGAGCCAAAGGAATGAATTGAAAGTATATGCGAAAATTTCTATGGCTAGATGGTAACTTTGAACCCCAGGCACCTTTTTGCCTTTGCCTTCGGGGTGTTTGGACTTCATATTTGTGGCATGGTGGACTTCTTCCTGAGGTGAGATTCGTAAGGCAATTTCACATTCAAATGGTGTTCGAGTGTTTGGAGTAGCAGTAGTGTTTTCTAGAGTTGGGAACTTGGCTCATGGTTACAGACTTCGTGGTAGGCTTACCACACTTCTTGCAGGATCGTGGTTTTGGTTTGGGTCTTTTGGACAGGTTGCCCTAGTTCATTCACTTTCAGTTGATTCAGACCTGGCACAATTCAGTTAGCGAATTTGATGTTAGAAAAAAATGTTTGTTCGTTGGTTGGTGGTCAGTCAAGGCAGGTAAATATAGTTTCAATGATATGATACGGGTTGTTATCTTGGATTGCAAAGGCTAGTAGCCTATATCTTGGCTTAAAATGCATTTGTACAATGGGTGACTTTGTTCGTGGTAAAGTATAAGAAGGAACTATGGATCTCCGGTGTGTCAGTTAATGCTTCGAGGGTGGTTTGAGTGTTCAGCTTGTATGCAGATTACTTTTTGTGGTGCTAAAGGATTCAGTTCATAAAAAAAGGGGCTTTTGCGGAACAATGGGTTCATGAGTTAGAGTTTTGGGTTGATGGATTTTCTGGTAAACTTGGTATGGTTTTAAGGATTCGAGTTTTGTGTATTGATAACCTTGGTGCTCTGGTTTCGGTATTGTGTAGGTGCTTTTCGGTTAAGATTCTCGAGGTTCAGTTTAGGTTGGCAGATCTTTGGAGGTTGAAATCTAGCTTGGCTAGTAAGAAATTAAGGCTTGGTTGCTTTCTTTGGTTCTGTTATATTGGGTGTCGTCCGGTCGCGGAGGTTACCCGGATTGTCTGAGAGAGTAGTGCGGGCGTTGTATCTGCTATCCTTAAATCTCTGGTATTTTTTTCCTTCCTGACTTTCGGGGACGAAAGTGTTTTTAGTAGTGGATGATGTAATGACCCTTCCGGCCATTTACACGTTTTCGCCTTTCTTGTACCATTAGAGCTTACTTGTAGCGGCCCAAGTCATTTATGGCTTGTCGGGACTGGTAGTTCGGTGCCCGGGCCGTTTGTTTGGTCTTTATGGCCGTTCCTCATTTTAGAGCTTCAATTTTGGAAATCGTTGACTTCTGCCAACATTCTTGGTAATATCAAAGAATTAAACCAAGGTTCTAGTTCAAAGGAATTCCTTACTCGAAGTTTCGAGTTAAAGAAATGCCTCGTGTAACACCTCGCCCGTTTGGAAGGTTTATAGTAACCGTGCCTTTGGGGTAAGACTAATAGTGTCTAATATACTAAGAAGGATGTTTTATGAGGTATTTTAATGGCAAAATGGTCGTATGATAAGTTTTGAAGTCAAGCAAGTTGCGAAACAAAAGTCGGAAAAAGTTATTGTAAATTCCTTTAAGGAATTCTCTTCAAATTTGGGTTAAATGTATTGGGGTGTTTCTCCCTATATATAAATATTTAGTGGGCCCCCAATATACCAAATCGAAGGTCTACGAGTCTAGTTTCCAACGCACTAAACCGTTCATCCATACGACTTTAGATTAGAGAGATATTCACATTTTCGTAAGACTGCACAAGAAGACACGTCAAGGTGGGGGCCACGTCCCAAGTCGGTTCAGCTTATAAAAGCTGATTTCTCCTTCGTTTTAACCCATATTTTCACCCAAAATTCTTAGAAAATCAGAGGGAGAGTCCATAAATAATCCATGGACTTTGATCCTTTCAATTCGGAAGTTTAACCGAAGTTGCTCTACGTCGCAAGCTCGTCATTTTGGTATAGTTTTTCCCGTCGATTTCATGGCGTATCTTCGTGGGTGTTGATGCAGCAATCCAGCAGGTATTTTCTGAGTATTTGGCAGTAGCTATGAAGTTATTTTGGTGAGGTATGGATCCCGTATACTTATCTATTTGTTGGATCAAGATTTTAAGCTTCTAGTTATGAAAAGTTGTTGTTGCCGATATCTTGTAGTAGTTTCTTGTTGATTTTGGATCTGTTTGTTGTTCTTGCAAGGAGGCAGGTTGTTAATCTTGGGATATTGAATATTTTTGTCAAGGAAATCTCTCCCCTACGACCCTCCTTCGTTATTATATGTTCTAGTATTGTTTTATGGATTTTTTAGCCAGGAAGTGGTATTTTGGATTTGTGGCTTTGGAAAGCCCCTTTATCTTGTTATGTTTGGTTATTATTGTGGTGTTCTGGTTGTTTTAATGTGCTGGAGGGATTGGAAAATTGTGCGATTCTTTTTGGGATCACATACGATAGTGATTGGATTGGACAAACGTGAAGTATGCCTTGAAATAGTGCCTCGGGAGCTCGTCGCTCCTTTGAGATGTGGTTAACATATTATTGTTGGATTTAGCTGCCATTTCTTATTTTTATTGGCCTCATTTTATGTTTTGGAGTTGGCTGGTCGCGAGTGTGACATTAACACCTTATCAAATGGCTATGGCTCATTCTTGCAGCCTCGTCGATTCTAGCAATTGTTCCATTACCTTGGTTGGTCAGCCTTCATAGAGACGTATTTGGGGCTTCAGTTGAAAGTATTTGTTTTGTGTGATTCAGAGCTTCTCGGAGCAGTTTGAGTCTGGACGACGTCGTTCCCGCAGCTAGTCATCGGATGACAAGTAGGTTATGGTTTTCCCCTATCTAGACTCTGCGTATATAGGCTATAACTGCATTAATTAGCATCCTTAGATGGGTTGTTATAGGTTGGTACCCCAGACCTTGTCCGCCTTTCGTCCGTCTATTTCATACGTTTTTTGTAGTATTCGCGTAGTAATGTATATTACCTTTGTTGGCCTGTGTGGCCTTGTATTGACTCTGGAACATAGATGGTGGGCTATTTGGGAATGTCCGCGAGTCCCGGACATAGAGATTATCCTTTTAGGCTGATTATGTCTGCGGAGTAGCTATTGGGCCTGTGCAGGGCTAATAGGAATTGTTGTGAGCCGTTGGGCTACTTTTATATTTGTGTGCGACCATATCATCCATGAAAAAGGTTTCCCCCTGCATATTTTACTACAGTTTTGGCTGTGAGCCACTTTCGATAGTTTTCCTAAATTTGCATGGCCCTGGAGGCCCGTTTGTGGTACTGTTGTTGATAGAAAATGGGATTTTTGGATGTTTTCGCACTGATTTTATTACTGGTACTAGTCTCTGCGGTTGATTTTATTACTGATACTAGTCTCTGCGGGGCAGAGCACCAGACTTGATTTTATTACTGATAATAGTCTCTGCGGGGCAGAGCACCAGACTTTATTTTATTACTGATACTAGTCTCTGCGGGGCAGAGCACTACACTTGATTTACTACAGTTTTAGACCCGATTACGCCCGGTCACCCTTGGAAGGGTTTTTGAGGCATTTTCTACTACTTTAGTCCTGGACGGGGTCTGGGCATGCATACTTGAGACTGGGTCTCTATCTTGATCCCGGACTTGCTTCCGGATGACATGTCTTGATACATAGTTTTAGTATGGGGTCGTGGACCTCCATGGACCTTGCCGCTCCGGGCTGCGTGCGCCGGAGGGAAGGGTATACGGTGGAGTAGAGGTATACAGGCTGAGTCCTTTCATTTAACCTGCCTGCTGGGCTCGATTGGCACCGGAGGAGGTACATACAGAGGTTCTATTTCATATCATATCATATCATGCATTGAATTCCACCCTTGTTTGTTGTGTTTTCAGTGTACGCTCTGGTAGTATGGGATGCTGGAGGGTTTGCTTTCACTTGATTTTTTTCCTCGGTTGTATGGGCGGCCGTTGGGACTGTAGGTAGACTATATTTACTCATGTCTTTATTTAGAGCTTGTCTTGGCACCCGATTCTTGAGATATTAGTGATGGCTAGCCTGTTGAGGCTTTGGTTGTGGGATTTTTGATTATTGAGAGGGATTTGGAGTCCTATCTTATTGAGGCACTTTTGTGTGGCCTTCTGAGCAGAGTGTGAGACTCTGGTTCTATTCTTGTGGGAAGCTGAGTGGTATCTCTCGGTTATTGTGGCCTAGTTATTTCATCCTAGGGTTGTACTTGTGAGGTGATTCCTTGGTTATGCTATCATATGATTGGATTTGTGTTATGATTTCCTTATACTGGTTGATTTCATTTTGAGTATGTTAGACAGCTCTCCGTCTTTTCCTTCCACTTGAGGTTACCGGTATACCGCTATTTTCTCAACTCTCTCTCTACTTACTTATATTGTTGTGCAAGGACTCCAGGTGCGTTCTCCTTTCCTTCACCTGTGATTCTGTGTAATTGTATCTCTGTGCTAGCATGTGTTACTTGAAGCTCTTGGTTATGGATGATCTGTGCTAGCTCCTTGTGCCTTGCTTATTGCCTCAGTGAATGCTTTCTTGCTATCTGTTACTTACTGCTTTTATATCTTATATGCGCTCAGTCGGCCTATGATACCTACTGAGTACCCGTGGTTTTGGTGCTCATACTACACTTCTGCACTTTTTTATGCATATATTAGCTGAGCTTTCGCCGTTGATCATATTGGAGACTCGTGCAACTTTTGGATCTTTGAGACTAGGGTGAGCGCCTGACGGTCGGGGCTTGTCTATATCTCATTTGTTCTACTGTTGCTCCTTGTACTTTCGGAGGCAATTTATGTTGTATTTTGTTACTACTAGCACTTGTATCCTATTAGAAGCTTATGTACTATTGATACCAAGTCTTGGGGTTGGTGTAGTTTCCTTTATGTATTTATATTCGAGTTTTGCTTTCGCTTATTTCTACTTGCTGGTGCGGTTTGGTTACGTAGTAGCCCATTACTAACCGTTCTGGGCTACGGGAATTGGTTCGCCTACTGGGGGATTGTAGGTGCCATCATGACTTGAGAAATAGGGCCATGACAGTTATTTTCATATATTCAAATTGTAAAGGATTATATTCACATATTGTTTTACCATGGAACTGCCCAAGCAAGCATCATGGATGGTGAAGAAGATTTTGAACATGAGAAAATATTTGGCACTTATTCGCCAATAAAATAAGGTAGTGAGAAAGGGCAAATTCCATATATCAGAGGCTTATAAACAGATTAGAGGCGAAGTTGCTAATGTGGAGTGGAGAAGACTTGTTTGTCATTCTGCTGCTTGCCCCAACCAGGTCTTTACTTTGTGGTTAACACTTCATGGAAGATTGAGAACTAAGGATGTGCTGATAAAATGGGGTATGCAAATTATTGATACTTGTGCCCTTTGTGGGAGTCAACCTGAAAATTTACCTCATCTATATTTTGAATGCCCTTACACGAAGGAGGTGTGGAAGACTGTTTTAACCTGGATGCATCTGCATAGGACAATTTTAGGGTGGGAACAGGAGAGCAATTGGCTCAAACAACAATGCAAGATGAGAAACCCGAGAGGGGTTCTGCTCAAGGCAGCTTTTGCAGCAGTTATACATGGAGTTTGGATGGAAAGGAATGCTCGAATTTTCAACAAGACACACAGGAGTACTGAAGCAATGGTTCATGAATTAAAGACAAACCTATGCATACGAGTTAGGCGGAATGCCAAAGTTGTTGCTTATATTCTTTCTTTGTAAGCAAATATGCGGGTAGGATAGCTCGAGTTTTTTTAGGTATTCCAGGCTTTAGCTTGAGATGAGCAACCAGGTTTTGTTGGCTCTGGTTTTGTAAGTAACTCACTGGTGATTAATAAAACGTCAGTTAATTGCCAAAAAAAAATAAAAAAAAATACTATGTTCATAGAAATTGTCATTTGATCAAAATAACAAACATGAAAAGCTAGGTAAAAATAAATTAAAGCAAACAAGTTCCATGTAAAAGAAGAAGAATCTTTATTCAATATTGAGTGAAAAAACAATTGGTACAACAATAAAATGTCTCAAAAAAAATCCCAACAAACCCAAGGAATTAAACATTAAATGAAAAACTCTTTACAAACAACAATAAAGTTGTTTATAAAAATATATTTATATTATAAAAAAGGTGCAAAAATAGTTTAGAAAGAAGAAGGAGCAGGAGCATCAGCAACATCTTCAGCAGTACTGCTGCTTTTTAACTCAATTGTGGATTGGTCCTCTGCTTGTTGCATAGGTCGGGCAAGTGTACTCCTGCACATTAATATGATACGATGAGATATCATGCAATTAGAAAAAAAAATGCGCTTACTATGAGGGTCGTAACTTAATTTTAGGTGAGGAATCTTTAATTTATTTCATTATATGGAAAATATAATATTGAACAAGTAAAAGGATATCTCAAGATTGGCAATATTTATAAAATTGTAAAAAGGAGTTGTGAATATAATTAGTTCAACCCATTGCAATATGCTTTTTTAAGATTAGAAGAAGAAAAATCTTTGATTAAACTTTTAAGAGTTTGTGTTGAAAGAAATGAATTAGTCTTCACCTTTTAAAGAATCATAGTTTTTTTTACATGATCAAAAAATCATGTCGTGCCTCAACAAAAAATATAATCTCATTTGATTGAAATAATTATTTGTCCATGCCTTTGTCTTAGACTGTTAATACGAAATGATTATTTAATGTTTAAGCAATAATGAAAATATTTACTCTCGACTAGAAAAGAAAATAGAAAAAATAATAAACCCGATGAGTTGATGCTCCAAATTTTATGGGTTTTTTTTCTTTCCTTTTTGCCATATCTTACATAAGAATTTTACCTTATGGAATTTCTAAGTAAAGAATATCATGTAAAATAAAGGGAGAAGAATTTAAATTATGTACACCAACAATATCATTAAAAAAAGACAGATTAATACTCTTTTCATTTCAATTTTCTTGGCCTATTTTGATTTTGGCATGGAGTTTAAGAAAATAGAAAAGACTTTTGAATCTTATGGTCATAAACTAAAGAAATATCAAATATACCAAAATGATCTTTAATCTTGTGATCTTAAACATGCCATGTGAAAAGTTAAAATTAAAAAGTTGCTAAAAAAGAAGAGACATTCTTGAGATGCAAAACTGTTAATTATTTTTTTTATATTCCATTTCTTCTAATAATTTTTTTAATTAATAATAGATTTAACCAATGCATTTAATCTTTTTTGAGACATAGTACTCTAGATATATCAAACTTCTTGTAATAACTTTTTTAGTTAATATAAAAAGTTTATTTTTTCTACAAATAATCTTTAATTTTTTTTTATAAAAAACCTATAAGTCTATTATTATTAAAAAAGAATGAGCCTCCTCAAATTTGAGGGTCTAAGGTGGTTGCCTAGGTAGAGCTGCCCTGGTGGTCATACACTAATGACAGGTCAAATGTATTAAAATGCCCTTTAATCTTGTGGTCTTAAACATGCCACGTAGAAAGTTTGAATTAAAAAAAAGTTACTAAAGAGGAAAAGCGGCATTCTTTTTAAAACAAACTAATTAAAAAGAGGGAGTAATATTTGTTACCTTTAGCAGCAGCCAAGTTGAAGTAAATGTCAACAATATTGGGGCAATTTTGATAGCAAGTAGGGGAGCATAGCTTGGAGGTGAATTGAGGCTCAAGTAAAGCATAAGAAGAAAGTTCAATAGAATTTCTATTAGCACCACAAGCATTTACACATTCATATGACTCAATGTGTTCCCTCATGTTTCCAACAATTACTTCTGATGTCTTGCATGTGTACTCACTAATTACCCTATCTTCTGGTGTTGATTTCTCTAATATACACCTCTTTCCAGATGATGCAATTGCAAATGCACAATCACCATTTGGCAAACTCTCACATTTGACCTCCGCTAAATAAGACAAAAACACAAATACATTAAGTTATACTCCCTCCGTCTTGGCACAACATTTAAGAAAGAAAAAAAGAAAGACTTTTCAAATTTGTGATCTAAAATAAGTCTGTTTGACTATAAATCGCAGAATCATGAGAAGGTCGTCCTGCCCGCTTCTGCCTCAGTGGACAAAGCTTCCTCTTTAATTTAATAAAAAGACTATAAATCATTTTATTAAGGGTAAAATAGGCATTTTAAAGTTAAATTATTCCTATTAATTATAGAAATATATAATTCCTTTTTGGACTAATTAAAAAAGAAAGTAAGTTATATAAATTGGGACAGAGGGAGTAAAGAATATATATGCTAATCAAAAATTGAATATGAACAACGCGGTTCAACTGAACTCATTATTTTCAATTCTTTAAGAAACTACATTTCTAAATTCTAAATTTTGTTAAGTACATGAAAAAAAGAAAGAAAGAAAATTAGATGCAGGAGTAATGTGAATAAATAGATATTGATCTAGAGTGGTTCAACTAAACTCAACGTTTTCACAATTATTAAGAAATTAAAATTTCTAAATTTTGAATTCACTTTTGTGCATAATGTGAATGAACAGAGATGAAATCGAAAGTAATTCAATTAAATTCATTATTTTCATAACAATTTATTAGAAAATCAAGAACTCACTTTTGTATTTAGCAAGAACAACCTGGAGAAAAAGGGAACAAGTAAAGAAAAGAATCAACGATGATTTCATTGAGGAGGCCATTTGTTCTTCTTATTTTTTGTTTTATTTATGTTTTTTTTTGTGTTTTGGGGAAATTCGATGAAGAAATAGAGAACTGTTTTTGGGTTTGTGAGATGAATTTAAAAGAAGGAATTATTTGAGTTTATATAGGGAGTTTAGGAAGAGAGGAGAAATTCAAGATGTGTTATGACCTATAAAAACCATACAAATGTTTGGTCACCAGCTTAGTTTGTTACTTTTCTATTTGAAAGATAAGAATGGTTGTCACGACCCAACCCACCGGGCCGTGCGGGCGCCTACTCTAATCACCTAGATAGACGAACCCTCACCCCCTGTCCAACAGGTAACATGCGGAATTAAAAGTAAAACGTTAACTCAAGCCCCTTTTATACATAACAGAAAATCCTTCCTTTACAAAAATCCGATTCAGAAAAATAGTCTACAAAACAAATTGCGGAAAAACCTTTACAACATTTTAAAAACACCCTCCCCTAGGATCTGGTCTAAGAAGGTACAAGAGCTTCTACAAGATGACACAAAGAGATAAAAGACCCAACTTCCACCATGGAATCGAAGACAGAAGTTGCTGGAGACCCTCATCACCGTGAACCTATGAAACATCACCGACCTGCAACCAGACTATACCAAAAAGGTATAGCAAGAGTATAGTCAGTACAAACATACGTACTGGTAGGCATCATCGGTCGACCCGAATCCATTCCTACCATCATATAAGAAAAATAGGGAAAGACATGAAATAAACATTATAGCTCCCTCCTTCACCTTTAACCTTGACCCTGACATCTAGGACTTCCCAAGTCACCTTGTCACCTAGACTTCCCAAGTCACCTTGTCACGTAGACTTCCCAAGTCACCTTGGCATGTAAACTTCCCAAGTCACATTTAACCTTTACCCCAGTCAACTACCTTGACTAAATATTCAGACTTGACCCGGCTAGCTGCCCAACCAAACCCATATTATACCCAAGTATTACCTACCATTTTTCAGACTTTCCTGGACCTCTAGGACAGCTTTACCACCTGGTTATATTAATCAATCACCACGCCCAGACTCTCCATCTTCCTCTATATTTACAAACCACATGCAACTCACCTAGCAACCATTGACACTTTCAATGACCACAACAGAGTTATGTCTGAATCCCTTTCTCATCCCAAAACCCGAACCCTCGAAGGATCCTCTAACCACACCTAAGTGTTCAACAGGCTACCCGGTCTACTCCAAGACTCATCCTTATGCTTATTAACACAATTAATCCTTGACCATCATTAGTACACTTAATGACAATAAAACATGAACTCATAACCTTTTTTACATAGTCCGGACCCACCCGAATCCCCCTAACACATCTAGGTGTTAACATGACAACCCGGTCTACACCAAGACCAAACCCATAACATGATGTAACAACCCGGCCTACACCAAGACCAACTAATAGCATGATACAACAACTCGGCCTACACCAAGACCAAACTCATAACATGATATAACAACCCGACCTACACCAAGATCAACTAATAGCATGATACAACGACCCGACCTACACCAAGACCAAACTCATAACATGATATAACAACCCGGCCTACACCAAGACCAACTAATGACATGATATAACCACTCGACCAACACCAAGACCAAACTCATAACATGACATAACAACCCGGCCTACACCAAGACCAACTAATGACATGATATAACAACTCGGCCTACACCAAGACCAAACTCATAACATGATATATCAGAATTCTCGGTCACTCAAGGACCACCAGTAATAGCACCTTTAAATAGACAACCCGATCCACTCACGGAACCAATATCAAGTATCACATTCAGTAAAACAACCCGGTCCACACACGGAACCAATATCAGCCGTGCAATACAATAATCAATGAAACAATGCAAGATGCAATAAAGTAAATTCGTACCAGGCATGGTACCCGAGCCAACCGAATAGTAACATGTACCAGGCGTGGTACCCGTGCCAACCATTTAGTAACCTGTACCAGGCATGGTACCCGTGCCAACGAATTAGTAACCTGTACCAGGTGTGGTACCCGTGCCAACCAATTAGTAACCTGTACCAGGCGTGGTACTTGAGCTAACGAAATGTTAACAAACCACAGTCAATATATGAACACACACAACTTGTAAAACCAACAAGTAAACTCCGTTCAATCACACACTGTAAACAGGAACCTAGACATTCCACATAACTTCCCTAAGCAATGTAATGCATACAATCACTTAGACATGAGTACATGAATATACACATTCACAGAAAATCATAAGCCACCACCTACACCCTTTTCGGGTACAACTACGAACCATCAATTCCCGTCTGAAGACTATTTCCCGGTTCGCCCTTTTTATTTTAACATGTGACTAGCGATTTCCCTTTTTAGATAAACACACAAGCATGCAACACGCTTCCCTTTTCTAACCTTAGCCAGACCGCCGCTAAGTCTCAAGCAATAAACATTCCTGAAACCTCACCTAGGAGCTTCATATTCCCATTTCCTGTGCTCCCAAGCACTTTCCCGGTTCCCCGAACCTTTTTGATACCCTAGTCCCTCAACCCATCATTTTATCACGACAATATGAATAAGTTGAACACATAATACCATTCACAAGACCAGCCATTTCGTACATCGTAGAAACAACACAACCAATCCCGAATCTGCCAGACTCCGTGCCCTGAGGCCTAAAACATGGATTCTTCGTTTCTACTATACAACAAGTATGAAAAGTAATCAGGTCTAACTACTCATGAAACCTAGCCTACCTGGATGCCGAGCAGTTGCGCAGTGCAATTTATGGCTCTGTGAAGGTGTTCCTTAATAGATGACAGGCCGAAATTCAATGGTTTCGCGTTCTTTATATCGGAATTCCTTTCTCGTTCTTGGTCTAAAATAACACAGTACATACAGTTAACACACAAGGCCTGCACATTACCTGAATTATACCAAATCCCCAAACCTCAGGCCACCCATGATTATCCCATCCTTTTCCAGGATTTTCCACCATTAATCCTCCTAGTTCTATCATTTTTTTACGGATAAAACAGGGAATTAAACAACCTATGATCATAATATGTACTTTAACCCATACCCAAGAACTCACATGCTTGGTATCCCCTTCCTCCCCCAAATTCCACCATCCCTAGGTTATTCTAACCTTTCCCAAATTCTCTCCTAGCAATTCTAACGCATAGGAAACGTAATACAAAGATTGGGGAATGAAAACTTTACCTTAGGGATGAATTTTGACGAAAAAAGGAAGAAAAATGCCCGGAAATCGCCTAGCCCTTCTCCCAAAACGAACTTGTGAAAATCTGAAGCTTTGGGGAATGTTTCTGTATTAAAACCCCATCAGCCCACTATAGCATTCCCCGCTCTGCTATAGAAGTCCCGCTATAGTGGTAGGTTGTCGCTATAGCGGTCTTAAGTGGGTTGACCTCCCCTTGACCGCCGTTATAGCGTTAATTTCCACCACTATAGTGGTGGCCGCTATCGCGCCTGACCGCGCTTGTCAGGGACAGAATGTCTAAAAATATGCCAGTTTTGGCCATTTCACAACACACTTGCTTCTCTCGACGACCTGAAGTAACCCTTTCACGTCAAACGCGATTCCGAGAGTTTTACTAACCTAAATGAGATTCCGAAAAGTCCCCCGGACTCCTTTATGTTTTGGATACACGGAAAACTAGCTTAACACAAGACACCTAAACCCATCCTTACCCGAATTTCCCTAGACTCTACCTCGCTCAAAAACTGACTGAGGCTAGCCTAGCCTAGAATTTCAAACTCCCAAACCTATAGTTTTCTAACTCTAAAACTTGGCACGATTGGACTACCCATAATGACGGACCCAGTCGTTACAACAGATACCAATTTACCAATCGTTCATCCCCGAATGATTCTCTACGACGGAGGGAGAGAATAAGCCCGACCCTCAATCTTATTGCTCTACTATGACATCGTAAATATAACCTTACACAAACCATCGAAAACCTCCCAATCCCTTGGTATACCCAACTCAGCCAAAAATTTAATGCACCTCCGCTCTATCAAGGAATTTCTTCCTTCGAACTGCACAGGGAAACTAGATTACTCCTCCCCGAGGGTCCAAGAAATCTGAAGCCTCATCGAAACACCAGAGCAGAAGAAACTCAACGAACTAACCCAAATAATTTCCATGCCAAGGGAACTAGATCCCACCACGACGACCCCTTTCCCGCTATACTCGGAGTTCTACAAACCCAAACTCCATCCTAGCCTGAGATTTTGTCAACTCTCACCTTAGGGGAAACTCTACCTGGGCACTTACACCCTAGCCGAGGCTAAAACTGGTACACTCCTACCTCTCAAAGAGCAGTAACACTGGGTATTATCATGGTCAAAAAGAGAGACAAAATGCTAAAGAATCCATTTTAATAACCCCATTCTTTCGATTGACCCTACCACTAAGCATCATCAACAATAAACCAGTTAATAATCACCCTCATAGCCTATGAATAGTGTCCAACACTACTCAGTCAATTACGGGTCATCTTACCAAATTCTACCTAGGTGACTATACCCACCAATGGTCAATCACAAACTCACCAATACCCCGGACTACCATGTCTACCCTTTCCTTTTTATCGCGCATGGATGCTAAATTTCAGGCCAAATGCCTTATATGCATACTATATTAGTCCTATAGACTATTTCTTTGTTTCACATAGCAGCTCGTAATGTAACCATTGCCCTTAGATGCCTCGGGAATGACATGGAAAACCAGGGAAAGAAGGGCAGGCATTCTGCCCCGTGCCCTTCCACGGTAGCAGTAAAAATCTCGCTATAGCGGTCCCAACAGTAACCGCATATGAAATTTTATTTCCAGCTAAAAGCACTCATTCCCCTTCCCAGCTACCACTTGTCTAAACCTGTAAATCCCACCATGGTCTTAAACCACCCTCAAGACCATTCCCGGCATTATCGCATCGCAAATCAACATGATACCTCATGAAATAAAATAAATCACAACAACATGTGCTTCCTGACAATATCTGCCCGCCATTACATACTAATGACTCCCTTGTTCCCTTGGTTCCCAACCAAGTCCCGATTGTCCTGAAACCGGAGCTTCCCTACATGGACAATCCCTTTTTGTTCCCTTACCATCTATATAAATGGTAAGCCTATATCCGAACGTAATGCAAACAATTTCAATTAAGGCATATCGCAATTTATTATTTAAAACAATCACAGTTTCCAAAGCTGGAACTAAATTTTCCTTATCGCAGTTCCTTTCATCAAGTAATGATAGCCCTTTTCCCCCATGGTTCCTAACCAATCCCGACTGTCCTAAAACTGGAGTTTCCCTACAGTCGTAAGCCTTGTCCCCTTACCATTTTTACCAATGGCAAGCCCGATTCCGAAAAGTGACACAACTTTACTAACCAATTTTAAGTACACAAAAAGTAATTATCAACCAAAGCACACCATACATTTGCAGTCATTCAATCAACATCAATGCACATAAGCACAACCTCAAGCCTCAAGCTTAAATAGTCAACCAAATCAGTTTTGTTACTTTTTATTCGCCTCATGGATGACCATTAGCTGACCCATCCATACCTTTACATAGCCTCCCCGGCCAGATACCAATTGGAACCTTTCCGGTTCCAATCCTTCTTGCTTGTTTGTCATACCAAGAGTCCAATGACATCCTTCACCTTATTGAGATACCAATTGGAATCGAGAGATACCAATTGGACTCAACCCATACAAGCAAGTAACGAAACCGTACGAAAAGGAATGAAAGAAAAGAGATGTTTCCTAGAATGCTTCATAGCTTCCCTAGGATTAGATATGGACGTCTACACACCAATTCGCGGGACTCTATTCGACATTTTGCTTGTACTGGGAGACCGGTAACCTAGGCTATGATACCATCTGTCACAACCCAACCCACCAGGCCGTGCGGGCATCTATCTAGGTGATTAGAGTAGGCGCTCGCACGGCCCAGTGGATTGGGTCGTGACAATGGTCTTCTGGGTGAGTGAGAGGTACCACACGAAGCCCTGATTAGTGGATTGAAAATAATTTTGATACTGCTATTTTTTAACCCATTTTTACACTAAGCAACATTGCTAGTTCTAACCCCCGGGTGTCTAATGTTGTTCATCATTCTGTGTCGAAGGCTTACCAGCCTAAAATTGAGAGTTTTATTAATACCGTGCGTGTTTGCAATATTAGATTTAAGTTAAAATTTGATAAAAAAAAATACATATTTTTATTTCTTTCCTAAAATATCATTAATATTTATGAAAAAAATCTTTAGTTATGACATATTTGTGTATGTATTTGCTTTACAAGATTCCATCTGCGGACAAAAGAGTGAAGGGAGTTAGATACCAATTTGTATCACCAGATACCAATTGGAATCAAGTTATAGCACGAAGGAAGAAAGAAGAGATAGTTTCCTAAAGTCCTATAGCCTCTCGAATAAAAATACAGACGTCTCCGTATCATTCTGCAAGACTCTACTAGACCCATCTTGGTATGATGAGATCAATGAACCCAAGGTCTCTGATACCATCTTTGTCACGATTCAAACCGTCGTGAGTGGCACCCATCCTTAACCCCCGGATGAGCGAACCAATAACTAAATCAATACTTAGTGAAACTAACAGCTCAAAACCAGTTGCATTAATTTAAACTAGCATTCATAATCAAAACAATACTAATAACAAGATCCTGCAGAAAACTACCCCTAGAATTTGAAAACTGTGTACCAAAACATCTATTAATGTCTAGAGAATGGAGATGCAACCCCAAAAACAAGGAATCTAAGTGTGAATCAATGGACTAGAAGTAGTCTAGATGAAACCATGGTAGCTCGAAAGAAGTAGCTCACCCTTGAAATTTGGAAACATCGGGACTACAACTGAGGTCGCATAGCAGTCGCCAAAATATGTTCTGTACTTACAAAAGGAAAAACAAGTGCACAATCAGTACACAACCACAGTGTACTGGTAGGATCTTCGGCCAGCTCCAATAAAAAATATATAAACAATAAACCAAGGCTGAGTAAAGTAGTACAAACATGTAATAACAAGCCAACAATAAAACTCTTGACTCTTAGTCTTTCTTTTAACTCACCAACTACATGAAACAGGTTCAACGACCACTACAACAATAACAATGACAATAAGAATATACCCTTTTTAAGTAACCCGAATCAATCACGGATCCCTAGACAACACCTAAGTGTTTAACATGCAATTTTTGGTCTACACAAGGACCAACCCCATATTTAAGTACAACTACCCAGCCTCTCATGGATCAATATGCAATAATCTCAGTTTCAACAATCAATTCGATCCACTCATGGAATCATTGATAAAAATATAATCAACAAGTATAATTAAACCCATACCAGGCGTGGTACCCGAGCTAACCATTATAGAACCTGTATCAGAGGTGGTACCTGAGCCAACTGATAAGTATCCCGTATCAGGCGTATTACCCGAGCCAACTGAATGTCACACACAATTCAACAAGTCAATAATTAATGAACAAAATCACACTTGTAAACAAACAAGTAACCAAACCAAGTTCATTTCACATGATTGACACCCGAATAATTAGACATTCATATTTTCATTCCCCAAATCATGCAATGCTCATACAATACTAAGCTACAGTTACATGAACACATATTGCATTTGGGAAAATAATAACCATCACCTACCCCGAGTAGCTTGAAAGCTCTACTGGACCTGAGCCTTTTTGTTCCCTGAAGCTTTCGCTTGCCCTTAGTCTAAAAACAATTACACATAATTACAATCAATCCAAATGTCCTGAAATTACCTGGATTGTAATCAAATCTCAATCTCCAGACCAACCTATGATCATTCCACCCATCCCAGGGTTTTTCCACCATTAATTCACTTAAAACTACCTTTTTCCGATTATATTTAGCGAATAATGGTGAATAGATCATAATTGAGCAACATTAAACAATACTCAAGAATCTCTATGCCCTATAATCCCCACAACACCAAATTCTACCCTCTTAGGTCTATTCAAATCTATCCCCAAGCCTGATATTATCGATTCTAAGGTCTGGAAATCGAAGTACTGAAGTGGGGAGAAAATTCCTTACCTTTTTGATAGAGTTTGGTGGAAAATCAGTAGAAATTGCCTCCCATCGCCTATGCCTTTCCCCAAAATGTTCTTGAGAATTTTTGAACATTTTTGGAGAAGTTTCTGTATTAACTGTGACTTATTATGCTATAGCAGTCTGTACACCGCCATAGCGGTCAACACAGAACAGAATCTAAAAAATTCCCCCAAAATTACCCATTTTACAACACACCTCAAATCCTGATATTCCAAACCAACTCTTTCACGTTAACTTTGATATCAGGAGTTTTACTTGCCTCAATTCACTTCCGAAAGGTCCCCCGAACTCCTTAATATCTTAGCTAACTTAAAAACTAGCTCAACATAAAATACTTTACCCAATCCTCACCTGGATTTCCATAGACTATACCTTGATCAAAAATCACCCGAGACTAGCCTAGCCCAAATTTTCTAACTCTCAAACTCAGAAGTTTTCTAACTCAAAACTTCGCACGAATGGTTTACCCATAATAATGGATCAGGTCATTACACCGAGTTTCATGTAACGACCGGGTTCATCGTTAAAGGTAATTCATTCATGCCAATTTTTTTGAGTTAGAAAACTCTGGGTTTGGGAGTTTGAAATTCTGGGCTAGGCTAGTCTCGGCTGGTTTTAGAGTGAGGTATGGTCTAGCACAATCCAGGTAAGAATTGTGTTAGATGTCTTGATTTTAGGTATTTTTCCTTTTAGCTAAGACATAAACGAGTCCGGGGGACTTTTGGAATCGAATTCGGGTAAGTAGAACTCCCAGAATCGAGGTTGACTTGAAGGGGTTGTTCTGGGACGTCGGAGAAATAAGTGTGTTATAAAATAGACTAGTTTTAGATATTTTACAACTTTCTGTCCTGTGTAAACTGCTACGGCGGTTGACACTCTGCCATAGCAACCTCTGTTGTAGCAGAGAATTACCTCTACAGTGGAAGTCAACGTCTATCAGCCTCTGCCATAGCGGATGACTCCACTACGGTGGTACCTCTATAGAGGAGTGGATCGCTATAGCGGAACGTGATGGGATTTAATGCAAAAACTCTCCCAAAATAGTTAAGTTTTTCTGCAACTCATTTTGGGAGAAGAAGGCGACGATTTTGGGTGATTTCTACCAGTTTTCTACCAGTTTTCATCCTAAAGGTAAGGATTCTACTCTTCAAACTCCGTGATATCTTTCCTACGCTATGGAATTTCTAGGGGTAGACTTGGGGAAAGGTTTGGGATAATCTAGGATTGTAGAATTCGAGAGAAAAAATGGATTCTAGGATGCTAGAGTTCTTGGGTCTTTATTCTTGATGGGTAATGATCTTTTCTCCATAATTATCTAAGGAAATTCGTAAAAATGATGAATTTAGGTGAATTAATGGTGGGAAAGCCCGGGAATGGGTGGAATGATCATGGTTGGCCTGAGGTTTAGGATTTTTCATAATCCGGGTAATTTGTAAGCCATAAGTATAAATTTTTGGTTACTGTGTGATTATTTCTAGACCAAGAACAAGCAAAGGATCCTGAAAAAGGGAAAGCTCCGGCACTATAGAGCTTGCCTACTCGAGGTAGGTGATGGTTATTTCTTCCTGTATGCATTGTATATTTGTGTACTTTGGTCTAAGTATTTGTATGGTCATTGCTTAGGGAATGATTTAGAATGTCCAAAAGTCCTGTTTTTTCAGTCTTGTGAAATGAACTAGGTGTATTTCTTGTTGGTTTTACAAGTGTTGATTGTTCATTGTTTGAGACTGTGGATTTATATGATATTCGGTTGGCTCGAGTACTATACCTTGTATGGGATATACTAATGGTTGGCTCGGGTACCATGCTTGGTATGGGATATACTAACGGTTGGCTCGGTACCACGCCTGATATGGGATAATACTAACGGTTGGCTCGGGTACCACGCCTGGTACAGGTTTATTTTATTGCATTGTTGCATCTTTATTAATGGTTCCCTGAGTGGACCGCATTGTGATTATGAATTCTGGTTGTGTATTTTGGTCTTTGAGAGGACTAGTTGTTACATTGCTTTATGAATTTTGGTCTTGGTGTAGACCGAGTTGTATGTCTGACACTTAGGTGTTGTCTAGAGGGGATCCAGGGTGGGTCCGGGATATATAACGAGGTATGAATTTTATTTTTGTGGATTATTGATCATAACTGTGAAGTGGTTTACATATGAGACAAGTTAGGTAGAGACTTGTAGTCTAGGAATACCTGTTTACTTGCCTTTGTGTTTCTGTACTCTTACTTAATTGTTGTACTACTCATACACTGTTTTATTTGGAACTGGTTGATGATCCTACTAGTACACGGTGGTTGTGTACTTGTCACGCCCTGAGGTTACCCTCTAGACGTAACACAGGACTTGGGACCATAAGTGCCCCAACATAACCCTTGTTCATAGCATCCTCAAGCATAACAAAAGGTAAGTGGAAGCATAATAGATAAAGTCAGAATAACATAAATGGAGAATCAAGTCAAATAAGAATAAAGATCCATAAAAAGACTCAAATACTATCTATGTCTGAAAAGCCTCTACTCATAACATAAAGAGTCGCTAGGACAAGACCCTAGCTAACTCGAAGTACGGAAATAAAAGCTAACATACGCTAAGAACATAACTAGTCCTCGACCTAAGAGGACTCACCGACAGCTTACACATAGAGTGGCCTTGAAGCTCTAGCCACGTGCCTGGGAAGGGACTCCTGAATCTTTATCATCAAAGGATGCATCGCAAGATATGCGTTAGTACTATAGGATGTACCGAGTATGGAGTCACTTTCACAACTCGTGGAATCACCCACGGCTCGTGGACTTGACCCGTGATCCCTGGAAGTTCAAAAAGCTCTGCAAGTTCTGAGTTTAAAAGCTGGATTGGTTTTCGGGGTGTTACACTATCTCCCCCTTGGGATCATTCATCCTTGAATGAAGACTAAGAAAGAAAAACTGAAGAGAAAACAGCCCAACCAGCAACAAAACATGGAAATCAAGGAAAAAATAAGAAAACTGAACTTTTCAACTTAAAAGATGGTTAGATCAACTTCGAAAACATTAATGCATGCTTGGATCATGAGATTAACTGATGGAATAGGATCGGAGGAACATACTAAGAATGAAACTATTACCTCAAGCTAGAACTGAATCGGAAGGAAAGAGGTGGGGATATTTGGCCTTCATGGCCTCTTCCGCTTCCCAAGTAGCTCCTTCAACAGATGATTTCTCCAAAGAACTTTTACCGAAGCAACTTCTTTATTTCTCAACCTCTGAATCTGACCATCAAGGATCTCTACGGGAACCTCCTCATAGGTGAGACTATCCTTCACACCCATATCCTCCAAAGGGACAATCAAGCTCGGATAACCAACACACTTCTTCAACAAGGAAACATGGAAAATGGGATGAACCGCTTCCAACTCTGATGGCAAATCCAACTCATAAGCAACCTTACCAACCTTTATCAGAATCCAATAAGGACCTACAATACTGTGACTAAGCTTCTCCTTCTTGCCAAATCTTATCACACCCTTCATGACACCTTTAGGAAAACCCAATCATCAACTTCAAATTCCAACTCCCTTCTCCTCACATCCGCATAAAATTTATGTCGACTCTGAGCGGTCTTCAACCTTTCCCTAATAAGCTGAAACTTCTCCATAGTCTCATGAACCAAATTTGGACTAATCAAGGCTGCCTCACCTACCTCAAACCAACCAATAGGAGACCTACATCTCTGGCCATAAAGTGCCTCAAAGGGAGCCATCTGGATGCTAGAGTGAAAGTTGTTGTTATAGGCAAACTCGATAAGCGGTAAGTGATCATCCCAATTTCCTTTGAAGTCAATCACACAAGCTCTCAACATATCCTCCAAAGTCTAAATAGTATGCTCTGCCTGGCCATCTGTCTGAGGGTGAAAAGTTATGCTAAGCTTCACCTGGGTACCAAGACCTTTCTGAAATGATCTCCAAAACTGAGATGTAAACTGAGGACCTCTATCAAAAAGGATGGATAAAGGAACACCATGCAATCGAACTATCTCTCAGATGTAGAGTCTAACATAATCGTCTGCTGAATCAGTAGTCTTAACAACCAAGAAGTGGGATGACTTGGTCATGCGGTTGATAATCACCCAAATAGAATCATGTTGCCTTTGAGTATGAGGCAAACCAGTAATAAAGTCCATATTTATTGCTTCCCATTTCCAAGTGTGAAGGTCAATATCTTGAATCATGCCACTCGGCCTTTGATGCTCCACCTTTACTTGTTGACATTTGGGACACTTAGCCACAAACCCGACTATGTCCCTCTTCATACCATTCCACCAAAAGACTTATCATAGGTCACGGTACATCTTGGTGGCACCCAGATGAATGGAATATCTAGAACTATGAGCCTCAGTTAGAATCTGATGTCTCAACCCATCTACATCTGGCACACATAAGCAACCTTGATAAGAAAGCACACCATCTCCCCCTGGGAGAACACCTCAACCCTTTGTTGATGGACTACACCCTTAAGCTGAAGTAAAATGGGATCACTATCTACCATTGCATTCACTTATGCTACCAAGGATGATTCAGAACCATTCTGAACAATAACACCACCTTCTATCGAGTCCATAAGGCAAACTCCCAACCGAGCTAGCCTATGGACCTCTTTAACCAATTCTTTCTTCACATCTTCAACATAAGACACACTTTCCATGGACAGTCTAATCAAAGCATCCGCCACGATATTGGCCTTACCCAGATGGTAAAACACACTCATATCATAATCCTTAAGAAGCTCAAGCCATATCCTTTGTCGCAAATTCAATTCCTTCTGAGTGAACACATACTGAAGACTCTTATGATCGGTGAATACATCCACATGCACCCCATACAAGTAGTGTCTCCAAATCTTCAAAGCAAAGACCACGGTTGAAAACTCAAGCTCATGAGTGGGGTAGTTCTTCTCATGAGTCTTGATTTGTCTAGAGGCATAAGGAATCACCTTACCACGATGCATCAAAACAATACCCAAACCAATCCTAGAAGCATCACAATGGACAACAAAATCATCTAGACCCTCGGGTAGAGTTAACACTGGAGCTGTAGTCAATCTAGTCTTCAATTCCTGAAAGTTCTTCTCACATAAGTCGGACCACTGAAATTTTACCTTTTTCTGAGTCAATCGAGTCAAAGGGGCAGCAATAGAAGAAAATCCTTCCATAAACCTCATGTAGTAACCAGCCAAACTCAAAAAGCTCCTAATATCAGACAGGGAAGTGGGTCTAGGCCAGCTCTTTACTGCGTCGATCTTTTGAGAATCAACCCGAATACCATCTTTAGTCACAATACGACCCAGAAAAGCAACAGACTGCATCCAAAAGTCACACTTGCTAAACATAGCAAATAACTGTCGGTCCTTGAGAGTTTGCAACACAACTCTCAAATGGTCTGCATGCTCCTCCTCACTCTGTGAGTAGATGAGGATATCATCAATGAAAATAATCACAAACATATCCAGGTACTGTTTGAACACCCGGTTCATCAAATCGATAAAGGATGCAGGAGAATTTGTTAGACCAAAAGACATCACAACAAATTCATAATAACCATACCGAGTTTTGAAGGCTATCTTCGGAATATCACACTCTCTAACACGAAACTAATGATAACCGGATCTAAAGTTGATTTTGGAGAAGAAACTAGCACCCTGAAGCTGATCAAACAAGTCATCAATCCTAGGAATGGGATATTTATTCTTGATTGTGACCTTGTTCAACTGACGGTAGTCAATACACATCCTGAGAAAACCATCTTTCTTTCAAACAAATAAAACTGGGGCATTCCATGGAGAAATTCTAGGCCTGATGAAACCCTTATCAAGAAGATCCTTCAACTGATCCTTTAATTCCTTAAGTTCCATAGGAGCCATTCTATAGGGAGGAATAGATATAGGATATGTATCTGGGAGAAGATCTATCCCAAAGTCTATCTCCCGCTTGGGAGGGACTCTGGGTAAATCCTCGGGAAACACTTATGGAAACTCATTCAATACAGGAACAAACTGAAGGGATGGGGTTACGGACTCCGTGTCCATAACTCGCACTATGTGATAAAAATACCCCTTTGAAATCATCTTTCTAGCCTTAAGATAAGATATGAAATGACCTTTCGATGAAGGGGGACTACCTGGGGACTACCTTGCCATTCTAAAATGGGTTCATTTGGAAACCTGAAACTGACAACCCAAGTACGACAATCAACTAAAGCATAACATGCATACAACCAATCCATACCAATAATGACATCAAAATCAGTCATCTCCAACTCTACTAGATCCGCTGAGGTGACTCTATGAAGGACTGAGATAGGGAAATTTCGGTAGAGTCTTTTGGCTAAGACTGACTCACCAATAGGAGTAGAAACACAAAAGGGTTCTAAAAGTAATTCAGGAAATACTTTAAATTTGCATGCTATATAAGGGGTCACAAAAAATAAAGAGGCACCGGGGTCCAACAAAGCATACACATCGAAAGAGAAGACTTTCAATATACCAGTGACAATATCAGGAGAACTCTCCTGATCCTGATGGGAGGACATAACATAAAGATAGTTCTGGCGCTGACCACCAGAACTAGAAGTTGCGCCATACTGAGCTGGTCTACCTCCTGAAGCTGCTGGGGTAGGTTGATTCCTACCTCTCTGTCCCTTCCTAGCTGAAAGGTAATCCCTGATATGATGCCCAGTCTGACCACACCCAAAACAACCCTCTCTACTATCCAAACACTCACCAGGATGATTCTTCCCACACTTGGTACAAACGGGAAAAGAAGGCCCCTTTGCACCACCACCCTGAGCATAAGAGCCTGCACCTCTACTAGACTGATCATGGCGGGTCTTAGAGGCCTGAGAAGGAGTATTGGCAGAAGAATGCATGGGCCCTGGTGACCTCTTCTAAAAGGAAGAGCGATGTCCACCCCCAGGCTTCTGATGGCTAAATCCCAAACCCTCAGATCTAGCTCTTTTGTTCTCCCTAGCCATCTCCCTTAGCTTGTCACCCCCAATCTGATGGGCATGAGTCATGAGTCGAGAAATGTTCATATTACTCATCAACAAGGCAGACCTACAATCTTTCTTTACCATATCAGAAACCCTACATATAAACTTGGTTATTTGATCATACGGGTCCGCTACCATGGAGGGAGCATATCTAGACAACTGAGTGAACTTCATACTATACTCTTGAACTGACATTGACCCCTGTCTCAAGTTCACAAACTCTTCCACCTTCACTTGCCTTAACTCCCGGGGAAAGAACCTATCAAGGAAGTCCCTCTCAAGACACTCCCAAGTCATGGGGACTGTGGCCCTCACCCTAGCCTACTTCTATTTCGTGAATAAAATATGAGCTACATACTTGAGTTGATAGGATGCAAGCTCAACACAATCAACCCCAACCACCTACATAACTTCAAAGATCTTCTTCACATCATCAATAGAGTTGAGCGGGTCCTCACTCACTTTCAAACCCCAAAATTTGGGTGGGTTCATTTGGACGAAGTCACGAACTCAGGCCGCTACCCCACCTTAAGGGTGGACTGGGGTAGGAGCTTCTTGATTGGCCTGAGTGGCCAAAGTCTGGGCTAGCAAATAGATGGCATTTCTGAACTCCTCATTCATGACATTGGGGACCGGAATGGGAGGAGCAGCATTCTGAGCGGCTCGGGGAGGCATAGCATGTCGAGGAGGCATAATCTAAATTGTACAAGATAAGGATTAGAGGAACATTAGATTTAAGCTCTATCTCATGATGTGATAATAAAAGAAGTGAAGTTTTCTAAGACACCTCATAGCTTCCCTCTCATATGTGTGTGAAGTCTTTTTGAAAAAGGCTTTTTTGTCTTGTAAATGCATTTTTTTCTATTTAGACAGAGGGGGCTTCTTCACACACATGAAAAATACTCTACTCGATGCAGATTTCAGACATCCTAGGACTCTTAAACCTGGCTCTGATACCAAGTTTTTCATGCCACGAGGTTACCCATAGACGTGACACAGGACTTGGAACCACAAGTTCCCCAAGCTAACCCTTGGTCCTCAAGCATAACAAAAGGTAAGCAGAAGCATAATAGATAAATTTGGAATAACATAAATGGAGAATCAAATCAAATAGGAATACAAGATCTATAAAAAGAATCAAATACTATCTATGTCTGAAAAGCCTCTACTCATAACATAAAGAGTTACTAGGACAAGACCCTAGCTAACTCGAATTACGAAAATAAAAGCTAACACACGCTAAGAACATAACTAGTCCATGACGTAAGAGGACTCATCGACATCTGACAGATATAGTGACCTGGAAGCTCTATCCACGTGTAACAACTGGGTACATCATTATGGGTAGTCCAATCGTGCCATGTCTTAGAGTCAGAAAACTTTGGGTTTGGGCATTTGAAATTCTGGGCTAGGCTAGTCTCGACTACTTTAGGTGCGAGGTATGGTCTAGGGAAATCTAGATAAGAATTGGGTTAGATGTCTTGTGTTGATCTTGTTTTTCTCATAGCTAACATATAAAGGAGTCTGGGGGACTTTTTGAAATCAAATTTGGGTAAGTAAAACCTCCGAAATCGAGGTTGACGTGAAGGGGTTGTTTTGGGATGTCAGGAAATAAGTATGTTATAAAATGAACTAGTTTTGGAGATTTTATGACTTTATGTCCAATGTCAACCGCCACAGCAACTTCCGCTGTAGCAGAGATATTACTGCTACAGTGGTAGTCAACGTCGGTGAGCCTCCACCATAGCGGGTGACTCCGCTACGGTGGTACCGTTATAGCGGAGCGGACCGCTATAGCGGGCTCAATTGGATTTAATGCTGAAATATTCCCTAAAACATTCAGTTTTCACAAATTCATTTTGGGAGAGGGGCAAGGCGATTCCAGGAAATTTTCCTCTGTTTTCCATTATTTTTCTTCCCTAAGGTAAGGCTTCTACTCCCCAGTCTTCATAATACTTTTCCTATGTGGTAGAATTGCTAGGGGGGAACTTGGAGAAAGGTTGGAATAACCTAGGAATGGTAGAATCCGGGGAAAAAGAGAGATTCTAGACATGGAAGTTCTTGGATATTATTAAAAGTAAGGTTTCATGATCATATATTGCTAAATTCTCTACTTTTATCCATAAAAATGATAGAACTAGGGAAATTAATGGCGGAAAGCCCAGGAAAAAGGGTAGGATGATCATGGGTGGCCTGAAGGTCTGGGATTTGGTGTAATCCGAGTAATGTGCAGGCCTTGTTTGTTAATTTGAGTACTTGTATGTTATTTTAGACCAAGAACGAGAAAGGAATCCGAAACACGGGAAAGCTCAGGTTGAGTAGAGATTGGATCATTTCGAGGTAGGTGATGGCTTACAATTCCTGTGAATGTTGTATGTTTTTTACTACTATCTAAGTGTTTGTATGAATTGAATTGCTTAGATGAAATTGTGTAAAATGTCTAAGAGTCTTGTCTTACAGTCTGTGAGTTGAACAGCTTGTTACTTGTTGGTTTACAAGTTGTGTGTTCGTTATTTAACTATGGATTATTGACATTTGGTTGGCTCGGGTACCACGCTTGGTACAGGTATACTAACAATTGGCACGGGTACCATGCCTGGTACAGGTATAAGAAATGGTTGGCTTGGGTACCACGCTTGGTATGAATTACTAACGGTTGGCTCGGGTACCACACCTGGTACGGGTTTATTTTACTGTATCATTGCATGGTTATTGATTTCATTGCATTGACTATTATTGGTTACATGAGTGGACCGGGCTACTTTGTTTAATTATGATATTGGTTGGTGGTCCTTGAGTGACCGCGAATTCTGTTATATCTGTTGAATTGGTCTTGGTTTAGGCCGGGTTATCTGTTAACACTTAGGTGTTTTTTTGAGGGGATCACACGTTGGGTCCGGGCTAGGCAAAAATGATGGTTATTTGTATGTGACTGTTGCTTATGGTTATTAAGGGTGGATTTCATGCGGGAACAAGTTAGGTAGAGACTTGTAGTCTATGGGAGCCTGTTTACTTGTTGTAAGTTTTCCATACTTGTACTTGATTTGTTGTACTGAACTTTACACTATTTATTTGAAACTGGCTGATGATCCTATTAGTACACAGTGACGGTGTACTGATACTACACTTGCTTTTATTTTTTGTGAGTACAAAAAATCTTTCAGCGGCTGAGACGTGACCTCATCTGTAGTACCAGCGTTCCAGACTTCAAGGGTGAGCTATTCGATCAAGCAGCCTTTGACCTATCATTAGAATTATAGCCCATTTGTTTCGGGCTTAAACTATTTCCTTTATGTTTTGAGGTTTCATCCCCGTACTCTAGACATTGGTAGATTATTTGGTACTGTAATTTTCAGATTCTAGGGGGTAATTTCCGCATGTTAATGTTAATGAAGTATTTTTCCTTATTTATTGAATGCTAGTTTACTTTTTGCACTTGGTTTTGAGCTGTTAGAACGGTTAAGTTCAGGAAAGTGATGGTTCTCTCACCCGAGGGTTGGGTGAGTGCCACTCATGGTGGTATGGTTCTTGACAAAGATGGTATCATAGCCCTAGGTTCATTAATCTTGTCATACCAAATAGGTCTAGTAAAGTCTTGTGGAGACGTCCATACTTTCTTTTGGGAGGCTATGGGAATTTAGGAAAAACTATCTCTTCCTTCTTTCCTTTGTGCTATAACTTGATTCCAATTGGTATCTGGTGATATAAATTGGTATCTAACCTCATTCGCTCTTCTGTCTGCAGATGGTTAACACAAGGAATAATAGAGCTAGAGCAGCGGTCCCAGCAGCAGGCCCGATTATCCGTGGTAGAGGCAAGGGAAGGGGCAAAGGACTAGGTAGGGCCACACCCGCCAGGGGTGGGGCTCGAGCTGTTGTTGATGCATGCGAGGCAACCCCTCACCCACCTCAGGAATATGTTACTGAGGATGTAGAAGTTATGGCTGAAGATGGTGAGGCTGAGGCATAGGCGACACCGATTGGGGGTGCAAGCCTTCCTACTATGACACCAAAAGCCTTTCAACAAGCTTGGAAAATTCTGAGTGGGTTGGTTGGTACTGGAGCCATACCCACAACTTATGCAAATCAGGCCTTGGATACTCAGCCAGCGGTTACTACAACGCCTAGGATGGATACAGCTTTGGTCACAAATGATTTCTTCAGGCCAATACTTGGCCCAGTGATGACAGGGAATGAGCATGAGATGCTGACAAAGTTTCTCAAGCTGAAACCTCCTATATTTCAGGGTATGGATAGGGAGGATATTTATGAGTTTATCTTGGATTGCTATGAGAGGTTGCACAAGTTGAGTATTGTACATTAGCATGGGGTTGAGTTTGTCACATTTCAACTGCAGGGTGATGCTAAGTAGTGGTGGAGGTCTCATGTGGAGTGTCGGTCTTCTGTTCTACCCCTACTGACTTGGGAGCAGTTCCACACTTTGTTTTTGGAGAAGTACGTACCCCGTACTTTGAGGGACCAGAAGAAAGATGAGTTCTTGAACTTAGAGCAGGGTGGCATGTCAGTCTCTACTTACGAGGCAAAGTTCCACGCCTTGTCTCATTTTGCCATGCAGATGTTGGGTTCTAAGGAGGAATGGGTCCAGTTATTTTTGAAAGGTTTGAATACTAAACTGCACGTACTGTCAGTGCATATGACCTTTTCAGGAAAGGGCTTGAATGATGTGGTGGATTATATGAATAAGTTAGAGGGAGTTAGGCAAGTGGGGCAGGCTAAGAATTAGCTACGTAGCCCCATAATAAGGGAAATTTCTGTGGTTCATACTCCAGGGGCCAGAATCAGCAGGCATACTCAGCTCATTCTATTCAGTCAGCTCTTCCAGCTGCTACAGGTGGTCCTCAGGGAGCTCATAATCAGTTTTCAGCTCCTAGAGGCCAGGGAACATCTTATACATTAGCTAGAAGGCCTACATTGGACCGTGGTTGCTTACATTGTGGTGATCTGGGCGACTTCAAGAGGGAGTGCCCACTCAGGAATACAGGTAATCAGGGTCAGCATTAGGCTAGAGCGATGGTTCAGGCAGGTAGAGGTGAGAATGCTAGAGGTCGTCCATAGGGTGGGCGAGGTAACCTTCAGATAGGCCAGGGTGATAGAGGGAACGACGGTGCGGGCAGGGGTGCAGCGCAGCCGGTCTGGGAAGTTACCCGAATTTATGATCGGACTCATTGCTATGCATTTCCAGGAAGGACTAAGGTAAATCATCAAATACAGTGATCATAGGTACCATTCTTGTCTGCAATAAAATGGCTTTGGTATTATTTGACCCGGGTTCTACATATTCTTATGTTTCTGTGAGTTTTGCGTTGGGTCTGGAATTGAATTGTGATATCCTTGATTCTCATATCTATGTTTCTAACCCAGTTGGAGAGTCTGTGATTATGACTCATGTTTATCGTGACTGTTATGTTATATTTATGGGGCTGTATACTTGGGCAGACTTGGTAATCCTTAATATGTCTGATATTATTTTGGGCATGACCTAGTTGTCCCCTTATCATGTTATGTTGAACTGTAACACCAAGACTGTGGCTCTAGAGATTTTGGGTAAGGATAGACTAGAGTAGGAAGGGGTGTACAGGCCTAAGCCAATTATGGTCATATTGTTCGTTCAGGCTAGGAAGCTAGTGGGGAGGGGGTGTCTAGCCTTCTTGGCTCATCTCCAGGATGATAGTGTGGAGTCTCCACCTATTGAGTCAGTTTCAGTGGTTTCTGAATTTCTAGAGGTGTTTCCAGCGGATTTACCTGGTATGCCTCCGGGCAGGATATCGACTTCTGTATTGATTTAGAGCCAGGCACTCGTCCCATTTTTATTCCTCTGTATCGAATGGCTCTGGAAGAGGTGATGGAACTTAAGACTCAGCTGTAGGAACTCCTAGATAAGGGATTTATCCATCCCAGTGCGTCGCCTTGGGGTGCTCCTATTCTGTTTGTAAAGAAAAAGGATGGTAGCATGCCAATGTGCATAGATTATAGGCAGTTAAACAAGGTGACCATACGAAATAAGTACCCTCTACACTGGATTGATGATTTGTTTGACCAGCTTCAGGGTGCATCGGTGTTTTCAAAAATTGACTTGAGGTCGGGGTACCATCAGCTAAGAATTAGGCCTGAGGACATTCCAAAGACTGCTTTTCAGACTCGGTATGGACATTACGAGTTTTTAGCAATGTCATTTGGTTTAACCAATGTGCCGGCAACATTCATGAGTTTGATGAATGGGGTATTTAAGTCGTATTTGGATTCCTTCGTAATTGTGTTTATTGATGATATTTTGATCTACTCCAAGAGTAGGGAAGAGTATGCTAGTCATCTCCGTATTGTGTTGGACATCTTGAGATGCCAGAAGCATTATGCAAAGTTCACTAAGTGTGAGTTTTGGTTGACTTCAATTGCATTTTTGGGGCATGTAGTGTCAGAATAGGGGATGATGGTAGATCCCCAGAAAATTGAAGCAGTCAAGAGTTGGGCCCGGCCTAGCTCTGTGACTGAGGCGAGGAGTTTTGTATGGCTCGCAGGGTACTACTGGAGATTTGTTAAGGATTTTTCTTCTATTCCTACTCACCTGACCAGGCTGACACAAAAAGATGTACCATTTATGTGGTCCGCCAAGTGCGAGGAGAGCTTCCAAAAGCTCAAGACACTTCTGACCACGACTCTTATATTGTCCTTGTCGGTTGAAGGTAAAGACTTTATTGTTTACTGTGATGCTTCACATTCTAGTTTGGGTGATATGTTGATGCAGGATAAGAATGTGATAGCCAATGCATCTAGGCAGTTAAAGGTGCATGAGAGGAACTACCCGACTCACGACTTAGATTTGGCAGCAGTGGTCTTTGCTCTCAAGATTTGAAGACACTATCTTTATGGTGTCAAGTGTGAAGTGTTCACTGATCATCACAGTCTGCAGCATGTGTTCACCAAGAAGGATTTGAATTTCAGGCAGAGGAGGTGGATGGAATTATTGATGGACTATGATATGACTATTCAATATCATTCGGGTAATGCTAATGTGGTGGCAGATGCATTGAGCCGGAAGACAGTTAGCATGGGTAGTTTGGCTTATTTGGGGGTGTCCAAACGACTACTAGAAAGCAAAATTCGGGCCTTAGAGGCGAAGTTCATGCACTTAAGGGTTTCAGAACAGGGTGGTTTGTTGGCTAGTATTGAGGTCAAAGCCACTTTCATAGAGGAAATAAAGGCCAAAAAGTTTCAGGAACTAAAACTGAGTAAGCTTCGAGGTAAGGTAATATCCGGGGAATCCAGAGACATCATGCTAGACTCTGGCGGAGTGTTAAATTTCAGAGGAAGGATTTGTGTTCCTCGAGTGCATGATATAATTCAAAAAATCTTGACAGAAGCTCATGGTTTGCGGTACTCAATTCATCCAGGTGTGATTAAAATGTACAAGAACTTGAGGCAGCGTTACTGGTGGCCCGAGATGAAAAGGGACATAGTCGATTTTGTGTCCAAGTGTCAGAATTGCCAGCAGGTAAAGTATGAACACCAGAGACCTGTAGGACTACTTCACAGGATGCCCATTCTAGAATGGAAGGGGGAAAGGATAGCCATGGACTTTGTGGTGGGCCTTCCCAAGACATTGGGGAAGTATGACTCCATTTGGGTTATTGTTGACAGGCTGACAAAGTCCACTCATTTCATTCCTGTCAGGGTAGATTACAATTCGTAACAATTGGCTAAGATCTACGGAAGGAGATTGTGAGGTTGCATAGGGTGCCACTATCCATCATTTCAGACAGGGGTACGCAGTTTGCCTCTAAATTTTGGGGCAAGCTACATGAAGAGTTGGGTACACAACTCACTTTTAGCACTGCCTTCCATCCTCAAACTGATGGTCAGTCAGAAAGGATGATCCGGGTATTGGAGGAAATGCTGAGAGCATGACTTCAGGGGTCATTGGGACTAGTTTCTACCATTGTGTGAATTCTCATACAACAATAGCTATCACTACACTATTGGCATGGCACCATTCGAGGTATTGTATGGGAGGAGCTGCAGATCACCGGTTGGGTGGTTTGAGGAATGTGATGTAAAGCTTTTAGGAGTGGAACTAGTAAAGGAAGCACCAGAAAAGGTAAGGGGTATTCAGGCCAAGTTGTTGGCTGCCCAAAGCAGGCAGAAGGAATATGCAGATCGCAAGGTCTGGGACATAGAATTTCAGGTTGGTGAACAGGTGTTGTTGAAAGTGTCACCAATGAAGGGAGTTATGCGGTTTGGTAAGTAGGGCAAGCTTAACCCTCGGTTCATCGGTTCGTTTAAGGTTCTTGATATTGTGGGGCCAGTGGTTTACAAGTTAACACTGTCACCCAGTTTGTCAGGCGTCCATCCGATATTCCATGTATCCATGCTTAAGAGATACCATGGGGCTGGGACTAAATCATCAAGTGGGATGAGGTACTTTTCGATAAGGATCTTCATTATGAAGAGGAACCAGTCTTGATTCTTTCTCGGGATGTCCAGAGGTTGAGGACAAAGGTGATTGATATAGCAAAGGTTCAGTGCTGGTTGGGGAAGACACTTAGGAAACCAAGAAGGACATGCGCGACAAGTACCCTCATTTGTTTGAGAATTCAGGTACTACACTCTCTTCCCTTTATTTTTCGTAAATTTGGGTTTGATCATTCAGGGATGAACTATGGGTAAATTGGTATCTGTTGTAATGACCGGGTCTGTCATTATGGGTAGTCCAATCGTGCCAAGTTTTAGAGTCAGAAAACTCCGAGTTTGGGAGTTTGAAATTATAGTCTAGGCTAGTCTCGACCGGTTTAGGAGTGAGGTATGGTCTAGGGAAATCAGGGTAAGTATTGGGTTATATATCTTGTGTTAAGCTAGTTTTCCTCGTAGCTAACATATAAAGAAGTCCGGGGGACTTTTCAGAACCAAATTTAGGTAAGTAGAACCCCCAGAATCGAGGTTGATATAAAGGGGTTATTTCGGGACGTTAAGAAAATAAATGTGTTATAAAATGGACTAGTTTTGGAGATTTTATGACTTTCTGTCCCATGTAAACCACTATAGCGGTTGACACTCTGCCACAGCGACTTCCGCTGTAGTGGAGAAATAACCGCTACAGCGATAGTCAACGTCGGTCAGCCTCCACCATAGCGGGCAACTCTGCTACGATGGTACCGCTATAGCGGAGTGTACCGCTATAGCAGGCTCGATGGGATTTAATGATGAAACATTCCCCAAAACAATCAATTTTCACAAATTCATTTTGGGAGAAGGGCAAGGCGATTTCAGGCGATTTTCCTCCATTTTCCATTATTTTTCTTCCCTAAGATAAGGTTTCTACTCCCCAGTCTTTGTAATACTTTTCCTATACGGTAGAATTTCTAGGAGGGAACTTGGAGAAAGGTTGGAATAACCTAGGAATGGTAGAATCCAGGGAAGAAGGGAGATTCTAGACATGGAAGTTCTTGTGTATTGTTAAAAGTAAGGTTGCATGATCATATAATGCTAAATTCTCTACTTTTATCCGTAAAAATGATAGAACTAGGGAAATTAATGGCGGGAAGCCCAGGAAAAAGGGTAGGATGATCATGGGTGGCCTAAGGGTCTGGGATTTGGTGTAATCTGGGTAATGTGCAGGCTTTTTTTGTTAATTTGTGTACTTGTATGTTGTTTTAGACTAAGAACGAGAAAGGAATCCAGAACACGGGAAAACTCGGGCTGAGTAGAGCTTGGATTATTTTGAGGTAGGTGATGGCTTACGATTCCTATGAATGTTGTATGTTTTGTACTCCTATCTATGTGTTTGTATGAATTGCATTTCTTAGATGAAATTGTGTAAAATGTCTAAGGGTCCTGTCTTACAGTCTGTGAGTTGAACGGTTTGTTACTTGTTGGTTTACAAGTTGTGTGTTCATTATTTGACTGTGGATTGTTGACATTCGGTTAGCTCGGGTACCACGCCTGGTACGGGTATACTAACGATTAGCATGGGTACCACGCCTGGTATAGGTATAATAAATGGTTGGCTCGGGTACCACGCCTGGGACAAATTTCTAACAGTTGGCTCGGGTACCTTGCCTTGTATGGGTTTATTTTACTGTATCATTGCATGGTTATTGCTTTCATTGCATTGACTATTATTAGTTCTGTGAGTGGACTGGGCTACTTTGTTGAATTATGATATTGGTTGGTGGTCCTTGAGTGACCGGGAATCCTGTTATATCTGGTTAATTGGTCTTGGTTTAGGCCGGGTTGTCTGTTAACACTTAGGTGTTGTTTAAAGGGGATCCCAGGGTGGGTCTGGGCTAGGCAGAAAAAATGGTTATTTGTATGTGACTGTTACTTATGGTTATTAAGGGTGGATTTCATGCGGGAACAAGTTAGGTAGAGACTTGTAGTCTAAGGGAGCATGTTTACTTGTTGTATGTTTTCCATACTTGTACTTGATTTGTTGTACTGAACTTTACACTATTTATTTGGAATTGGCTGATGATCCTACCAGTACACAGTGGTGGTGTACTGATACTACACTTGCTTTTATTTCCAGTGAGTACATGAAATCTTTCAGCGGCTGAGACGCGACCTCATCTGGAGTAACATCATTCCAGACTTCAAGGGTGAGATATTTGATCAAGCTTCCTTGGACCTATCATTGAGTTGTAGCCCATTTGTTTTGGGCTTAAACTATTTCCTTTATGTTTTGGGATTGCATCCCCGTACTCTAGACATTGGTAGATTGTTTGGTATTGCGACTTTCAGATTCTAGGGGGTATTTCTGTAGGTTAATGTTAATGAAGTATTTTTCCTTATTTATTGAATGCTAGTTTATTTTTGCACTTGGTTTGGTGCTGTTAGAATGGTTAAGTTTAGGAAAGTAATGGTTTGCTCACCCGGGGGTTGGGTGAGTGCCACTCACAGTGGTCTTGGTCGTGACACCACGTGCCTTGGAAGGGACTCATGAATCTGTATCATCAAAGGATGCAGCGCAAGATATGCGTCAGTACTATAAGATGTACCGAGTATATGAGTGATATGTGAACATGATAAACAGTTTAAAACATGTTGAGTATGCTTTAACAATCCAAATCATACTTTAAAAGTAAAACTGGATGCAAATGACTCTATGAAACACGATAAGCTGAAAATATGATTGTAAACAAGAGTCTGAAATATGAATAATAGTCAAGTACATTTTTAAAGCATAAATTGTTTCTGTGGGAGGTTCTCTAACCGACATAGACAATGTGAGTTACATGGAATCTGATGTATACGCACCATCGAGAGGACCCAATATACCTTTCCAGGGTATAAAGGCATGAATGTGGCGTGATCACTAAAACTGATGCCCAACAGAGGGGACTTGTAAACCAATGGGGGCACGTAGTTCTGAGACTAAGGGTACTCTCACCCAGTCTAACTCGGTGTTAAATACTACTCCCAAAACATACTTATAGCTCATATAATACTGGGGCATATCTGATGCCAAAACTGATCATAACTGGTGACATATCTGATGTCAAAACTGTTGAAAAGCAATAATACATATCTGAATGCCAGGCAATTCAAATCATACATCTAAAGACTTAGCATAGCCATAATTCAAATCATGCATTTCCTTTCTAAATTCATACTTGAAGAATTTGACATGCAATTTTATAAAATACATAAGGTCATGATATCTAATCATGTCAAATTTCTCTTGAAAGCATGCAATTCAATGAAATCATGCTAGAAATCAACTTTAGATCCTGGGCTCTTAAAAGCAATGAAGGAATCATAATCAAATCATAATTAAGCAATAAGAAACCATAAATTTAAGCATAGAAACTGATTTCATAAGTTTTCCCTAATTTAGATCAAAACCCTAATTTCACAAGCTCGTGATTTAACATAAGAATTGGGGGTTTTGGGCACAAGGGTAAAAGGAACCCATTGTTGAGTACCCACATACCATGATTAAAGCTAACTCACTTGAATTGACGAGACTTAGAAGACTTGAACTTGGAGCTTGGAGAAGAACTTTTCCTTTTTGGGAAAAGCGTGGAGATTTGAGAAGGAACTTAGGCTAATGAGGGTGGAAACCCTTCTTGAAATAGTCAAACTGACATCACTTAGGAGTTAAACAGGTGGGTAATGACTAAAATACCCCTAGGACTTATTTAGGAAAAAACTAATTTAAAACTCGGCTTCAGGTTCAACAGGTGGAGTCTATGACTCGTAGACCTAACCACGACTTGTTGTTCCTTCTCATGGAAACTGCCCAAGATTTTAGGCTGCTGAAGGTTCCCTACGACTCAACAAGATGACTCGTGGACGCTTCCACGGGTCGTAGAACCAAGTCGTGGGAATCAGGGGACCTTACCACTCTCGGTCTGAGTTCCACGGGTTGGTTCCATGACCCGTGGAAACTTTCACAAACCGTGAACCTGACTCATGGTTCTCAGACCTAAGGATGGTCTGCAGGACTAGAATTGGAATCACGAGTCACTTCCACAACTCGCGGAACCACCCACGGCTCGTGGACTTGACCCGTGATTCCTAAAAGCTTAAAAATATCTGTAAGTTCTGAGTTTAAAAGTTGGATCTGTTTCTAGGGTGTTACAGTACTGATACTGCACTTGCTTGTCTTTTTGTGCGTACCGGAAATCTTCCGGCGATTGACATACGACCTCACTTGTAGGCCTGAGACTTCGTGATATCAAGGGTGAGTTGTTCGACCAAGCTCCTTGGTTTCCATCTATTTGAGTTTTAGCCCATTTATTTTGGGCTTAAAATATTTCAATTTTTGGGGTTGCATCTCCGTACTCTAGCATTGGTAGATGTTTTTGGTACGATGACTTTCAGATTCTGGGGTGGGATTTCCGCAGGTTATATTTATTTATATAGAGTTGATTTTAGTATGATTGATTGCTAGTTTACATTTTTTCACACTGGTTTTATGTTGTTAGGCTATGCTAAGATTGGGACTCTATTGGTTTGCTCATCCGAGGGTAGGGTGGGTGCCACTCACGGTGATCTGGGTCGTGACAAAGATGGTATTAGAGCCCTAGGTCCATTGATATCGTCGTACCAAAACAAGTTTAGTAGAGTCTTACAGAACGGTGCAGAGACATTCGTACTTTTCTTTGAGAGGCTACAGGGCATTAGGAAACTATCTCTTCTTTCTACCGTCGTGCTATAACTTGATTCCAATTGGTATCTGGAGATACAAATTGGTATTTGACTCATTCACTCTTTTGTCTGCATATGGTTAACACAAGGAACAACGGAGCTAGACTAGCGGTCCCTGCAGCAGGCTCGGCTGTCCATGGTAGAGGCAGGGGAAAGGGCAGAGGACGAGGTAGAGTCACACCCGCCAGGGGTAGGTCTCAAGAGGCTGCAGGAGCACGAGAGGCAACCCCTCTCCCACCTCAAGAGAAGGTTGTCGAAAATGTGGAAGTTGTTTTGGAAGATGGAGGGGTTCAGGCTGAGGCAGAGGCGGAATCGGCTGGAGGTGCAGACCTTCCTCTATGATGCCCGAAGCATTTCAGTAGGTTGGAACTTCTTGAGTGGTTTTGTTGGTGCTGGAGCTATACCCACAGGTGTTGCAAATCAGGCTCTAGGCACTCAGCTAGCAGATCCTACAACTCCTAGGATGAATGCAGCTTCAGGCACAGGTGACTTCTTCAGGCCGATGCTAGGCCCAGTGATGACAGAAAATGAACATGACATGCTGACAAAATTTCTCAAGCTTAAACCTCCTATGTTTCGGGGTACTGATAGGGAAGATGCTTATGAGTTCATACTGGATTGTTATAAGAGGCTGCATAAGTTGGGCATTGTGGAACAGTATGGAGTTGAGTTCGTCACATTTCAGCTGTATGGTGATGCCAAGCAGTGGTGGAGATATCATATGGAGTGTCGATCGTCTATTTTACCTCCACTGACTTAGGAGCAGTTCCACTCTCTTTTCTTGGAGAAGTACATACCTCATACTTTGAGGGATTGGAAAAAGGATGAATTCTTGAATTTGGAGCATGGTAGCATGTCAGTCTGTGCTTATGAGGCAAAATTTCATGCCTTGTCTAATTTTGCTACTCAGTTGTTGGGTTCTGAGGAGGAGCGGGTTCGATTGTTTATCAAGGGTTTGAATACTGAGCTTCAGGTATTGTCTGTGCACATGACTTCTTCAGGGAAAGGCTTCAATTAAGTGGCAGATTATTTGAAGAAATTTGAGGGAGTCAGGCAGGCGGGGCAGGCTAAGGTGTTAGCCAAGAAGCCTCGGAATGAGGGAAATTACGGTGGTTCATACTCCAGAGGTCAGAATCAGTAGGTATACTCAGCCCGTCCTATCCAGTCAGCTCTGCCAGCTGCTACAGGTGGTTGTCCGGGAGCTAATCAGCAGTTTTCAGCTCCTAAGGGCTAGGGAGCTTCTAATTCATCTGCTAGCAGACCTGCACTTGATTGTGGTTGTTTTCATTGTGGTGATCTGGGCTAGTTTAAGAGGGAGTGCCCTCACAGGCAGACCGGTAATCAGGTTCAGCAGCAGCCTAAGGTTGTGGTCCCGGCAGATAGAGGTGGTCATGGTAGAGATCATCCACAGGGTGGGCGAGGTAACTTTCAGGGAGGTCAGGGAGATAGAGGGAACGGAGGCGCGGGTAGGGGTGTGGCGCAGCCAGCCAGGGAGGTTTCCTAGATTGATGACCGGGCTAACTGTTACGCATTTCCAGGGAGGACTGAGGCCGAGGCATCTGACTTCAGTTGTGTTCTTGGGGCATGTAGTGTCAGAACATGGGGTGATAGTAGATCCCCAGAAGATAGAGGCAGTCAAGAGTTGGGCACGGCCTAGCACTGTGACTGAGGTGAGGAGTTTTGTTAGGCTCACAGGTTATTATCGGAGGTTTGTTAAGGATTTTTCATCCATTGCTACTCACTTGACAAGGCTGACACAGAAAGATGTACCATTTGTGTGGTATGACAAATGAGATGAGAGCTTCCAAAAGCTCAAGACACTTCTGACTACAGCTCCTATTTTGTCCTTGTCGGTTGAAGGTAAAGACTTTATTATTTACAGTGATACTTTACATTCTTGTTTGGGTGTTGTGTTGATGCAGGATAGGAATGTGATAGACTATGATTCTAGGCAGTTGAATGTGCATGAGAGAAACTATCCAACTCATGATTTAGAGTTGGCAGCGATGGTCTTTGCAATCAAGATTTGGAGACACTATCTTTATAGTATCAAGTAGGAGGTGTTCACTAATCATTGTAGCATGCAACATGTTTTCACTCAGAAGGACTTGAATCACAGGAAGAGAAGATGGATAGAGTTGTTGAAGGACTACGATATGACTATTCAGTACCATTCGAGTAAAACTAATGTGGTGGCAAACGCATTGAGCCGGAAAATAGTTAGCATGGGCAGTTTGGCTTGTTTGGGGGTGTCCAAACGACCACTAGTAAGGTAAATTCAGGCATTGGATTCCAAGTTCACGCACTTGGGTATTTCAGAACAAGGTGAGATTTTGGCCAGTATTGAGGTCAAATCCACATTCATAGAGGAGATAAAGTCCAAACAGCTTCAGGATTCGCAGTTGAGCAGGCTTCGGAGCAAGGCAATATTCGAAAAGTCTGGGGATGCCACATTGTACTCTGGCAGTGTGTTAAACTTTAGAGGAAGGATATATGTTCCTCGAGTTGATGACATAATTTAGAAAGTGTCTGCAGAGGCTCATGGTTTGCGGTATTTAATTCATCCGGGTGTAACCAAGATGTACAGGAATTTGAGGCAACTTTATTGGTGGCCTGGGATGAAAAGGGACATAGATGATTTTGTGTCCAAGTGTCAGAATTTCCATCAAGTAAAGTGTGAGAACCAAAGACCTGCAGGACTACTTCAGAGGATGTCCATTCCAGAGTGGAAGTGGGAGAGAATAGCCATGGATTTTGTGGTGGGTCTCCCCAAGACCTTGGGGAAGTATGACTCTATTTGGGTCATTGTTGAGAGGCTGACCAAGTCAGCTCACTTCATCCCGGTCAGGGTGGATTACAATTCATAGCAATTGGCTAAGATCTACGTGAAGGAGATTGTGAGATTGCATGGAGTACCATTGTCCATCATTTCAGAAAGGGGTACGCAGTTTACTTCCAAGTTTTAGGGAAATTTGCATGAGGAGTTGGGCACTCAACTCACCTTTAGTACAACCTTTCATCCTTAGACTGATGGTCAGTTAGAAAAGATGATTCAGGTATTGGAGGACATGCTGAGAGCATGTGTGATTGACTTCGGGGTTCATTGGGACCAGTTTCTATTGTTGTGTGAGTTCTCATACAATAATAGCTACCACTCTAGTATCGACATGGCACCGTTCGAGGCTCTGTATGAGAGGAGTTGTAGGTCACCGATTGGGTGGTTTGAGGAAGGCAATGTAAAGCCTTTGGGCGTAGACTTGGTAAGGGAAGCTCAAGAAAAGGTAAGAGGTATTAAGACCAAGTTACTAGCTGCCCAAAGCAGGCAGAAGGAATATGCGGATCGTAAGGTCTGGGACATGGAATTTCAGGTTGGTGAACAGGTGTTGTTGAAAGTGTCACCAATGAAGGGAGTTATGCATTTTGGTAAGATGGGCAATCTCAGCCCCCAGTTCATCGGACCGTTTGAAGTTCTTAAGATCGTAGGGCCCATCGCTTACAGATTGGCGATGCTGCCCAGTTTGTTCGGTTATCCATCCGATGTTTCATGTATCCATGCTAAAGCGATACCATGGGGATGGGGACTACATTATCAAGTGGGATGAGGTGCTTTTTGATAAGGATCTTCGCTATGAAGAGGAACCGATTTTGATTCTTGATCGGGATGTATGGAAATAAAGGAAAAAGGTGATCAGTATGATAAAGGTTCAATGGAAGCATCATCCAGTTGAGTAAGCCACTTGGAAAACTGAGAGGGATATGCGAGACAAGTACCCTCACTTGTTTGAGGATACAGGTACTACTCTTTCTTTCTTTATCTTTTTGTATTTTGGGGTTTGATTATCCAGGGATGAATGATGGGTAAATTAGTATTTTTTATAATGACCAAGTCCGTCTTTATGGGTAAACCATGCATGCCAATTTTTTTTGAGTTAGAAAACTCCGGGTTCGGGAGTTTGAAATTCTGGCTAGGATAGTCTCGGTAGGTTTTAGAGCGAGGTATGGTCTAGGGCAATCCGAATAAGGATTGGGTTAGATGTCTTGATTTGAGCTAGTTTTACTTTTATCTAAGACATAAAGAAGTCTGAGGGACTTTTCAGAATTGAATTCGGGTAAGTAGAATTCCCGGAATCGAGGTTGACGTGAAGGAGTTTTTCCCTGACAGTGGGAAAATAAGTATGTTGTAAAATGGACACTCTGTCATAGCGACCTCCGTTGTAGCGGAGAAATTATGGCTACAGCGGAAGTCAACGTCGGTCAGTCTCCACCATAGCAGAACATGATGAGATTTAATCCAGAAAATCCTCCAAAATAGTTCAGTTTTTCTGCAACTCATTTTGGGAGAAGAAGGAGGCAATTTTAGGCGATTTATACCAGTTTTCCACCATTTTTTGTCCTAAAGGTAAGGTTTCTACTCCCCAAGCTTCGTGATATCTTTCCTACGCTAAATAATTTCTAGGGGTGGACTTGGGGAAAGGTTTGGGATAACCTAGGATTGTAGAATCCGGGGAAAAAAGGGGATTCTAGGGTGCTAGAGTTCTTGGGTCTTGATTCTTGATAATGGGTAATGATATTTTCTCCATAAATCTCTAAGGGAATCCGTAGCGGTAATTTGTAGGCCATAAGTATTGATTTTTGGTTAGTGTGTGATTGTTTTTAGACCAAGAACAAGCAAGGGATCCTGAAAAAAGGAAAGCTCTAGTACTGTAGAGCTTGCTTACTCAAGGTAGGTGATAGTTATTGCTTCCTGTATGCATTGTATGTTTGTGTACTTTGGTATAAGTATTTGTATGGTTTGCATTGCTTAGGGAATGATTTAGAATGTCCAAAAGTCCTGTTTTTCAGTCTTGTGAAATGAACTAAGTGTATTGCTTGTTGGTTTTACAAGAGTTAATTGTTCATTGTTTGTGACTGTGGATTTATGTGCTATTCGGTTGGCTCAAGTACCACGCCTAGTATGGGATATATTAACGGTTGACTCGGGTACCACGCTTGGTATGAGATATACTAACGATTGACTCGGGTACCACACCTGGTATGGGATAATACTAACGGTTGGCTCGGGTACCACACCTGGTACGGGTTTATTTCATTGTATTGTTGTATCTTTATTAATGGTTCCCTGAGTGGACCGGGTTGTGATTATGAATTGTGGTTGTGTATTTTGGTCCTTGATAGGCCGGGTTGTTACATTGCTTTATGAGTTTTGGTCTTGGTGTAGATCGGGTTGTATGTCTGACACTTAGGTGTTGTCTAGAGGAGATCCAGGGTGGGTCCGGGATATGTAACAAGGTATGACTGTTATTGTTGTGGATTATTGATCATAACTGTGAAGTGGTTTATATGTGGTACAAGTTAGGTAGAGACTTATAGTCTAGGAATACCTATTGATTTGCCTATGTGTTTTCTGTACACTTAATTGATTGTTGTACTACTCATACACTATTTTATTTGGAACTGGCTAATGATCCTACCAGTACACGGTGGTTGTGTACTGATACTGCACTTGCTTGTATATTTGTGAGTACAAGAAATCTTCTGGCGATTGACGCACGACCTCACTTGTAGGCCTGACACTTCGAGATATCAAGGGTGAGCTGTTCGACCAAGCTGCCTTGATTTCTATCTATTTGATTTGTAGCCCATTTTTTTCGGGCTTAAACTATTTCTATTTTTGGGGTTGCATCTCCGTACTCTAGCTTTGGAAGATATTTTTGGTACGATGACTTTCAGATTCTAGGGTGGGATTTCCGCAGGTTATATTTATTTATATAGAGTTGATTTTAGTATGATTGATTTCTAGTTTACATTTTTGCACACTGGTTTTAAGTTGTTAGGCTATGCTAAGAGTGGGACTCTATTGGTTCGCTCATCCGGGGGTTGGGTGGGTGCCACTCACGGCAGACTGGATCGTGACATTTCACCACGGTGAGTTGCTATGATGAGGATTGGCTCGCTACGATGACTCATCACAACAAGAGGCCATTTCATCATGGTGAACTACAAATTCTAGAACGTCAAAAGCTTGCCCTAAACCCCTCATTTAACAATACACTTCATTTTCTAAATATTATGAATTAATTCCGACGTAGAAACTACCAGAACCGAAGTTCTTTGAACCCAATTTATGTCCCAAAACATTTTATGGGACTCTAAAACAATCGACTATCCATAAAAGGATACCACACCATCATACAATGAACCACGAGACCCTGACCGTTTTTAAAATACTGAACATTAGATTTTCGTGAAAGCTCACCCTAGCCTGAGATTTTATCAGTTCTCATCTTAGGGACTTTCTAGCCGGGTAAATATTCTCTCACTTTACTATAATGATAGAATAGGTCGTTACAATAGTTGCTCCCACAGAACTACTCCTTCTGTTCACTTTTACTTGTCACTTTTTGACTTAACACATCCATTAAGAAAATAATTACTAATATGGCTATTTTACCATAGTACCCCTATTATTGATGGTTACTATTATGTCTTAAAATTAGTTTAGAGAATAAAAAATTAATGGTAAGGGTAAAATAGGAAAAAAAGTTGTCCTTCCTTGATATATTAAAAATGACAAGTAAAAGTGAAAATCCAATTAGGAAAAAAGTGACAAGTAATTCTGAATGGAGGGAGTAACTATTCTACTCAATGAATTGCAACTCCAACAATTCATATGTAGTTTAGAAAATTTCACCCATAAAGGCAGCTATGCAGGGAATTCCTCAGTAAAGTCAAAAGTAAGTGTCTAAGGTTTTAAGATGATAGGTTTATAATTCAAAGTATAATGCCTATAAGGCCCTGAGTATGAAATTTCATTCATGTCCTCCATAGATTGACAGTTAAAGATGAAGTAGCTTTTCTCATGCATAAAAATGTCAGGCTGGACAATACTATTCCAATTTTGTTGTACAAACCTAAGCATAACATTGTATCCAGGGCTCTCCTTGATCACATAAGCAATTAGAGAACACTTCCATTTTTCTGTTTCTCTATCTACCTCTTCCTTCTCAAGATGAACCATAACATCACCATCAATTAGCTGAGGAGGGTTGTAAGTCAGTTGCATCCCATTCTCAGTAGCTCTATTGCGTTGAAACAAATTAGCCCATAACTTTTTGTTATAACGAACAAGAAATAAACATTATTAAAAGTAGAAAGTTAAGAAACATACATGCAAAATCAAATTGACATCCTTCTCATCATCCATTCTGAACATATATAATAGACACAAGTGTGTATGCCCTTCAATAACTAAGAAAGCACAATTATAAAAAAATATAGAAAAATATATGAATTTTTTTTAACATACTACACTTGATCACAAAAAGAATCTTGTTATTGAATACATTACCACTAATTTAGTGATAGTTGGAGGAAATAAAAAAGTAAATGGCAGAGAAAATTAGTAAAAGCAGGCAGAGAAAAACAAAGAAAGGAAAAGCAGTTTGCATTAAAAAAAAGAAGAAGAAGGGAAGCATCATATAGGGTGTGCAAAAACCGATTTAACCAATAAACTGAACCGATAAAAATGTTATTGGTTTATCGGTATCAGGTTATTGGGTTAATGATTTTTTAACGGTTTTGTAAATTTTTTTATTGGACTATCGGTTCGGTTTTGATTTTAAGGTTTTTGTTAATGGTTAAACCGATAACCCAATAAGATTATATTAAAACTATTTTTTTATCCATAATTATAATAGTGACTTTAGATTTTAAATATATGCCCTATTATTTTTTTGTATTTTATAGTTGTTGTCTTAGTGTTGTTGTTTTCTTTTTAAAAGATATTGGTTTGGTGGGGTTCTACCTATAAGTGTTGTTTTTCTTTTTGAGAGATTGCTAGCGTTGCTACTGCATTCAAGTTTGCTAGTTCACAAGAAAGAAAATAAGTTTGTTTTAGTAATAACATATTTAAATTTGCTTATGCTTGTATGTATATATGCAAACGAAAATAAGAGAAAGCAAAAAAAAAATATAGAAGCATTTTCTTATCGGTTAAACCGAAAACCGAACCGTTAAGAACCAAAACCGATTAACCAAAAACTGATAACGAATATCTTATTGGTTTGGTTATCGGTTTTGCATGTTGACAAACCAAAAACTGATAAACCGAACCGATAATATACAAAATCGAACCGAACCGACCGGTGCGCACCCCTAAGTCATCATATATGAAAAATGATTCAAATGGAACTAAAATTTGCTAACTGGAAGCAAAAAATGAAGAGGTGTCTCTTCATTTAGAAGAATTTTTCTTTTTAAAATAAAGTACTTTATATTACTAGTTTTAGTGTGCGTGCGTTGCACGTGTTAATAAATTAAAAGAATTATATAAAAGAAATAAATTATGTATGAATGTTAAAATAAATGTTTTTTCAAAAATGTTTCTCATAAATATTAAAAAAAATTATGTGATTCATCAAAAATACAATTAAAGTACCATTAAGACGTCGCTTGTCAATTGTCATACTATTTCAAAGAATGATATCTTGTTTGTGATGCAACGTAGTGGTGCGTGAAATTCGAATGAATTTAAAACTTCAATCTTCAAACGAAAAAAATGATGGTATAGTCTTATACATAAATTAATATAATTAGTATAAATTATGTGAATATATCTGAAAATTAAAATATGTGTGAAATTTAAATAACTAATGATATTAATATATTGAACAAGGTTACTTACCTAGACGATCGATCAAGAGCAGAGGAAACATCAAAACTGGAAAAAAAATAACATAAAACTTAATGTTTGAATCACCTACTATAAATTCAAAAAGAAAAAAATATTAATTTTACTTACTTTTGTCTTCATTCTTTTAATGACAAATAAAATAAATAACATTAAGACTGAAGAAGATAAGTAACAACTTAATAGAAAATACATGTTAAGCGAAAATAATTTACAGTGAAAGAAGTAAAATGTGAGACTAAAACCTAAAAACAAGTTTAATCATAAGATTCATCTGTCGATATTTATATATGTATATAAGTTTTAAAAAAAGAAAGAGACCTACGCACAAATTTTTGAAGGTATATTTCAAGAAGGTAAATCTTAATAGAGTTATAAATATTTAGATTTTTTAATTAAAATAGAAAACTCGCGTATCAAAAAATACTTCCCATAAATTTAGGAATTCAACTATCAAGTAGAAAACCTTTTCCATTTATTTTTTTATATATTTATTATAGTTAATACTTAAAATTATAAATATAATGATATAATAATTAGAGAAAAAAAGTGAAAAGATAATTTTATTTATTACAGAGTCTTTTAATGAAGGGCAAAAATATCAAATCACATTATAAGATCCTTCACACTTTTAATATAACTAGTTTAGTGTACGCGCTTTGCGCGTGATCAAAATGTATACTTTATTTAATAACAGACACTGTAAAAAAAAATAGGACTTAGCTACGAACTTCGTTGCTAAATTGCTCGTAACTAAGAATTTTTTTTTAATAATTCATTGCTAATTCATTACTAAATTGAATTAACAATGATCAAATTCATTAGTGCCCTACTGCATATGCACAAAACATATTCCAATAATCTAAAAAGATTTTTAATCACATGCACCAAAAAAATTAGAACAAAAGAAAATAATCAAACAACTTCTTTCATCTAGAGAAGAAAGCAGAGACTTACCTACGATTTTCAACGAAGAATTAGTTCATTATATATAACCTAGAACACTATATATATATAAGAAAAATAAAATTCAATGTGAGTATATTTAGGAAAAAGTGAATACTCCTAAACGTGAGTATATTTAGGGAAAGCTTTCCTTGAAGACTCCTATTCACTTTTAAAAAGAAATAAAATTATTTAAGGTAATGTTTTATTTTTCTACTGACTCATTTTAGGATAACAATTAATTTTAAAGTCTTAAAATATTAGAATAATAATTAAATGGTAATTATTTTTTAAAAATAGTAAAAAGACGATTTTGTTTATTGTGAAGTGTTTTAATGAAGGGCAAAAAGTTCAAATCACATTATAAGGTCTTTCACACTTTTAATATAGTATAGATAGATATAGATAGATATAGATATAGATAGGGGTGTTCACGGGTCAGTTTGGATCGGTTTTTTATCAAAATCAAAACCAAACCAATTTAGTCGATTTTTAAATTTCTAAAATCAAATAAAACAATAACCGTCGGTTTGGTTTGGTTTTTTTGGTTTATGATCCTAACTAATGATAAATTGATAACAGTATAAAAAATGACAATAGCTAAAAGGTTTGCCTAGATATAAGTCCTAATAACACCAACTAAGCAAATGTCTTTAACAAGCCTATCTTGTTTGGCATTGCAAACAATAATTTTGTCTCTTGAATTGGTGAATCAAATGCCAAAATAATAAGCATTAGTAGTACCGTCTATAGGATAAAAATCACAAATAAATATTTTGTGGGGAAGCAACCACCAAAAAAATGAGACAGTAATCTTATAAATTCTAATGCATTAATTAGTATTATGGAAAGAACCCCAAAATACAATAATAAGCACTTGATTTGCTACGCATTATTTTAAAATTAAAATGAAAAGTGAGATCCTACGGTTAAAACTTAGACACCTAAAGATTAAAGTGTTTGGCTTGAAGTTGAGGGTTGTCGGGTTTGATTAATTATGATATGCTAAAATTAAGTTCATGATTAAAATATAATAAAATAATTATATTTTATTTATAAATAACTATAAAATTTGTATATATAATTTATCGGTTCGATTCGGTTATTTTTGCCATTTCTTTTAGTAAAATCATAACCAAATCAAATAATGTCGGTTTTTAAAATTTAAAACCAAACCAAACCAAATATCGGGCTTTTTAATCGCTTTGCGATTTGATTTGGTTTTTAACCAAACCATGAACAACCCTAGATATAGATATAGATTTAGAAGGGAAGATTAGTAATTTCACTTTTAATTTTTGAAGTTCATGCTTTTAAGGTAATAAATATAAATTTAGATATAGATTATAAAAGGTTATGGATGCGGCTCACCTCCAATCACTTTGTGTCCAGATTGTCTTAATCTCATTACACTTGTACACTATTAAATTTAAAGAGTTAATTCCCTATATGGTTATTCAAATATTGAGAAGATCCCACTAAAGTCATTTTTGAATTTTTTCTTCCTATATGGTTATTCAAGTATCAAGAAAATCTCACTAAAATTACTTTTGAATTTCCCCCCCTAAATAGACATTCAACTACTGAGAATATTCCATTAAAATTATTTTTGAATTTTTTTCCCTATAAAGTTATCCAACTATAACTAAGAAATCTTAGTTGGTATGCCATGTCATGTTAATTTTTTATTTTTTATGCCATGTAAAATAAGACCTAAACTAATTTTGGATACAAAAATATTGTATCTAACCACTTAATTTTAAGTATATATATGTCAATTTAAGTCCTAAATTATTTTTGAAAAAATGAAGTCTTATTATCCTAACGAGGATAATTTTTTATGCAATTATTAATTAATATGAGTAGAGAAATAAAAATTTAGCTATGTAATTTTATATATATCAATCAAAGATGCTAACTGAAATTTTTTTACAAATGACCCATTCGTATCTCCGACCTGATATGAAACGAATCAAAATTTTGATATACTGCAAAGAAGCAACTTGCTTTTATGTGTATTAGATGAAATTTTAGGACTCCTGTCAATTAATTTTTTATTTTATAAAAAATATAATTTTATTTGTAATTATTTTTATTCAAGCATCTAAGAAATAAATTACTTGATTTGTAGGGATATAGAAATTCACTCTCAAAATTAACAAGAATATTTATTTTCTATATTCAGATTAATTAGTAATGCTCCAAAAATGATCCTCGTTAAGATAATAAGATTTCATTTCAAAATAATATAGGAGTTAAATTGACATATACTTAAAACTAAACGGCTAGATTTAACATTTTTGTATCCAAAATTTGTTTAGGATCCTACATGGCATGAAAAATAAAAATTTAATATGACATGTCAATGTCACGCCAACTAAAATTTCTTAGTTACAGTTGGATGACTGTCACGACCCAACTACCGGGCCGTGCGGATACCTACTCTAATCCACTTAGATAGGAGAACCTTTACCACCCGCACCAACAGGTAATGCGGAAAAAGAAATAAATTATGAAATAAGCCTTTTTAATACATGAAAAAGTTTACAAAATATGCGAAAAACCTTTTACAATTTGAAAACAACCCTCCCTAGAACCTAGTCTAAGTCTGTACAAGAGCTACTACAAGAGTGATACTAAAATAAAAGAAGACACAACTCCCACCATAGAAGCAAGAAGTAAAAGCTGCTGGAGATTCCCATCATCGTGTACCTATGAAACATCACCAACCTTTCAATCAGACTATACCCAAAAAGGTATAGCAAGAGTAAAATCAATACAAACACACGTGCTGGTAGGCATCATCGGTCGATCCGAATCCACTCGTACCATCATATAGAAAAATAAGGAAAAGCATGTAAGTATTTCCGTTGGCCCCATCCTCCAACTTCCACCTTTACCAGACCGATCTCAACCGACCGTCTACTTATACCCCTTACCTCAATCCTTCCTAACTCTTTCGCTGTCAACTCCCTTACGCGGAACTATGTACCCTGGATCCTAGGACTTCGCGAGTCACACTAACCTTAGACTTCCCAAGCCAACTTAACCTTAGAATTCCCAAGTCACCTTAACCTTAGGCTTTCCAAGTCAACTTAACCATTGCCAACATCTATGTCCATATCCGGACTACCATTTCCTTACCCAAGTCAACCATTATGACTCAAAACCCGGAGTAAATCCCACTACTTGGTGATGTAGACCGCACCCTTCGTACCACCACCTACTAGTACAAAATTTCCCCGATAACCCCCAGGGCCATACTTGACAAGTAACAACAGCCAACATTATAACTAGACTACGAGTCTCTTTCTTAGCTCATCAACCGCACGTAACAACTCTAGCTGACATTAATAACTCGCAGTGAAAACAAGCATATATCCTTCTTATATAATTCAGACCAAACAAGGATTCCTAGAACATCATCTATGCCAATAACCTGCGATCCCGGTTCACAGAAGAATCACCTTGTCACTTAAGTACACTAACCCGGTCCTTCACGGATTAACTGTACTCAAAATAATACTAAATCTCGGCCCTCTCAGGAACCTAATGTGTAAAGAACAAGTAGTACACCCGCACTGAGTAAAGCAGTACAACATATAATAACAGCCAATAGTATAACTCCAGACTCTCAGTCTATCCTTTTTTGACGTATCAACCACACGAAGCAGGTTCAACAATCATTCAACAACAATTATAAACATGCCATTTACCCTTTTTCATTTTCTGGATCAATCAAGGGTCCCTAGACCAACACCTAAGTGTTAACATGCGATGCCTGGTCCATCCCCACATTTAAGTGCAACGACCCGATCTCTCAAGGACCAATATAATCAATCACAAATCTAATAATTAATCCGGTCCACTCATAAAACCGTTGACAAACACAGTAAATAATACATAATTAAACCCGTACCAGGTGTTGTTTCTGAGCCAACAGTTAGTCTCCCATACCAGGCGTGATACTTGAGTCAACCGTTAATATCCCGTACTAGGCATGGTACCTGAGCCAACCATTAATATTCCCGTACCAGGCGTGGTACCCGAGCCAACCATTAGTATTTCTGTACCAGGCGTGGTACCTGAGCCAACCATTAGTATTCTCGTACCAGGCGTGATACCCGAACCAACCGAATGTCACACAATCCAACAGTCAACAAACAATGAACAAAAGCACACTTGTAAGCTAACAAGCAACAATACCTAGTTCATTTCACAAGACTGATAACCGGACAATTAAACATTCAAAAACCCTTCCCTAAGCATGCAACTCATACAATACTAAGCAATAGTACATGAAACACATAATGCACATTGGGAAAATAACAACCATTACCTAAGTGTTCAACATGTCATCCTGGTCTACACTAAGAACAACCCCACACTTAAGTTTAACTATTAAACTCGATCCACTCATAGGACCGTCAATAATTACAAACAATAGTGTATAATTAGACTCGCCTGAAGACTAATCCCCGACTTATCATTTAGACACATGTTTGCAGATACATCAATTTCGAACCCTTTTCTCAAGACAGATACAACATAGGGAAGACATTTCCCAACATTGGTACTTTAACTGTTCTAGTTTACATCTACTTTTTTTATATCAGAAATATCTCCAAAACTCCCTTTTAAATTAGTCATTTAATCACCATGACATTTATCGGTTCCCCGAACCTTTCCAACGGTGTAAATCCTAGATTTCTAGCATCACATATCACATAGTTATTATAAGCAACCCAAAATATGGCAACCCATCATTCCAATCCTATAATTTTACAATCCCAACAAATCCGAACACATCAATTCTTCAGACTCCGTGCCCGAGGGCCTAAGCATGAATTCTCCTTTTTTGTGTATACAATAATTACAAAATGGAAGCAGGTCAATCTACTCTTAGAAGAAAAACTAGCCTACATGGATGCCAAGCAGCTGCACAATGCACTTTTTGACTCCGTGAAGGCGTTCCCTGACGATTGACAAGCCCAAAATTTATGGTTTCACATCCTTTCAGCCGGAATTCCTTCTCCCCATGGCTCCCAAGCTTTGGAGCAGCCTAGGAGGGTTTTTGGAGAACCCTAATTTGTTTTTGACTAAAGAAGGGAGAATGGGATTATAAAATTCGTTTCTGGGCTTTCTAGTTCCGTCATTCCGCTCTAGCGGACTGCCAATCGCTATGGCCGTACCGCTATAGCGACCTAAATTCCGCTACAGCGGATCCAACTTTTCAGCACGGACAATCTTCAGTAAAATAGTCATAACTTTTTACTCGGGAAGCAGATTAACAAACGGTCAGTGGCGTTGGAAAGAGGACTCAGAGATCTTTAATTTGGTGGGTATTTGGACCCCTAACTCCTTATATTCTAGGAGGAATACTCGTTTGAAGTTTACCCTAGTTTGAACTTAACCCGAAACTAAATCGGTAAGGAAACTTTCAACTTAACTTTGTGCTAGGAGTATTGTATGACCTTAGTACATACCAAATGTACTCTCATACTAAAGAATTAATCCTAACTCTTATTACAAATGAGAGACACCTACCTTGACCGTAGATATTTTCAGTAACGACGGAATAGGTTGTTACAATGACTTTATAGGAAAAATAACTTTAATGGAATCTTTTCAATACTTGAATGACCATTTAGGGAAGAAAGATTCAAAAGTGACTTTAGTGCAGTCTCTTAATACTTGAATGATTGTATAAGAGAAGAAAAATTCAAAAGTAATTTTAGTGTAATTTTCTCAATACTAGAGTGGCCAGGTAAGAAATTTAACTCTAAATTTAAGGGTCAAAATTTTCTTAACTAAAACATCTCCTAAACCATCGTTAAACTAAGAGTTCTGTATTTTATTCTTTCCTTATTGACAGCATATTTGCGGATGAAAATCTTGTTGCTATTAGTTAGATTTTTCCTTTTTCTATGCAACCACTTCTCTTTTTTAATTTTTATTATTCATGGTTTTTTTTGTTTAATTTATATAAGTAGTATTTATTGTTCAAGTCATATCTCCAGAAATTTGTACCTCCAAATTTTAAGTTCGTTCAAATTATATATTCCATCCATCCCAAAATACTTGTCATATTTTATTTTCAAAAGTCAAGTTACATGAATTTTTATGTACTAATATTTTAAAATGTATATTTTCATCATATTAATATGAGAAATATTACAATTTACCGTACCTTTTGTATGGCTTTTGAACATATAAATTTTAATTTTAAAATTTTAAATTAATCTAATTCAATTTAGTTTCGAAAATTTATCAATTTAGCGGGGTGACATCTGCCCGGATTATTTCTAAAATCAGAAATTTTCCACTACGTCACCCTACTTAAACAAACGTACTTTAAATTTGTTCCTCAAATAATTCGAATTTGCGATTCTTAAAGTAACGACGGGTCTGGTCGTTACATCTATAGTGGTACTGCCATAGCGGAGTCGTCCGCTATGGCAGAGGCTGACCGACGTTGACTTCTGCTATAGCGGTAATTTCTCCTCTACAATGGAGGTCGCTATGGTGGAGTGTCAACCGCTATAGCGGTTGACACTGAACAAAAAGTCATAAAATCTCCAAAACTAGTCCATTTTACAACACACTTATTTTCTCGACATTCCGAAATAACCTTTTCACGTTAACATTGATTCCGAGAGTTCTACTTACTCGAATTTGATTCCAAAAAGTCCCTCGGACTCCTTTATGTCTTGGCTACATAGAAAACTAGCTCAAATCAAGACATCTAACCCAATCCTCACCCAGATTTCCCTAGACTATACCTCGCTCCAAAACCGGCCGAGGCTAGCTTTGTCCAGAATTTCAAACTCCCAAACCCAGAGTTTTCTAGCACTAAAACTTGGCGCCAAAAGTTTACCCGTAATGATGGACTCGATCGTTTTATTACCATTTAACAATTATCCTAACAAATACAAGAATTATAGCCTAATCCCATAATCCCAAGTCCAAAAAACATGATCATTTCTTTATTTTAGGATTTTTTTATATTCATTCCACCTTAATTATACCAAATTCAAATTTATAACAATGATTTCTAAGCATGCAATAATAATTTATTCATCCTTAACCAAAATTCAAGGATTACACCTTATTTCATTAATTTATACCAAAAAATCAATCTAGGTTAAGTCAAATCCTTCCCCATAACTAAAATCTAGTGATTTTAAAGATTTACTAATGAAAAACTAGTTAAACGAATAGACTAAATTATCTCAACGAAGGAATTTGGGTAGAAACTGATGAAGTTCGCTCAAAAGTGTCGTTCCCAGATCTGAAATAAATATGAAATAAAAAATAGTGTTTTAAGTCTAAAATTGCACTTAACAGCGCATAATCCGCTATAATGGTCGATCTCCGTTATATAGTTATCACTATAACGGGATCTACCCGCTATGGCAGGGTTGACCTATACTATAGCGGAAATATTTCCATTATAGTGGACTTGTGACAACATCCTGTCTCCTGCTGTAGCGGCCTAGGCGAGGCAGAAAGTTTGACAAGCTCAGATTTTTGCCAATTTTACAATATACTTTCATATATTGACATCTTGAACTAACCCCTTTATGTCAAATGCGATAATCAGAGTTTTACTAACCCGAATTTACTTATGAAAGTTTTTACGAACTCCTTAACCACCTAGCTATCATAATATAGTCTCGAGTCTTATAGACACTGAATTATTTATTACTAGATTTATCTAGATCATACCGCACCTGGAATTTATTAAAGGCTAGCCTAGCCTGAAATTTCTAACACATTATTCAAGGAGAAACTTAACCTAAATTTTAGCATGCTAGACTATACCATAACGATGGACAAGGATCATTACAGGAAAATTCATGCTTGATTAGCAGATGAAAAAGAATATGAAATATGACTAAACTTGAATTAAAGAGACATTGGTCATGCTTACTTTGGATCAGGAAATTATAGCAACTCTGACGTGACTTGGGTCGGTGTTACCTCGATGCAACCAGGTAGTCTAAAGGACCTTTCCCTAGAGAAAAATCATTTTATTTGTCCCTTATAATGATCCTCGAGCATATCAACAATCAATCTAGCCTCGAGCTTAACGTCAGGATGATCCTCAAGCATATCAATAATCAATCTAGCCTCGAGCTTAACGTTAGATCCTGACACGTACTACTAGATAGTCTTTCCAGTATTTATTTTTGCACAATAAATAGACCACGTTTCCTTTCACTCCTCACTCCTTACTCTCTCTCAAATGGTAAGTTTCTTTTGCCTTTTTTGATTTCTCTTTTTACATCTTCATTCTCACGATTTCATCTTTTTCATAAAAAGGGTAATTCTTGATTTCTACAAAACGACCATCAATCTTTATATGTTTTTTGATATGTGTTTGTGTAGGAATCCTTAATCTTTTCTTATTCTCTTTTTGATTTTTATACATTAATCACCCTCATAAAGAGCGCACTCCGATATCATTGATGTCCAATAGCGTTTATAGTAATGGATGGATCTACTATTATCTCGTCCATACTTTTGGTTGGTATCTTATACTTGTCTTATGTATACCAAGATTTTCTTGCTTATTCAAGAAATTGAATTGCCCGATATAAAAGTACTAGTTAAACGCTTGAACATTGACTAACTTTTTCTTGCATCTCACTCTTTTAGAAGTTTTCTCTTAAGAAGACAATTCAAAATTCTTGTGAAAATCTAATTTTAATATAATTTTGGTATGTAATTTTGTTAGAATCTACAGTTTTTTGTATTCCCTCTTTGATTTTCATTCTTGAATATTTTTTGCCCATTTTTATTTTTGATTTCTTGAAAAAGGCAACATCTTTTATGTATTTGAATATGAGATTTGATAAGAAGTTATGAGTTTTATTTATTTTTATATAATCTTCATCAAAATCTTTCAGATTTATTTTATTTCATATCAGAAGAAAAAAATCAGTAACATTAATGATTAATTATGAATTTCAGTGTAAATTTTACTTTTATTATATAGGATCACCACTTTAATCTTCATCTTCTTTTTGAAGGTTATCAATTTATATCTTTATTTTCTTATTAATCTTCTTCGGTGTTAATTCTTAATTTTAGTTTAAATCTTAGTTTTGTTTTCTATTTTTTTTTGTGATTTTTTTTTCAATCAATCATGTAAATTAAAGTGAATGATTTTTAAAATAATGCCCTCTTTTGGGTTTTAGTTGCTTGAAATTTTTGTGTTGTTTTCAAAATAAAAAATTAATAATAATTTTATTGAAAAAATTATCGATAATTGAGATTTTCGTGTTTCCTTTTCCTCATATTTATTATTATACAAGAGCCTTGATCTTAATATTGAGATTCACTCATACAGTTCTATCTTTAGAACTTGTTGATTGTGAGAGACTATATTAATGATGTATTAGATTGATCTCATAAGCCTCTTTTTTTCGTTTACAGTTACTTCTTTCTCAACACTAGCTCTTGCTTATGTTATTTTTTATCAAAGTATTTTCATCTTTAGTACTTAGCTCATCTCTATGTTCTTGTACCGGTTTATGTTTTTTTTTCTCAACAATCTCAGGATCTTTTTTTGCTATTTAAGTATTTTTCTGTTCTTTTTTTTCTTAAATTTGTACATATTTCTCTTTTTCATTTATAGCAGCTACAAGAACATCAACTTCTTTCTCAACAACAACCTCTCGATGCCTCTTCAACATCTTTAGAATGTTCAACATTATCTGTCATTTTAAAATCTTTATCAACCTCAGTCATTTCGACAATAGCATTTTCTACTTTGCCATCTTCTATTTGATCTTTAATTTTCTTTTCAGATTGATTTTTCTTCTTCACATTATTAACTTTAGATAAGGTTAATCTTCTTTGGAAAGATCCCACTATGCTTTGCTATTTTCAATTTGGCCTTCACTTTTCTTTTCAGCTTGCTTCTCTTTTACAATATCAACATCAAAAGAATGTATTTCATCTTTTTTCTTTGCAGTATTATTTGCCATTTTGACATATTTTTCAATCTCATTTTTTTTGGAAGGACCATCTTCAGTTTGACTTCATATTTTTTGTTTCAGCTTGGATCTCCTTCACAATATCAACGTTAGTAGAAGATTTTTTTTTCCACATCTATATCTATATTCTTGTTCTCATCTTATTATCATTATGTTTCTATTTGACATTCTTCTTAGCTTTCACAGTCACAACATCATTTTCATGTTTCTCAGCTTCTGATATGTAAACATCCTTTGTTACTTTAGTTTTTTCATAGCTTTTTTTTTCTTTCATATTCTTTTTCGAAGTTGAAGATTTTCTATTTTATTTTGGTAGAGTTTATTTTTTTCTGCAGGTGGATCTAACTTTGCCTTTTTTTTTATCCTTATATATGTTCTTGGAGTTTCACCAGTTCCCCAGTCAAACTCAGTGATTAGCATAACATCATGGTGTGACTTCAGTTACTACTACAACTATTTCTTTGTAATCAATCTCCTTCACTATTGGCGTACTAAATATGATTTTTTTTGGAGTCTCTCCTTTCTTAGGCAGAAATAGTATTGTCAAAGACGCTCGTAAGTCCTAAAGTGAGATCCAAAATGTGTTGAGTACTTTGTCTCGCTTAATATATGCTTTAGTATCGTCATCGAGACTCTATGACATATTTTTCCTTGTCAATGAGCCTCTTTTGAAGAGGCAACACTAAATAATTAATATTTCAATTGATAAGGTTTCAATTCTTTCCCGTAGTCACCCTTCTTTCTATTCCCATATCATTACTTTCATACCATGCCCATCATGTTATTTCACTCCTCATATAATGAATGATACATAAAATAGTCCAAAACAAAATATAGGAGTCTATATAGTGAAATATCAATTATTTAATGTTGCCTCTTTAGAAGAAGCTCATTGGAAAGGAAAAATATGTCATAGTCTTGATAACGATACTAAAGTATACATTAAACAGGACAAAACACTCAATATATTTTGAGTCTCACTTTAGGGCTTTAGAGCGCCTTTGACAATACTGTTTCTGCCTAAAAAAGGAGAGACTCTAAAAAAATCATATTTACTGCACCAATAGTGAAGGAGATTTATTACAAAAAAATAATTATAATAGTAATTGAAGTCACACTATAGTGTTATGCTAATCACTGAGTTTGATTGGGGAACTGGTGAAACTCCAAGAAGATACATAAGGATCAGAAAAAAATAAAGTCAGCTCCACCTGCAGCCAAAAAATGAGCTCTAACAAAATAAAATAGAAAATCTTCAACTTTTAAGAAGAATGTGAAAGACAAAAAAAGGTGATGAAAAAACTAAAGTAGCAAAGGATGTTTACATACCAGAAGCTGAAAAATATAAAAATGATGTTGTGGCTGTGGAAGCTAAGAAGAATGTCAAACATAAAGATAATGATAAAAAAGATGAGAACAAGAATATAGATATAGATGTTAAAAAAAAAAAGATAAAATATATTTTACTAATGTTGATGTTGTGAAGGAGATCCAAGCTGAAATAAAAAATATGAAACCAAACTGAAGATGGTCCTTCCAAAAAAGAAATAGATTGAAAAATATGTTAAAATGACAGATAATGCTGCAAAAAAAAAGATGAAATACATTCTTCTGATATTGATATTGTAAAAAAGAAGCAAGCTGAAAATATAAGTAAAAGTCAAATTGAAAAATAGCTTTAGCATAATGTGATCTTTTCAAAGAATATTAACCTCTTAATGTTGATGATGTGAAGAAAAATCACGCTGAAAAGAGAATTAAAGACCAAATAAAAATAGTAAAGTAAAAGATCGTTCTGCTGAAGTGGTTGAGGTTGATAAAGATGTCATAATGGCGCCATCATCCTTTTTTAAGAAATGTATTGGTGATGCATAAGGTTGGCCTCTTCAACCTTAGAAGCTGATGATTTTCTATTTTATTTTTTTAGAGCTTATTTTTCGCTGTAAGTAGAGCTGCCTTTGCCTTTTGTTTTTATCCTTGTGTATGTTTTTGGAGTTTCACTAGTTGCCTAATCAATCTCAGTGATTAGCAGAGCACTAAGGCGTGACTTTAATTATTATTATGATTGTTTCGTTGCAGCCAATCTCCTCCACAATTGGTGTAATAAATGTGATTTTATTTTTCTTTGGAGACTCTCTTTTTTTAGGCAGAAACAATATTGTCAAAGACGCTCTTAAGCCATGAAGCAAAATTGAAAACATATTGAGTACGTAGTTTCACTTAATGTGTGCTTTAGTATCATTATCAAGACTTTAAGATATATTTTTTCTTGTAAGGAGCCTCTTTTGAAGAGGCAAAACTAAACAAATAATATTTCACTTTATTATAAATTTATTTTTAATTTATATTTTTATATGTTTGTCATCCATCCTTATAATTATTAGTCCAGATTAAACATATATATATTTATATTTTTTTCATTATATCTTTTTTCATTAAAGCCCATTTTTTATTTTGGCCTTTGCACTTAAAATCCAACAAATCTTAGAGTTTTTTTTATACTTATTAAAAAATAAAAATTGAAAGAGCCGAGAGCAAAATGATCAAGAGCAAAAAAGTAATTTTACTCAATAATAATTTTTTTTATGGGTTCTCTCAATGCTCATTCTATGATTTTCTTAGAATTTCTAGAAGAATAAGTTGTCTTTTATTCCAACAACATATAAACATTGATTCCTCTTTGTCTTTAGGATTTCTTGTTCTTTAGATTTTGAAGAAATGCTCTTTGAGTTTATTTCGTCTTTTTTATTTAAATTTTATAACTGGTAAGTTTTTACTATGTGACGAGCCTCATAGTCATGTTATGAATTGTTCATATTTTGATGGTTTTATTCCTAAAAATAGCTTTAGTATGGTATTTGTGATTTGCATGGTTGGTGGCATAGTTTTTGAGGTAATTAGAAGAAATTTGAATGAGTTTTTCATTTTGGAAGATTGAAAGTGAAAATGGTTGATCAAAGTCAACATTTGAGATATATGAGTTTGAAATGAAATTCTGACAGTTCTATTAGATTCAAAAAGTGATTTTGAGTTAGTTGAACTATTGGTTCGAGTTTTGAGGCATTCCGATGAGTTTTAGAAGAGTTTTTGAGTTTTAAAAGTTGAAAACTTAAGAGAGTTGACCAAAGTGAACATTTGAGGCTATAAAGATTATTTCTGGGTTTTGATGATTCTACTAAGTTTGGAGAGTGATTTTTGGCCTAGTTGAAGAATTGGTCCAATTTCTGAGGCTTCTAGGATATTTTGATTATTTGATTGAGTTTTTAAAGTTTTCTTAAGTTTGAGTTGACTTTGGTCAACATTCAGTTAAAATAATTCTGAAATGGTGTTTCATCAATTCCATCACATCCAAAACGTATTTAATGATTGATTTAAACTATTATTTAATGTTCGGGGAATTCTGAATGACGTTCGAGTGTTGAAATTGCATTTTGAACTTGACTGAGTTATTGTCATCTGGTGCGAGTTCTGCGAATATCGCAATTGTGACATTTTGTGGCTGAAATTTCAACAATAGAGACCTAAGATCTGTAGGCTGAGTGTGTCACAATTGCAACATTTTGGAGCTACAGTTACAATAACTGTGAGTATAAAAGAGGGTCAGATTTCAGAATTTTAGTATATTCAATATTTTGAGAGCTAGAAAGCTTCGATTAAGGTCATTTTTAATGCGTTCTTCTCGTATAAACTTTGGGTATGTGATTGTAATATTATTTTATTCATTTTTTAAGAATACACATTAGATTTTCATGCTTTGATTCATAAAATTTGAGCTTCAAAATCACAAAAATAAGAAATCAAAAGTTTTTGATTTGAGGATCGATTTGTGATGAGTTTTAATTGATTTTCGAAACTCAAGATTCTTATATTATGGGTAAATCAATTTTGACATCAATTTGCTGATTTATTAATTATTTTATCATTTTACACCGAGTTTGAACACGAAAGTTGGAGATTTTGGATCTAAAGCTAAGAAATCATATTTTGATGATTTCAGGATCGAATTGAATTTTATTTTTAACAAAATTTAAGATTTTAGTTTCTTACGTTATGGTTAAGCTAAATTTTAAATTTGTTTACTGTTTTATCGTTGCAGGTTTGAAGTTGATTTTTTAGGCGCAAAATAAAAGTATAGCTACATGGGTATTGACAGACTTATTTTCACCCGTAGATCTTATTTTTAATAGTTTGAAAGTATTTCTACAGATGTTTGAAAAAAATAATACACTCGTGATAGTTCGTAGCCTATTTACTCGACATTCAAGGTTGGTTATGGATTACTCTTCTTCAGACTTAGTTTGTGTGAGGACTTATTGTGTAAAGCATGCTATTGGGTGAAGAATTTAGTGAACTAAAGTTATTATTGAGTTGAACTAATATTGTGATGCCCAAGTTGGGTCTTATATCAATAAATTGCTTGACACTTGAAATTATGAATTTCTACATTATGTTTTGGATTATTTTATGTATTATTCATTATATGAGGAGTAAAATATCATGCTAGGATTTGGCTCACAAGCAAGATAAAATGTGGATAAGGTGGATTCACACGTTTTATATAAAGACCACTCCTTTTGCTGAAGCTCATGTACCTCCACATGCTTCTTGGATGGTCTGGAAATTGCTAGAGTCTCGAAGGATACTAGAACAAATCCAAGTGATACCAAAAGCTCATCAAAGTATCACGAGGCAGATCTATCTACTGCTATTTGAAAACCACACTAGAGTGCCATGAAAAACCTTGATGTTCCATAATGCGGCTCGGCCTAAAGCCCAATTCACTCTCTAGCTCCAACTTCAGAGTAAACTACTTACATCAGATAGATTAATTAGATGGGAATTACAAGTTGATTCAAAATGTGCTCTGTGTCAAGTCCAAGATGAGACTAGAGACCATCTGTTTGTCCATTGTCCATAACATAGGCAGATTTGGTCGAGAGTGCTAGAATGGATGCAACAACAACATTTTGAGGGTACCAACTGGGAGCTGCATTTGCAATGGGTCATCCGAAGTACTACAGGATGGAGCCCGATTAAACAACTATTCAAACTGACCTATTCAGAGGTAATTTATGCCATTTGGATTGAACGAAACCTGAGACTATTTGAGAAGATATACAGGAAGTGACAGTGTGTAGCCAAAGAGATGGTGTGCATCTGCTGTGCTAGAGCCCCTCCAGGAATTCAGTCGTTTGTGCAACAGCTCCAGTTTTAATTTTGTTCTAGCATAGATTTGTTGTCTTATTTATTTTACATGGATAGTTAGCTGTGATAGCTAGGCTACGATTTTGTAACGTTTCACTTTGGTAAATAATAAAAGTTGGATAGTTACCAAAAAAAATGCCATGATGATGAGAATGATATGAAAGGTAATAATATGATAATAGAAGTGTGATCTACGAGTGAAAATTGAAATCTTATTAAAAATTGAAACTCGTAGCCCGTGCACAAAATATTACCACCATTGACATTGAATGTTTGTCTTTCACGCTTTAATCATTGAATAATTTTTTCACATTATCTTCTATTAATTTAATATTATAAGATTTCATGACTCTTTATCTTTATTTCTCTCTTGCTTTATTTACTTCTAGTATGAGCAGCTTGATTTAATAACTAGAATAGATTGCGAGATTAAATTTGAGAGTTATGTGTTTGGGTCTTTTGATATAGTATTTTCATGAAGTGTTTTATATGTGTACTATTAACTTCTTCACTCTTAAATGTCTTTTAATAGTTAAAAACATTAAGAGGTGTCTTTATTCTTGATTTCTTTGATAAAAAAAAGTCTAGAATAGGAAAAAAAAAGTTAATAGCCAAGATTTGAGGCTATTAAACTCCACCCAATGGCTTGAGCTTTAACAAGAAAAGTCAAGCAAAAATTTATAAAAATTAACGAAGTGTATATTCATGGGCCAAAATGATTTAAAACGATATTTCTCTAGTTGAACAGAAAGATTTTAGTGAAATCTTGAATTCATCATTTTTGCACATGTGAACATCTAAATAAATTTTAGCAGAAAAACTCAATTACATTACTCTCTATTTGGAAATGCAATCTTAGTCCCGCTTACACACATAATTAATTGCAAACATTAATCATTTGTATTAAAATCAAAGCAAAGTTATTTCCCCCCCTTTTCCTTAAGAAATTTAGACTTTAAGACGGGCATTACACTAGTTAAATAAGTTAAGGATTATATATTTAATCAAACATCATTTTACACTATTTAATGGTGTAATTCGAGAGTATCAAGGTGTAGAATACTCTTGATACTTTAAGAAATTACTTTTTTTTTTTTGCTTCACAATTATTGTCACATTTAGCTAGTATGACCCTATAAATGTAAGTTGTGGTGTTGAGCTCGTGCTCGCCCATCTAGTGCGAAATAAATATATACAAAAAAAAAAAATAATGGCATTGGGATGAAGGTGTGTCATATTCAAAAGATATAACTAGTATTTGATGATGAAGGCGACTTTTAATAAATATTGTTAGCGAATATACCATAAATTGCAACAAATTACAGTTAGAAATAAAATGAATAAAAAATAAATAAATTAATATTCAGAATGTGAAGCAGATATCTCACTTTCTTTAAAGAGATTCAAACTCATTGTAGTATAATCTACACCGATCAAATAATATAACTCTTGACTTTCTCCCCTTCAAAATACAACAGCCAAACAATGACGTATAATTCAAACAACTCTGGATCAATTAAGAGTCTAAAGCTCGACCAAAAAAATACCTTGCTTCAATTTAAAATCTATCTCTTTTGTATGGTGAATTAGTTGAATACTTAGAATGTTTTTCTTCGTCTCAACTCTCTCTTTCACTATACTAACCTCGTTACACACTATAATATTTTTTCACACTTTTGATATTTCTCTCTTACAACACAAAGGATTCTTACAGGTCTAAAATGCATAAACACCAACATACATCATAGGATATTGTTCTTAAATTTCATAATATTTATGCAAGTGATCAATATAAATTGTGATGGAGTGGTTGAAATCATTTCATTCTTAATCAAACGTCTCGAGTCTGATTCTTCAGTAATGAAAAAAATATGTTGTGAGCTTCATCTCAAAAATAGGTCCTGCAATGCATGATACAAATTGAATTAAATTCTAATGCAAATATCGAATATCGATTGAGGAAAGAAAACAGAACTTCATAAAAGAGAAGTGAATGCAACAAAGGTTAATTTCACTATTTAAAAGTCGATTTTCCTGTTATTTGGACTAAATACAATAATTAATATACCTATCTTTCTTGATTTATCTATGTACTAAATTTGCGCGGGTATAAAGTTAAAATAATTATTTACCTCTTTTTTTAAAATTTATTTTTTTATGTTTTTGCAATTTCAAAGCACTTCTTTATATGTGTTGCATTGTGTCCTTGACTTCTTTGTCTTATCTGATCTCTCTTTTTCTTCAAGAACATTTCAAATTTCTGGAACATAATATTTTCTTCTATTTAAATTACAAATCAACATACAAAATTTTTTATTTCAAAAAGAAAAATTGTGTGTTGGGATAACCTTCTGGTAACAACCCCTCATAGTAATTTTTAAATTTTTATAAATTTTAATTATTTTATCCCTTTGCATAATTGTATCATGGTATTTATGGTCTGACGGAGTGAGTGACATGGTTCTCGAGGTGTTTGATTGGGTTCTATGCGAGCTTTTCATTTTGGAAAGTTTTGAAATTGATATGGTTGACTTTAGTCAATATTAGGAGATTCAGACGTCGTATGAGAATTTCATCAATTTTGTTAGCGCAGAAATACCATTTTTAGGCTAGTAGCACTGTTGGTTTGGGTCGTGAGACATTCAAATGAGTTTTGGATAGTAAGTTGGAAAGTTGGAAGTTTTGATCTAAAGTTGACTTTGATCAACATTCATTGATAATGATCTTTGTTGATGAATCCGATGATTCTATTGAGTCTGAGATATCAATTTTAGTCTAGCGGCATAATTGAATTGTGTTCGTGGGGTTTCAGATGAGTTCCGAGGATCGATTTTAAATTTTGAAAAGTTATTGAGCTTGCTGGTATTTGGTGCATCGCACCAGCGACTCTTTATCTGCACCGACAAGATCAAGATTGCGGCCCAGACATCGCCCCAAGTGATGGATCAGTTGAGTCAGCACCGCTTCTGCGAACTTTGTTCCACAGTCGCAAAATCGCTTTTGCGGGAATTATCCACTTCTGTGCAGTTGGACCAAGCGGGGGTTAGCGCTCCTGCGGAAGATTTCCGCTGCAGCGAAGTTGCGCCTGTGGGTTTTGGTCGCCCCTGCGGTTTTGCTGTCGCAACGGATGGATCGCAATAACGAAGTCAACTAATTTTAGTGATTTTCGCCATTGCAGAGGGTTGGCCGCTACGGTGCCATCTCTGCTGCGGTAGATGTGTTGCGCTTGTAGAAATCACTGTTTCCTAAATAGTAAAAAAAAAATCACTTTATTTCTTTTCCACCTCATTTTTGAAGCTTAAGAACTCGATTTTGGGCTATTTTAAAGAGGATTTTTGAAATATCTCGGTTGGGTAAGCTTTGTATACCACCTTTATATATTTCTCAATAATTTTTTCATGATTTCACCTTCAAATCTTAATTTTTGAACTTAAAAATTTGGAATTTTTCGGTAAAGATAAGATTTGATAAATTAATGATTTCAAGCTTGATTTTAACTCTATTGTGATGAAATATCTTATTTTAACTCCTTAAGCTTTGGGTAAACAATTTTTTTAATAACATTTTAGTTTTTCTCTTGTGATCTCGGAGTTGACTTTTTAGACTCAGATTAGAACATTAACAATATGTGTATCATTAGACTCATGTTTATGTATAAAATTTGTTATTGATAGACTAGTGTCATTTGGAGGCTATTCGCAAAGGAAATGCTCTGGTGTGATCAAGTAAAGTCTTGTTGTTCAACTTCAAGGTAGGTTATGGCTTAACTTCCTTTAAACTTTGCTTGGATGGAGGTTTATTATATAAAACATGATATGGAATGAGTGACTTAGTAATTATCATAGTAATTGAGTTGAATTATATTATTGTGATGCCTGTGTGGGGACTTGTGTTGATCATGACAATAATGAGATGATTTATCATTGTGATCCCTGATTTGATGCTTATATTATTATGGTGATATGAGACTTGAATTCCTAATTTGATATTGAGGCTCATAGCCAATATTTATGGAATGATCATGATTATGAGATTTTGGATATAACAATTGCATCTGATTTCACTTTATTGTTGTGTTCATGCATATCCATACATCTCATGATTCATGGAAATAGTGAGTGATTTGATTTTTGAAAGACATAATTTTTGACACCCAATTTTGGCTCTCCGTGCTTAAAATTAACGTCTTCAGGTTTCCTGATCGTTAAAGAGCACAAAATACATTTTTTACACATTTTTCATGAAATATAATAATTTATTGATAATCATCCTTATTTTAGGAATTTTATCAATTTATTGATATATTTTATTTTCTCACAATTTATTGATAATTATCCTTTATTTGGTAAATATTAGGATTTTATCAATTTATTGTCATTATACAATTTTGACAATCGCAATATTTTTTACAGTCATCCGCACACGTACACAATACAAATACTACAATTTCAATTATTTAAAACACATTACATTTTATTTTATCTTTTTATCACATACCAATGCACACATTTTTTGTACATTATTTATATTCTCTAATACATTCCGCAAGCACAAGAGGTCGGAGCAATTAATTCTAATACGCAGAACAACGAATCAGTCAAGTCAAGGTCTTGTCATCTTTAATAAAAGTGACATTTGACATGACTGAATACGGCTATCGTCCTCTAGTTAATAACCTTGTGCATTGGTTAATAAATTGGGTCAAGTCAAGGTCCTGTCACATTTAATAAAGGTGACATTTGACATGACTGATTAGGGCTATCGTCCATCGGTTAATAAACTTTATACATTGGTTAATAGCGTAAATAATCCATCGAATAATCACTAAAAAATAAAAAAGATTAGTCTTTTATTTTTTGGACAAAGGGGGGTTTTATTTTATATTATAAAAGGGGGGCATTTTATTTTGGGGGGAAAAATATACACACACACACACGCTACAGACACACACACACCCACACCCCCCATCAGATATTCTCTCACTTTTCTCTCTGGTTGCTCTCTCCCCAACCCCCTTTTTCCGTTGTTGGCTCGCCGGAGGTGGTGACCGGCGAGCAGCCGCCACCAACGCCACTCCACCACCACACGGTCGGAACCTCTCCCTTGCTTTTCCCTTTCCCTCTCCCCCTGTTATATTTGTTACGCTGAAAACGGCCAGATCTGGCCGGAATCTCCATGTAGCAGGCGTTGCTCCGGCGAAAGCTGTTGAAGCAACGCCACGACCACCACTGCTTCATTTTTTCCGTCGAACTGAATTTTATTAGTTTTATATATTATGTGTTTGACTTGCACAGATCTGGCCGGAGTTGTTCATTCTCCAGCAAAACTCCATTTTTTCCGGTGATCGTTTACATGTTTCGGGCATTGCTTTTAATTTGTTTTCGCTACTTGTGTTGATATTTGTTTGCTGCTGGTTTTGTTGCTATTGTTGGACTGTTTTGCTGATTTTTATGTCATTTTTCACCCGGAAAATTTACTCCGGAGTTGGGTTTTTGCTCGGTACTGTTTAGCTAATTTTGAGGCTGTTTGGACGATTTTGTCCTTGCTCTTTACTATTTTCGATATTACACTGATATCGAACAAATACTACACTACATTGGCCAATGAAAAAACTCCCGTCGATTTTTGAGGCCTCCACAATAAAAAAGACGGATACATATATACATACGTAGCAAAAAAAATAAGTTTGGGCGATGACGAAATCTTGTTATTACAAGACGAAATAAAAAGTTTTATGATCCGCATCTTGGCGAGGTGATCTCGGGTGGCCAACCGATGCTTCGCAGCCATGGCGTATCTAAAACTTAATACAACTACATATCTGAGCCCATACTACAATAAAATTCTATTTTTCTTATATTTACATACATATATGTATTTCTTGACTTATTTTGGTAAATATTTATTTGCTATTAATATTTTTACTAAGTGTTTATACAGGTACGTGAGGATGCTTCCCGAAGACGATAATTAAAAGGAGTTTGAAGATCTCCCCAAAATTCATTGCTTTATTTATATCTTTGTAACTCTTGTAATTGTACAAAAACTAAAATATAGTGAAAACTTTACTTTTGGGGTGTCGGGTGGGAGTGTCCCTTTATTTACTTATCTATTTTACGCGCTTAGGCAAAACTTTAAGTCGTAAATACTTTTATAAACAAATTAATTTGACTTAGATACTTAAGTTAATTAATTCATATTTTTTACGTTACGCAAACATTAGGATGTCTTTTCTTTTCTTTTCCTTCTAATTAGTTTACCTAAACTTTACAAATAATCCTTTTACACATTCTTTTGTTAAAAACACTTTTAAATTTATATTCTTTTCTCATTCTTAAACTCATCTTCTCTTGCAAAAACGAAATAATATGTAACGAAAATGCAAGTCAATCAATATAAATCATTGTACAATCTTTTCGATACATTTTTTTTACATTATACACATATTTTACATTCCTTACTCAATATATTTATTCTTACATTATTTGTACTTAAATATATATTACTTATACATTTTTCATATATATATATATATATTTTGTAGTAGTATCTATTCTTTTATATTAACATATTTACATACTTTTTATACTGACATATTTACATACTTTTTATATTAAATATACATTCTTTTACACTCTTTTTTATACTTTCTTACATATAAATTTTCATACACACTAAATTTTCTCATACATATAAAAATACATTTTTTATACTCTTACGCACATATTTTAAAATTATTCTTTGCACTTGTATATATACATTTTTTACTGTTCATATTTATACTTTTTTTGATGTTTTACCTCCTCTCTCTTTAAAAATTAAGTTTAGTCGGGTACCACATTTGTGGATTTCGAAGGATGCCTAACACCTTCCCTTCGGAATAACTTGAACCCTTACCTAGAATCTCAAATGGTTTTTTTCGCAGATTAAAATGCGAGTCGTACATATCAATAATCAAAAAATAGGTTTCCTTATTTTCCTTAAAAATTAGGTGGGGACTCTGTACATAATTAAAATCTTTTAGAGTCCATAAGTTGTGTTTTATCTAACCTTGGTAAAAATAGGGCATGACAAAATGGCGACTCCGCTGGGGATGAGAAACCAGGTTCTAACCATCATAGACTCAATTTTTCAATTGAGGGAGGTATTTCCATTCACATTTTGATTATTTAATTTTTCAAATTATTTTTGCACACTATGAATTGTATATGTTATTTGTATTATACATATAAATTTTTGGTTTTTGCTTATACATAAATTCTTTATATTATTATTTGATTCATTATTTACTTTATATTGTAAATATGTGTTCGACATACTTCTACACATTATTTATTTAATTATCACATCGTTTCTATTGAGTCTTGGCCGTACACTATCACACACTGTGGTTCACGCGAGGAGTGTTTCGCGCTCCTCCAAAACTTCTTTGGATTCCTTAGCTTCAGAGTTAGTGCGTTCAAATTACTACGCATTTTCTCGCAGTTGTCCGAATATTCTTTATCAGCTTAGGTGAATCTACTCTTAGAATTCTTAGGCCGTTGTATATACGATCGCCACTTCAGTCGGATGAGTTTTTTATTCTTTATTTGTTATATATTTTTATTTGATACATGCTCTTTGTTTATTATATATTCTGCGTTTTTATTTTTGTGCATACTTTTTGGTTTATACATATATGTACACATGTCATCTTCGTCCTCGTCCATTTTGTCTGACGATTTTGGTTGACTTGTGTTGAGCCTGGGACCTTTTCAATCCCCCACATTCGTTCTCGATCTCTAAGATCATCCTTCACAATTTATCAATCTTTTTTATACCCAATGTCGATCTTTACGATCACTCTTTTGGATTTCATCATTCTTTTTCAAGAAATTTTCAATACAGCCTTGTACATTCTTTTCATCTTTATACCGTACCTTTTTCTTGTCCAAACTCACTCATAGCTTTACTTTTTTCAATACAATCGCTCAAAGTAATTATACAACTCACATACAACTAGGTATCAGTTCGAACTACGTTTTGACCTGATTCTTGTCCTGGCAAGATACGTAGGCAACCCTACATAAGGGTTCGGTCTTCCATTGTTTCAAAATAATTTCTTCAGGATTTTAACTGGGGCAAATTTTTGAAACAATTCAAATACCCTCTCCAAAGTCCTGTTGACAGTGCAAATCAACAGTTTTCCCTCAAATCCAAATCTCCCTGACATCAGTGTCAATATTGGCCTTACATTCAAACCTTCACTCGACTTTGATTCTAGAACATGGGACATAAGTTTCTTTTTCTCTCAAATCATCGTAGATTATGAAATGTGACATTTTGGCCTTCACTTTCAAAATCAAGAGTTCAACACTCTCCCCGTCATTCAATTCTTCTGACAGCGGCGAAGTAATATCAAATCTTTGCCATGCTTCTCTTTCTTAGTAATCTTTTTAGCGTATTACAGTAGTGACAAGGCTCTGTCTATGTTTTCACATCCACCATATACTGAGAAGGAAAGTCTTTTATTAAAATCGCGTTCTGAGGCTACTGCCTCTCGTCATTCCGCTATAGCGGACGGCCTTCCACTATGGCGGTAGCGCTATAGCGGAATAAATACCTCTATAGTGGAGTGACGTCAGCCCGGTCAATTTCCAAAAAACTGAAATTTTTCCGTCACGTCATCCCACTTAATGCAAAATATTTTTTAATCATTCTCAAATTTTTGTGATATCGTAATTTCTAAAATGACAAAGGATCCGATCGCTACATGAAAATATTTTTGAGATATTGTTATTATGATTATCGAATATTGTATAAATTCTATTTTATTGCCTTTGAGTCGATGAGTCTACCTTATCTACCATGGATGGGTCGGGATAGATGCCATCATAACCCTTGAAATTTTGGGTCATGACACTTATGAACAAAATGTTAATATGAGAATATTTTTGATAGTTTTGAAAAAGATCTACTTTGAACTTTTTAAATTTTTAAAATACATTGTGCTTTAATTTTATAAAACAATAGTTTTAGAAAACAAACACCCTTGTTTTCAGTTTTTACAATTTTCTTCCACGATTTTTCTACTCCTTACGGTTCATTTTATTTGTCATAGTTTTTTGCACGCCCCTTAACAAAATTGTTAAACTTAATGAGTTTTGATGATATACCTAATGAATTGAGCCAACTAAATGGTCGGCTAAGCACTTACTCGAAGTATGAAGCAAGTAATAAAAAGATATTGTCCAGTCTAGAATTCAGTCAAGGCAAGACTTGAAGAAAGAAGAATTTTGATGAAGCAAAGAAGTGTCATAGATTTTTGAGTCTAAGAAAAAGAAATATGAGATAAACTCATATACAAAGTTGGACTCCAAAGATGCACATAATTACATAAATGTAAAAGTTATGAGGTTGCCTCCATCTCAAACACTACTATGATACCGATCTTATCATGTTAGATGTTTGTGATCAATCGACTTGTTATCACGTTCAAGTATATATGTGCAGAACTACAGATCTCCATTGAATAAAGGTTACATACTTAAACTAAGAGCTAAAGGCTAAAGGCTAAACTCAAGCAAATAAGCAGGAGCATATTTTGAGAAAGTTTTTGACTTTCTATTCAAGTGCTACATGATATAAAAAATCGAATTGAAAAACTTGTTTCATGCTTAGGTATTTACAATCTTTAGGTCTAGAATTTTTGTATTAAAATTGTGATCGAGTTGTAACTATTTCAGATTTCTTCGAAGCAATTATTTAGGTATAAATAGTAGGAAAATTCAGCTTCAAGTTAAGGGTAACTTGAAGGAGATGCAACAATTTGTGTAGGTTATTGTAAAAAGAATTAAAATTAGTTCCTAAGCTGCAACACCAACTTTTAATCTAAATTTCGTTAAGGTTAGCGTGTTTTAGTGAATTTGGGACAAATCCTGCAAAGTTTTTCATCTTTGTGAGTCGGGAGTTTTTCATTAAAAAAAAATGTGTTATTACTTTACTACACTTTTCAATTCCACAACTTAATAGTAAGGAACAAATAAAGTAACTCAGTCCATCACTTAGCGAGAATCAAGCATAATCTAATTCACCCCTCTTATGTTATTAGGACGTGCAAAATATCAAAAATATTAATTAAAAAGGTAATTTAACTAAATCATTCTTATTAACTTGTTGATCTTAATTTAATACTTACTCTTTTTTCACCATATTATTATCTATCCATTTTTATTAAGGATAAAGATAGAAATTAGGGATAATTTCAGAGACCTCCCCTCAGGTTTAACCTTATAACACTAACTTTCCTTGAGGTTTCAGATATTACATTCACCTCCCTTATTTTAGATTTTTTATAACGAAATTTATTTTAATGATAAAAATTACCTAATGTTCCAAAATTACTCTTCAGTAGCTAATTATTTTTGCTCATACAATTGAATTTGAATCAAATGATAAAACAATTTGAATTTGGGAAAAACATTAGGAGAACGTTAAAAAGAGTTTTGAAAAGAAAAATATATTAACATTAAATATTTTAAATTTATTCATTCCGTAAAATTTGGTAACGGATTTTTTTAAAAATTTATTCAGTAGGGATAATATAAACCCCCAACATGGCTAATAGACAATAAAATAATCACTTACCAAAATTTTACTGAATATGAATAAATTTAAAATATTAAAATGTTAATATCTTTTTCTTTTCAAAATTCTTTTTAACAGTAAAATTTTTGTAACTGATTATTTTTAAAATTTATTCATAGGGATAATATAAACACCCAAGCATAGCAAATATGAACAATAAAATAATCACTTACCAAAATTTTACTGAATATGAATAAGTTTAAAATATTTAATGTTAATCTCTTTTTTTTTCAAAATTCTTTTTAACATTCTCCTAATATTTTGCCCAAATTCAAATAGTTTTATCATTTAATTCAAATTCAATTATATGAGCAAAAATAATCCGATGTTAATATATTTTTCTTTTCAAAACTCTTTTTAATGTTCTCCTAATATTTTACCCAAATTTAAATTTTATCATTTGATTCAAATTCAATGGTATGAGCAAAAATAATCAGCTATCAAAGGGTAACTTTGGAATATTAGATAATTTTTATCACCGTTACAAAAAATTCAAAATAAGGGAGGTGGGTGTAATATATAAAACCTCAAGGGAAGTTAGTGTTATAAGGTTAAACCTGATGGGAGGTTTCTGAAATTATACCTAGAAATTAATAATTAATTATATTTTAATTTTTTTAAAATAAAATTTATTTTGAACCAACTATTTTTAATAAGCACGATAATTAAAATGGATCAGAGGGAGTAATTGATATGGGGCTATATTTCGTGGATAGTAGGTATCGCGGAAAAAAAGGAAACAAGATACTCTCTCCGATCCATTTAGTTATGATAATTACTATAAATAATTGATCTTATTTGTTTTTGCTTCAACAAATATGAAACAGAAATTAATTTAGGCTTATTATTTTTGGACAAACTTTAATGGATCATTGATATCCTGTTCTCCTTTGCTGTGCGAAGAAGTTTCCAATCAACATTATCCTATCTTTTCTGTGTAACATTTTTTCTTATTTTAATTGGTGAGCAAATTGTGGATTTATTAATTAAGTTGCATTATGAGAAATAATCCTGTTCAAGGAACATATGGAATATGAAAAAGTATAGTCTAGATAATTATGTGATTGCTTACTCTTTATGATCATTGGAATTAAATGGCGGGTAAACAAAAGTTTGTTTATTGATTTTATAAGGCCTTGTTTGGCTATGAAAATTAAAAAAAAAAATTAAAATTTTTAAATTTGAAGTTGTGTTTAACCATAGTTTTTACAATAAAATTATCTAGAATTTAAATATATTTTCTAAAAAAGCATAAAATATGATTTAAAAATAAAATATAATTTAAATGAGTTTATTTTATTAAAATAAAAAAAATGGATATTTTTCAAAAAAAAATAAAAAAGCGAAAATAGTAAAAACAGGTCTTGAGCTGTTTTCACTTTTCCAAATATAACTTGAAGTTGTAATTGAAATTTTTATGGCTAAACAAATAATTTTTGAATAAACTAAAATAATTTTTCAAAAAAAAGTGAATTTTTTTTAAACCAAACACCCACTAAATAAAGTATTTTTTTTAATTTTCATGGCCAAATACCTACTAAGTGTCGATAACCTCAAATGATTTAATTTCAGAAAAAAGAAAGAGCGAAAATGTAACCAAAAAAAAAAAAAGATATCACTATTCACTAGTAACTAACCAGTCAAATGCAAGGTAACAGATATCCTTGTAGATATAAAAAAGAATTACTTGATTTAAGTGGGCATATGCAAGACGAACTAAATTCGATGTTCTTTAAACTCTGTAATCTGTTAAAGTTTTTCTCATAGGTATTTTATCCTAAATTCTAACTCACACATATAAAAAAGGGTACATATATATTCCCTTAAAAAAAACATATCGAATATCCCATAAACTCTTGAGTATTCACCAAGAAATCAAGACATGATCAAATACTATATATATTTCTCAAAGTTAAAGTGGTCGAGAGACGTTTTTCGTAGAATCAACTCAAAATATTATCCAACTTTCTTAGCGATTAAATACATTAAAAGGAGGTCCTCGAACATCATTCTATGTTCGAAAAATACACTACTAATAATTTTCAAATTACAAAAATTATTTAAAAGTGAAAAATCAAGAGAACATAAAAATTATACTCATTAATCAATTAATAATTTTTTGCAAGCAATCCTATTGGCCTTTCACATCTGAAAGTTGGACACTAATAAAAAAAATCCCAAAACGCCGCAAGTGATCATAAAGTAAAGCAAACCAAAGTTGGCTAGGCTAATTAAGATTTCACATACATGGTGGATCAAAAGATTTGATGGAAAATATTTTATTTATAAAAATAATTTTTCATCACTGCTTGAAAATATGTGATAGAGCACTCTTATTTATAATATTAGAAAGTTAAATTAATCTAAAGTTATAAAATTTATTTCAATATGAATTAGGAGAAATAAATTCTAACTAGACGTGAATTAAATAAATTTAATTTTTTACTTATTCCAACCAGATTAAAGGAAAAAGAGAGAAAAAGGGAAGAAAAAGAAATGATGAGAAAAGAATGTGGCACGCCTGTTAGTGTGAAATAATCCATCATTACTTTTTATATATTATCTCTTCATTTCTTTTGCCTTTTCTTGTTTTTAAATGATGCCAATCTTGTAATGCATTCGTGTTCCATATTCAATGTGAAAAAGGTTGTGGACTAGAATTTTTATCACCTATATTGATTATCGTGGAGTGATACGTAATTTTTTATTTTTGATAAGAGATTTCGATCGAGTTCAACTAAGTCTAATATATATGAATTTATTAACAATAAGGATTGTGATGAAATGATAAGTATTCTTCGTTCTTAATCAGAAAATTTGAATTCACATCCTGAATATGTAACTGCATTTGTTAGGGAACCTTAACTCCTCAATGAGTGATTTTTCGACAGATTTAGATTTATTCGTATTCCAATACGATAATGAACAACTAGTGGATCCCCAAACTTCTTTTTATTGGTTTGAAAAGATGAAATCGGAATGAGTATTTGAGTCTTTTATGAGAATTCATTCATATACAATTGGTGTATCCTTTTATTGCAAATGAATGGTTGAATATAGTTTGCTTGAAGGTGAAGCATGTGTAATCATGAAATCTTTTTATACTTAGCTTTTTACATAGAATTTGCTAAAAAAAAATATCCTCTAAGCACCTTTTGATAATAATTCATGTTGATGCTTAATTAATCCTCATGATTATTGAAATTTATATAGAATCAATTTATAATTACACTACTAACAAAGACGTAGCATAGGTTAGCTGCATGGAGTAATTAATGCACATTGATAAATATAACCCCCTATAACAAATTAAATTATACTAACAATTTTTTTTACATCTATTAATGTATACAATTTAAAATAAACATAAATGAAGGTTGTGTAAACATAGTTTTTGTTTTATATTAATTAGCTAATTAGTTTTTCTTTTCTTCAGTGAAAAAGTTACAGCTTAAACAACGAATAATGTTTTTCCCATAAGATTACCTTAAAGAACATATTGCACAACATTTAGAGGTCTTTGTAGCTGATTAGAGTTATATAGGTATTAGAAATGCAGAAATTAGTTACAGGGTAATTTAAGTATTATTTTTATGCAAGTATTATAGTAATGCAGGATTTAGTTATATATGTATCAATTATTCCACTTTCATATATATATATATATATATATATATATATATATATATATATATATATATATATATATATTAGTCACGTATATTTCTAAATTATATGTTTACATTCATTGTCCTTTCTTCCCCCTTTTCTTATTTAATAAAAGCCCACTGGGCACCTTTTAATGGAAAAAATTAATTTCTAAATTGTAAATCAAACATTATAATAATTTTATACATGAATAATTTATCACTTACTCGGCTACCAAACATAATATTATTTATACAGAATTTAATATCGGTATAACTCACCTCTAACCCAGCTACCAAATAACCTCTTAGGGGTTGTTTCGTGTGAGGTATAAGGTATAATATTTAGTCCCGGGATAAAATGCAGAATAATTTTATTCTGTGTTTGGTTGAAGGTATTAGTTAGTCCCGAAATTATTTATTCCACTATTTTATATTATAGTGATGAAAAAAATTATTTCATATATATGGTAGAATAACTAATCCCAAAATAACTAATTACAAAAATAATTATCCCGAAATAACTTGTTCCCAATCAAACAAGATCTTAGTACATAATCTTGTTCCCACCCACCCCCACCATATATACTTGAGTACATGTAAAGCCAAAAAAATGAAGGTATTTGGTTGAGAGAAACTTAAAAACAGGGAAATTCTTAAGACAAAATTATTTAGAAATACGAGTTGATTGATTGATTGGATGGTAAGTTTCCTTTGAGTGGGGATTTGAAAATTAAATTAAAATTTCTATAGGCTCCAAGTTATTCACTCATCAGTATTTTTATTTTTTTTTTGGCCCCGGGAGTTTCTAATTTTTGTGCTTTTGATAATTCAAATTCGCAATTTTAAAATTAAAAGTGAGAGGTATTTATCATTCAAGTAATTTTTTTTCTCTAATCAATAATATATTTTAGACTCTAATTTTTTTCACTCTCTCATCAAGCGTATTCAACGTTGTGAACTCGATTAAAAGCTCATTGACTGCAATTAAAAAGTTTTAAAGTTTTAATTTGAAAATGGGTTTTACAAAATTGTTATTTGTTTGGATTGAGTGGTGTTGCAAACACTTTGGAGTTTATATGTCAATTTTAAGGTAGTTTTAGTGAAGATTAGAATTGATTTTGATTAAAATTTCATATTGAAACTCGAAGAGAAAAATAACAATAAGTTATATGTATTTTGCATGTGGGGTTTATATACTTTTCATGTGAGGTTTATATCCAATGTATCGATGTATATACAGTAACATACATATAATATACAAAATACATACAATAACATAAGGGTAACTTAAATAAAATCCATATTTTTAGAACTCCATTACTCTTTAAGACATTAATTTACTTAATTATATTTTTTATCATTTTTCATACTTCGGATACATGAATATTTCATGTTGATTGTATGTATCTCAGATACATGGACAACTAATTATGGAAATTTTAATTAATCAAATTCCTTAATATAAGGCAAAAATCAAGACATGTATATGTGTTTAATTAATTTTATTTTTTCACTTTTTAAAAATAATAAATTCATTAATTTCATTAATATAAGACGGAAACATGTATATCTTGGTTATATAATTTGATTACTTTTCATCTAATATATCATTTTATATGTATCTAGTATTAATTTTACATATATTTTAATATGTATCGATTATTAATTTCATGTATATGTTTATATGTACCTAGTATGAATTTCATGTATTTATTTGTATGTATCTAATATTAATTTTATATATATATTCTTATATGTATCTAGTATTAATTTGATGTATCAAGTACCAATTTCATATATTATATCCAAAATTGAAAATACAGTAAATCAGTATTAATTTGATGTATCCAATATAATAATGAATTGATGTATCCAGTACTAATTTCATACACTATATCTAAAATACATGTATCCATAATCAACTTAATCTAGTGTATCCAATATTAATTTGACGTATCCAATATAAATTTCATACAGTGAATCCAAACTACATTTATCTAGTATCAAATTGCCCCATTGAAACTTTTGATACATGTATTTGTGCATAGATAAGAAGAAGAAGAAGAAGAAACACAAATCTGACAGAGATACATTCGTATGTACAAGAACAAACACTAAGTTTCATATTCAATATGAATTGGTAGACTATGATACATGGGTACGCGGGTACATTCATCCTTCTCCTTACCACCCTATGGCACCCGCCACACTACGGCACCCACCATATAGACTATCTTCATAAACAACATGAAATTCTGGCAAAGAAACAGAAATATCACAAGACGAAACTTATCAAACAGTAACAACCATGAAAATAAAACAATATAGATCTGCCAGAGTAAGTGTTTTAACCAGCAAAAAAATCACAAAAAATATAAACTCCGATTAGATCTGAAAATAGGCACAGAGAAGATGGAGTTTTTCGGGCAGATCTGGGACTTCGTTGTTCATTATATGACGGAGGTCGTGCTTTCGTGAAGTTGATGAGAGGGGAACAATGGGAGAAAATCAATTAATCGTGAAAATCTTATTTTGAATTTAAATTTGGGAGTTGGCGTGATATTATGTGGAAGAAGGGGGATATGGAGATGGTGTGATTTGGGTGATGTATCTGAGGGAAAGAAGGGGGGGGGGGGTTTGTTAATATATGAGATATTAAGTAATTAAAATAAAATAGTATTAATTTCAATAAATATGATAAGAAGGTATGTTTCTTTAGGTAGTTTTTTCATAACATAATTATATGTTTTTTGTATGACAATGTTATATTTTTACGGGATTATATGTTTTTTTTTTGGCACAAAAAATTGGAAACCTATAGTATATAGTTGCTTATTAAAATAATAATCAATATATATATATATATATATATATATATATATATATCTTTATATTTAATTAGCAAATATAATTTATTTTGACCAACCAACCAAATATGTAACTTATCCTAAGAATTTCATAGGATATCCTATTTGATGGCCCCTATTTAATCTACACACATGTTTTAAAAATATTTAATTGATATCGAGTATTAAATAACTTCAGATAGAATTGTTTGCTTCTTCTCCACTTCTTCTTCCTCCTTCTCCTCCTCCTTTCTAATTGTTGTATAATAGCATTTTTTGAATTTATCAATTAAAATATAATGCTTTAAAGATCTTTTAAATATAAAAAGTGAGTTTAAATCAAATGAGTCTTGAAATAATGGCAAATCACCACTATTTAAAGATGAGTTTGTTAGATTTGTTGTTATTTTGACAAATTAATGCTTGAGCTTGTTCTTTATGAATATGAAACTTATATTTCAAAACTTAAGCTTATTTGGAATAAATTTTGGTGTTAAATTGTTAAAATTCAAAGAACGGTTTTTTTCTGGCAACAAAATTTAGACACGCATAACTAAAATTTTAGCCAATTTTTACATATGGTTGAAAGTGCAAGCATACATAAAAAATTGAAACACACATGACTGAAATTTTTGTCAATTTAGTTTTTCATCGATTTTGATTGGGTACACTTATATAAAGACAATTTTGGGCTTCAATTGCTAAATCTATTCTTAAACTTTTGAATCGATCATTTGTCTCGTGGACAAAACTTCAAGTTCGTCTTGGAGGACGGTGATTAGGCATGATATGGAGCAGTTACAGCTTACTGAGTATATGACCCTAGATAGGAAGGTGTGGAGGACGCGAATTAGGGTAGACGGTTAGTAGGTAGGGGTGCGCGGGAAAACTACACAAATTGGACCCAATTGTGAAACTATTTATCCAAAATAGACCCAACCCAAAGTATTTACCCTTAATAGACCTTCAACCCAAACTAATTACCTACTTGCCAACTTTCATTTTTTTTATTTCGCGCATGATGTCAGCATGACATCAGCATCACTATCTTGAATTAATCCTTTATGATACTCTGTCGGTATATTGATACTCTATCGGTATCATATAGGACTGAGCTGAATCTTCTATGATACTCTATCGGTATATTGATACTCTGTCGGTATCATATAGGACTGAGCTTAATCCTTTGTGATACTCCATCGGTATATTGATACCATGTCGGTATCATATAGGAGTGAGCTTTTTTTAAGAAATAAATAAAAAATAGTTAAGAGAAAATTATTAAAGTCACAAACTTATTTATTGAACTCAAAATTAGTAAAAATATATTTTTATAATTTTTTTTCTCTTTTTGCAAATTAAAAAAAAATTGTATCTAAATTATGATTCTTTTTTTAACTGTTTTTAAATTAAAATATTGAAGAACTGAAACATACCTCAACGATACCATGACAGTATATAGATATACTGTAATGGTATCATGGATAATTGAGTAATTTCATCGAAGGCCTGAAGCAAACCTCAATGAAACATTGTTCAGTTACTCTTTGATACCATCAGAGTATATTATACTTTGATGGTATCAAGGAGGAAGAAGTAGTCCTTCACTGAAGTCACTGTCCAGTTAATCTTTGATATCATCAGAGTACAGTTAATCTTTGATATCATCAGAGTATATATATACTGTGATGATATCAAAGAGGGAAAAAAGGGTGGACGCTGACGTCAGCATGATCTCAGCCCACATTTTTCTTTTTTTAAATAAATGCAGTTTTAGGATAAAAGGGGTATGAAAGTAATGGGGCATTTGAGGGTAAATAGTTTTCTTTTTGGGAGTATAAGTGTTATTTTCCCTTTTGTAGTGCTACGCCTGTTCTGTCTTGTTTTTGGTATTTTGGGCATGTTTGTTGTTTTGAGTTGGTCGATTGTAGTATTATTTTGTGGTAATCTTGTTTCTGTTGATATCTGTTGTTTTGGTGCTACCTATTGTTTCTTGTTCTTATACTATGTCAGTTTATAAACTGTTTTTACTTTGAGCCAGGGGTCTACTGGAAATAGCCTCTCTACCTCACTCTAAAGTAGTGGTACGGACTGCGTACGCTCTACCATCCTCAAACCCCACCGTGTGGGAATATACCAAGTATATTGTTGTTGTATCTTTTGAAGGCCAAAAAAAAATCCAACTTTTTGGAGGAAGCTAATAAACGTAAACCACACAATCAGAGTATATGCCCAATAATTGATAGATATTTCTCTCTCTAGAAAGGGATTCTTTTTTCCATCTAGCCAAATTGATCATCAAAATCTACTAGTGCTTAAGGCAATAATCCACCTTCATATTATCGCACTTGGCCAAAGCTTCTTAGATTGTACTATTGAGTAACTACATAGTTGTTAATTACTCTGAGTGGCAAATTCAGAATTTAGAATTCACACATTCTATTCTAGATCCGCCACTGCCTGCTACATTATAATGGCAAATCCTCAACCTCATGTAGTCATGTTACCTTTCCCTGCACAAGGTGTTATCAAACCAATGCTTATGTTGGCTGAGCTTCTCTGCCACGCTGGTTTTCGAATCTCCTTGGTAAACACAGACCACATTCACAACATCATGCTTGAAAACATTGACAAATCATCATTCTCAAGTCAATTCCCCGCGGGTTTTCACTTTTTGTCCATACCTGATGGACTGCCGCCAGAACATCCTCGCGGTATTCTATCAATGATGGACTTAATTACTTCTATTAATTCCGTGTTTAAAATCATGTTTAGAGATTTAATCATCTCTTTGTTGAAACGGAACGGAGATGATATAGAAGACAGAGAGACGTGGCGAGCACCGTGTTGTATTATTGCTGAAGGGATTATGTCTTTGGCCATTGATGTTGGACAAGAGCTTGACATACATGTCATTACTTTTCGCACTTACAGCGCTACTTGTACTTGGGTTTACTTTCATCTGGAAAAGCTTAATGAACGAAGGGAAATCCCTGTGCTCGAAGGTAAAAAAAATCAATTCCATATTCTAGTACTTAGCTGTGTTTTGGTCATAGATTTTGAACGTGAAATTTGAGTCTGCCTGTGCCCCGCACTTTAGTGCCCCTTTAGGTGTGTTTTTTACGATTAAACTCAAACAACAATATTGTGCTGTTTTTTCAGGAGATGAAGACATAGATCGTCGAGTAACTTGTATCCCCGAGTTGGAAAAAGTTTTGAGGAGACGAGATCTTCCAAGTATCTGTAGATATGAAGTTGATCATCCGATCTTGAAATTTTTCATGGAACAAACTTCAAAAATGAGAAAGGCCTCTGCCTTAATACTCAACACTTTTGAAGACCTTGAAGCCCCTATTATAAGACACCTTCATTCAATTTATTCCAACGTCTACACTATTGGTCCACTTCCATCTCTCTTGAAATCTCGAATGGCCGATTCACCGGTCGCTGCATCATCGACTGGTAGCAGCTTGAGGCAAGAAGATAGAACTTGCCTCGCATGGTTGGACGGACAACTTGAGAAATCTGTAATATATGTTAGCTTTGGAAGTGTAGTTGTGATGTCCCATGGCCAAATCTTGGAATTTTGGCATGGTTTGGTTAATAGTGGGAAACCATTTCTATGGGTCATTAGACCAGACTTGGTTCTTGGTGATCATGGGCCTAATGGGCTTCCAGAGGAGATTACGTCGTTTTCGACTAATGAAAGGGGTTACATCGTGAGTTGGGCTCCACAAGAGTTAGTTTTGGCCCATTGTGCAGTGGGAGGGTTCTTGACTCACAGCGGATGGAACTCGACTTTGGAAAGTATCACAGCTGGTTTGCCCATGATATGTTGGCCCCTTATTGCGGATCAAAAAGTGAACAGTAGGTGTGTGAGTGACATATGGAGAGTTGGAGTTGATATGAAGGATACATGTGATAGAACAACGGTTGAGAAATTGGTTAGAGTTATAATGGAAGATAAGGATGAAGAGATAACAAAATCAACTACCAAGTTTGCTAATCTGGCCCAAAAGAGTGTTATGGAAGGTGGATCCTCGTTTAGTAATATTAACAAATTAATTGAAGACATAAGATCAATCCAGTCCAAGAAAGATCACTGCAAAACCAAGTAAGGAGTCACTAGTCTTTTATGGAGAGGTGGTACAATACATTTCAAGTTACTATGTGTAATATTATTTTTCGTGTATAATATTAAGTATATGGTTAGGCAATCGACTAAGAGATTATCCGCTAGTTTTCGGTTTCATCTATTAAGACATAACATATCCTGAATAGTAAGACTAGAGGTGTGAATTAATGTCATTTCCTGAATACTTTTGCCTCCCTACAATGCCTCAGTCTTTTTTTATTGTAACTTTTTTAGACAAAAGAAAAAACATTGACTATCCGAAAAATCAACTCTACTAAATTCTGTTAAAGCCAACTCACAATATAGCGTTGGAGTCTCTTCAAATGCCTTGAAAAATAAGAAAAATTCGAGTCCCAAAGTCGTGAATATTTTACAAACAAGCAACTTTTATTTATTGCTTACAAAGCACTTAATTACAACATTATAACCAAATACTCATATCTCAAATCAAGAAAATAAGAAAACACCACTCAAACCCCAATTATTAAGTAAAAAGACAAAAGACAACATTAATTAATTAGCCAGTAATCTCAATAGTTTTGACCTCAGATTTCTTAATCTCCTTCTTAGGAATTGTGACAGTAAGAACCCCATTTTCCATACAAGCCTTCACCTCATCAATCTTAACATTTTCAGGTAACCAGAACCTTCTACAAAACTTGCCACTTGGCCTCTCTACACGTCTCCACGTCTCATTCTCCTTCTTCTCATCTTGATCTTTGTCAGCACCCCTAATCTCACCACTAATTTGCAAGACCTTTCCTTGTTCAACTTCAACTTTAATCTCCTCTTTGTTTAATCCAGGAAGATCAACTTTGAACACATGAGCTTCTTGAGTTTCTTTCCAATCGACTCGTGGGTTGGCATATTTAGAGGTTTCATCATCATGAGTTGAACCAATTAGGCTAAGGGGTTGAAAAATATTGTCTAGCAATTGAGGAATTAGTGCCATTTTTTTGAAATTGAAAGTGAAATGAAGTAATTAAGAAGATGCCAAATTGAATCACTTTGTTGGAATATTTTGTATTGACATTGTTATTTATAGGGATTTTTTTGGGATGGCAATGGAAATTTCGAGGGGGTTCTACATCATCTGCGTTACATTTTTTGGCGTGGCATCTATAAGTGCTTTCTACTTTCTAGAGGAATGTAATGTCTCCTCTCGTTATTACTTTCTCAGTCCTATATTAGTTGATTATTTTATTAAAAAATAGTTATTTCATATTAATTATTTATTTTATTAAAATAAAAAAATATTAATTAATCTTTTTTATATTTTTATGTGTGTAAAGAAAAAGTGGTTGACTGAGAGAATATTATGTTAGACAGAATTAAAAGTATGTTAACAAAAATTGTAAATTTATAAAACATTTCTGTCGAATTATCCAGAACCCTCTTCCTTCCTATCAAAATTTAATTTAATTGAAGAACATCCTAGATCACACTTGAATTGCACAAGTTTCTTTATAAATAGCACTGCATCTTGCATCTTGCATCAATCATCATCATAAGCAACAATAGGTCATCAGACAAATCAAACGCTACAATCCAAGCCAAATACATCCTCTGTTTTATTAACTTTAAGAGATTATTTTGTTTTATTGTTATTTCATTGTCACTTTGTAAGATTTTTCTTATTTTCACAAAATAATTTCTTATCGAATGAGCATTTAACTTCATTTATCAAGCTAATGAAATGTGATTGGCACTCAACCCCAATACGATATTAATTGAGCATACTGAAATTGTTTAATTGTGCATAATGAAGTTGAATTAAGTGCTGATAAGCAAGTGAAAGATTTTAGACCCGCCTATGTGGTATGTCTCAAAAGCCTCCATTCATATTTATCTTTTATCTCATTTTTTTGAATTTTTTTTCAAGATTTATATAATAAGCTTTAAAAAGAATACTAAAAGTCGCCTCATTTGAGGAGAAAAAAACTGTCATTTTTTTACTACCATTTATTTCTTTCCTCATTGTTTGTCTTATTATATTCCACACAAATTAAAACTCTTAAAGTTATTTTATGTTTCCACATTAATATATGTTACATTAATTAATTTCATTATGGTACCTTTTTTATTTGTATAAGCATGACAAATTTTGGCAGCAAACAATTAGAAATTTTGAGCAAGGGAAGAAATTTTGGCAGCAAGCAATTGGAAATTTCGAGCAAGGAAAGATGATCATCCATAGCAAAGGAATTTGGAGCAAGAAAATTTATAAGTTCAAACAAGCTAAGGTACTTATAAAAATAATTTGATTTATTCTTTTACATTTTATATTACACCTAATATATTAAGACAATCATTTGTTTCACTTTTGTGTTATATTAGATACATAATTTATTTGTTATTTGAATTATAATGATTGTGAAGGCACCGTTCAAAAATTGAAGTAGTCTTTTATTACCACCATTAGTTTATCTTTTTCTTTTTTCTCAACACGTATTAAAATTTGTGCTTTTGATACGTCTTTGAAGTCTTTATTGCTTGAATTAATTTAACAAATTAAAATATCATTTGTGTATTGCATGTTACGGGCGCTTCTATTTTTCTTTTATATATTTTTTGACGTTTTATTAATTTTAGGTGTGCCATTTTTTGCAGATTAATTTTGCTAGATTTAGATTATCGTATTTTTAAAGATATTATTGAAATTGATATTTTTGAAGCAACTGTGTTTTCGAGGATTTTTCAACTATATTATAAGGAATGGTAATTGATACATGATTACCTATTGAAAGGAGTTTTTGTTGTAAGGAAATAAAATACAAACTTGTCTACAAGTTTGATTCCACGGTCAAAAAAAGTTAAAAATTATTCTTTCACCTTTATTTTCTTTTTCATTTTACCTTCTTTAATTTTGTGTTCCTTAATTATGAGGTAGTGATTAAACTTTCTGTCTTTATAAAATAAAATCGAGTTTTGATCAATTTGTTGTGACCAAAAATCTTGATTGATTCTTACTATGAATTTTGATCAATTTGTTGCGACTTCTAGAGTTTTTTTTTTACATAGGTAATGGTTAAAAAAAAATTGAAAATCAATCAATATATATATAAATAAGAGGATCTTCAACCCGGTGATGTGGCACTCTTTATAGTCAAGAAAAATATTTATCTTTTTTAATCTTTTTTCTCATTTTTTTTTAATTATTTGTTTTAAAAAATCATCTCATTAATTTATACTTCTTCAATTGCATAAATTATGTTCTTAGTTAATATTAGTAATTTTCATAACACTCAAGTCTTTCATGTTCATAACCCTCAATTATTTAATGTACAAGTCTAGGACACCTTAAAACCACACTAATAAAAATCTATTTAGAGCTACATATGGTGATTATCCTATTTTTATTTCTCCTTATTCTTTCTTTTTTGTCTTTTTGGTTGTCCATCTTTTGACTTTTTTTATCTGATTTTGCAAATTGCGATAAAAGTCTTCCATTAATTAAATAACAAAGTGAATATGAGGTGGTGGGTAATTAGTGGTAAATCATAACATTAGTGGTTATATAAGTTACAAAAACTAATGACACCATTTTCTTGTCAATTTACACCCACTAATATATAAATTTTAAATATTTTAATTTAATAATAAAATGTATAAATACCAATAAAAAAAATTTGGATCAAAAAAGGATGGATACGCCAGGTCATATATGATCGTACAAGATTCTGACCATTACATAGATAGGCTCTGATACCACAAGTTAAAAAATGAGCCCTTAAAAGAATTAATAATTATTATTTTTTAATTTCATAAAACTCACAGATTCATAAAGATCGATGAAAACTCTGATACCACTGTTAATGAATTGAAGAAAACAAAAGAAAAAATTAAAGAGAAAGAATCATGTCACAAGGACCATGTTCAGGGGCGGAGCTAGGTGATGCCCAGGGGGTTCACCCGAACCCCCTTCGTCGAAAAATTATACTATATACGTAAGGTCAAATTCTGATTTTATGAGTATATATATTAAAATGACCCCCCTGAAAATAAATTAGAAGCCTAGTTCAGTGGTTAATGGGGTTCACTAATAGCCCCCACGTCCTGGGTTTAAGTCCCTTCTGCTGCAGTTTTTTCATCTTTGTTTATGCTTTGGAAAGACCATAGGCCATAGCAAAGCTTCTTTGAAATGGGCTCAGCTTTAGGGCTTGGATCTTTATTGTTCTTTCATTTTTATTATTTTTCTCTTTTATGCTATTTCTCCATTTCAATTTTATTAAGCACATATCTTTTATTTTTGTCTTTTATTCTTTTTATTTCTATCACTCATTTTGTTTCTACGTAATTCTTTTTTTTTGTATTAATTCGAAGAAACTCTTTTTAAAAATGACGAATTGTTATTAAATTTGAAATTGAGATAGAAAAAATATTTTCTTAAAATAAGGTAAATTAAATTTAAAAGTCGTGAATATCCTTTTAACAATATCTATTTAATTAAATTTTCTTTCTTTCATTTCATAGTATATCTTTTCTGTTTTTTTCAATTATATTCTAGATAGATGGAAACTAAACTAAACTTATTTGATTTATTCATCATTTATCTTTTTTACAAATGATGAACCTAGTAAATTGAACTAAAAAAAGAGCGATACCATTTATTTATCTTCTGAATATGCATTATAATATTAGTAACTCAATTCTTACACTTTTTTAGAGAATCTTGACGATTTTCAAAGTAACATATGATTGAATAGACACTAACTCGAATTTTTAAAAAAAGTTAAAAAAGAAAACATAAGAAATTTTAAGAAGGCTCGATGGAGCAGGGTAAAAGTAGGAAGAAATGCTAAACATGCTATTACAAGGTAAGTTAAATTTTGTGGGTTAAGGTTAATCTTTTTATTTTCTGTCTCGCTACGTTTTTCATCCTGTAATTTTCTGTGTTTGCTTCTTTATACTTTGAACCCCTTTGACGAAAATTCTGGCTCCGCCACTGACCATGTTGCAAGCACCATGTCACAAGGACCATGTCGCAAGCACCATGTCACGAAGACCATGTCGCAAGGACCATGTCACAAGGACTATGCTACGAGGATCATGTCACAAGGACAAGGATCATGCTACAAGGATCATCATATTCAATTGCCGCAGGTGTATGTTCATTGCAAAGATCATATTGCCCTCTTCGACTAATTTCGAAGAAGTGATATCTAAGGCCGTCTCTAAGTCGTATTTGATGCACAAAATCGACTCGAAAGCATTTATATTCATTATCACGTGAAGACGGTGGAGTCTGACATCAAAAAATATTTGATATCACGCAGAGACGATGAAATCTGGTGTTGAAAGCATTTAAATTTATTATCGCGTGAAGACAGTGCAGTCTGACGTCGAAGATATCCGTGCATTCATATCTATTATCACACAGAGATGATAGAGTGTGATGTTGAAAGCATTTATATTCCTTATCGCGTGAAGACGATGGAGTCTCCATAATATTGAATATCATAATTTTAATTAGTAAAAAAAAATTAATATAAAAAATAATTTCATATTAGTTCAATTTCAGTGCATTAGTTATTTAATTAAATTAATTAAAATGAATTTTTAAATATTTCATTAGAAACACTTACCCGCAAAAATTTTGAGCTAAATTTAATATAAATAATTATTAATATGGCTATTTTACCATAATATCCCTATTAATTGATGGTTATTATTAGGGGTGTACATGAACCGGGTTGGTTCGGTTTTTTTAAAAACTAAACCAAACCATTATTGTCGGGTTATTAAATTTATAAATCAAATCAAATCAATAAAAGTCGGGTTTTTTAACCTCGGGCTTTTTCGGGTTATTTTAGTTTCCTCGGATTTTTTGGGTTATTTCGATTTTTTTTTTTGGTAAAGTCTTCATATAAACATATAATTAACTTGTGCATTAAATATTTCTTTAGTCCTAGAAAAATACAACTATCTAAGGTATTTCTTATAAATAAAAATAACACAATATATAAATGAGTGATGACATTAATAAAATATTCAACCAAAAAATAATAAAATCCCATAGAATAAATATTGCATATTAATAAGCCATTATAAAAATAATCATAATTTAAAAGTATCAAGTCATACTAAAATAAGTCTAATAAGTATTAACTACATAAACCTGAATCATTTGCTGAAGCCTCCAATCATTCTTGCTGGAGAGTGACTAAATATTAAACAAAAAATAAAATAAGTTTTTGTATTTATGCAAAATTAATGAATAGATATCTAACATGATTGTCATTCCTAGTGTTGAATTGAATATTTTTTTGTTAACATTAGTATTGATTTGAGTTTTATTTGAGTTACTAATATCTATGGGTTATAAAAAACTTATTGGACCATTTAAAATTTCAACTTTAAACTTGAAATAATATGTTGAAAGATAAAAACTATGAAAAATTTAAGAAATATTTATAAATTACATCACAATAAATATTTTTATGTATAAAATATTTTTAAAAATGGTATAAATATGTAATATCGGTTGGTTCGGTTCGATTTATTTTTTTCAGTTAAAACCAAATCAAATCAATTATAGTCGGGTTTTTTTTTCCAACACCAAACCAAGTCAAACCAAATCACTAGTCAGATTTTTCTTGCGGTTCGATTTGATTTATGGTTTGGTTCGATTTGCGGTTCGATTTTGTTCATCCCTAATTATTATGGTGTTTTGAAATTAGTTTAGAGAATAAATAATTAATGCTAAGGGTAAAATAGGGGGAAAAAAGTTGTCATTCCTTGATATGTCAGAAATGACAAGTAAAAATAAGAATTCAATTAAAAAATAAGTGTCAAGTAATTCTGAAAGAATGGAGTATTAAGGTATTTGTAGTTATAAATTTAATTTAAATGTTCAATATGTTGGGAAGATAAAAAGATGAACATGCTGAAATATAATTATAGTACTTATTTGAGGGTAAAAAGTAGCGTTTGGAGTCAAAAATAAATAAGCAGAGTAAAAAGGTTTTACTTTTTTGCTTATTTTTTGTCTACACCTTTATTTGTTAGTTTGTTCTTAAAAAAATAATCTATTCATTCCTTTTTAGTTATCATAGTTTGCTTTAATTCAATATTTTAAAATTAAAATTTAAAAATTTAAAAATTATATAAAAAATATTATAAGTTATAATTTTTTTCATATTAAAATAGTAGAAATTATATTTTAAAATATTGATCAAAATTTATATTTGATTAACTCTTAAAAAGAAAATAATGACAACTAAAACAAAACGAAATATATGATCTTTCTATAAATAAAAATAATTTAATTTTAAAATTCAAAAAAGTGATATATCAAGAAAAGTGAAATTGTTTGTGTAAAAAGATCATTAACACTTATAATCTCTTTTAACCTTAGAAATATAATTCAAAGACATATAAATTTCAAAAGCCTTATTATTTTTTCTTTAAATTTTATATCATACTTAAATTTTAAGACTGAGGAAATATAACGTTTCCAGTGTGTTCGAAATAGAAAGCAGAAGGGTAAAAGTGTTGCTACAATTGTTTTTAAAAGAGTTGAGGGGAATTTTCTAGAATCCTCTTGTGTTCCTGTCAAAAGTTAGTGAAGAACATCCCAGATTACCCTGAAATTGCACAAGTTTTTTGAATCATCACCTTCTCTTCCAAGACACTCCATATATATATACCTTTCCACTTTCATCATCATCACAAGCAACAAGAAGTCATCCGACAAATCAATTTGAATATTGGTGTATTTGAATATTGCATGTACAGTGAAACAATTTAGTTGATCGTGGATGCTATTGTGTTCTGTTTGAGAAAAATATGTCTTCTATTTATAGAATTAAAAGACTTCTCTTTCAAGAAAAATGATAGATATTGTAGAGTTCTTGTTCACCAAGAAAATCTTTTTCCGTCAAGAAAGCATTTTTGAATTAGAACACAATTGTGTAGAATCCAAATAAGTTAAGAAATTCAGGGCAAATCCTAACATATACCTCTTCATGTTCCTCCTGATCTAAGCTTTCCACAAACGATATGTAAGCAGCCTTCTTGGCTGCCACTTTTTCTTGGACCTCTGCATTTCACTACCAGTCCTCGTTGTACCCATTTGCGATATTCCTCGAGACCCCTAACACCTATCCAGTTTCTTCCTTTAGCCCACATACTATCTTCGGCCCCACTACTCTCCCAATTTTCCACAGCCACCAACTTTTCTCAAATCTCTTGGGCGTTGGCCTCAGTCACTGGTCAAATGCAGCCATCTCTTTTGTCTTCCTCTTGATATCTAAATTCATAATTACAAGTTTATGTCGGGTCGTAAAATTTTCGCTCGAGATAACCTTGCAGTTATTACATAAACATTTATCACACTCAGGTATTTTATTTGAGTCTAAGCCATTGCACTACGATAGGCCACTAAGTGTTCTCCCTTTTCTGGAAGCTTGATTTAGCTATGACCAACTCAAAAGCTTTTGCAAAGTCTACAAACTCCTCCTCCTTCAGTTTCATCCCTGAAGCCAAAATCGCAATGTACATCATCATATGATCTTGAAGTGGTCCCTCTATGACCATTAAAATCCCCTCATCAAATTAGCTTCTCTTTCTTGACCTACTCGTCTATACTCGCTTGCGGTACATATGCACTTAGTATTAGCCCGCCTAATACTAGCTTAATGGTCATCATCCTATTATTTACAACCCAACTTGTATTACTTGTTTCCTGAATTTCTTGTCTACTATAATGCCTACTTTGTTCCTACTTCTCGAGCTATGGAGAGAAGTTAATTTAAAATATATATGATGTGTATTATATATATTATATAGTGTAATAAATTAAATTATTCTAATTTAAATAAGTAAAAAAATTAAAAATAAAAGTAATTCGATAATAGCCTTTCATATTTTTTGACAGCACAAATAGTCAATTTCATTACATTAGTTAAATGGTGACACATTAGAGAATATTACGTTTCCAGTATGTTTGAGATAGAAAGCAGAAAGATAGTTAAAAATTGTTTTAAAGACAATTATGTAGAACTCTCAAGAATCGGCTTCTTTACTATCAAAATTAACCCAAGAATATCCTAGATTACACTCGAATTGCACAAAGTTTCTTTATAAATAGCTCTGCACCTTTCCTCTTTTATCATCAGCAGCAGCAATCCAAAGTCCAATTTCAAGTCCTCTGTTTTCTTTTAATGTCTTTGATTCCAAGCTTCTTTGGTGGCCGTAGGAGCAACATCTTCGACCCATTTTCCCTCGACGTACTGCCCTTGTTTAAAATGGAGTGCTCACTGTGACTCTTCCAAAAGAAGAAGAGAAGAAGCCTGTTGACATCTCTGGTTAAATAAAATTATTAACTACTCCCAAATGTTTCTAATAACGTGTATATGTTTTGTGGAGTATTTGATTTGTAGTTAATGGGGAGGTTAAAGCTTATAATCTGAATTTATATATCTGCTTCCACTTGTAACTTGTAATGATCAAGAAATTAATATAACAATTGTGAGTGTTATTTCATTTGTAATTTAGTAAGATTTCATTTATTTTTTCTTCTGTTTCTCTATTTTCCATTCATGTTAGGTTGCTAATTGGTTGTTATAGAAATGATGCTCAAGGAGATGTACTTGGATCAACTGAGCTAAAGAGGTTGAGAGTACCGGAGTCCGAACTTATAAATGTTACATTTGGGATTAAAAAATGTGATATATAGAACAGTGTTTGAACCCTTTTAACTAATTTATTGGTTTTTGTTGTTTTCTTGATACCACCTCCTATCCTTCTAGTTTTAATTACTCTTCTTTAGGCTACAAATGAATTGCTATGTCAGATGTGATTCCGCTAATGTTTGAACCAAATTCCTTGGACTTCTAATATTAGAACTGTAGTTGAAAGGGAAATTGAAGGAAGATATGTTGATCAAGCACCATTGTCACTACTCAAAATCTGAGAAAGTGATGGCACCTATTACGAACCAAATACGAAAAACAACATGTTTCAATCCCAAAATGTGGAAGTCACTGGTACAAGCCTTTAAAGAATTTGATACAACACGAGTATTGGATGAATTCCTGGATATATTAGGCTCAATACCTGCATACAAGATGCAGAAAATAAACAAGCGTGAGTATTAATATTGTCAATTATATGTTTTTTTGATGATTACTCAACTAATAGTTATTTCAATTCTTTTCTAAAAAGAAAAGATTTTATCAATGACCATCTAAAAATCAACTACTAAATTCTGTCGAAGCAAACTCACAATATAGTGTTGGAGTCATATCATCTTCAAATGCCTTGAAAAATAAGAAAATAATTTTGAGACCCCAAGTCGTGAATATTTTACAAAACAAACAACTTTTATTATTGCTTACAAAGCACTTACAACATTACAAAATACTCATATCTCAAACCACAATCAAGAAAATAAGAAAATGTCACTCGAAGCCCAATTAATTAGCCAGTAATCTCAATAGTTTTGACCTCAGTTTTCTTAATCTCCTTAGGAATGGTAACAGTTAGAACCCCATTTTCCATACAAGCCTTCACCTCATCAATCTTAGAATTTTCAGGTAACCAAAACCTTCTACAGAACTTACCACGTGGCCTCTCGACGCGTCTCCACGTCTCATTCTCCTTCTTATGATCTTGATCTTTGTCAGCACCCCTAATCTCACCACTAATTTGTAAGACCTTTCCTTGTTCAACTTCAACTTTAATCTCCTCTTTCTTTAATCCAGGAAGATCAACTTTGAACACATGAACTTCTTGAGTTTCTTTCCAATCGACTCGTGGGTTGGCATATTTAGAGGTTTCATCATCATGAGTTGAACCAATTAGGCTAAGGGGTTGAAAAACATTGTCTAGCAATTGAGGAATTAGTGCCATTTTTTTGAAATTGAAAGTGAAATGAAGTAATTAAGAAGATGCCAAATTGAATCACTTTGTAGGAATATTTTGTATTGGCATTGTTGATCAACTATTTGCCAATATTTATAGGGATTTTTCTTTGGATGGGCAATTGAAATTTCGAGGGAGTTCTACATTTGTGTTACCTTTTTTGACGTGGCATCTACAGTTGCCCAGTCTTAGTAATTACATGTGCTTTCTAGAGGAATGTAATGTCTTCTAAGGAGTAGTTTTTTTATTTTATTACACATTTACACTATTATTATGAAAGATAGGATGGCAGGAATGGAAAGTTCTGGCGTTTGTTTCTGAGATGATTATGTACTTAGTTCTTTTTTCTATAGTTGAACTAAAAGTAAGGATACCATGTTTGCTCATGAAAAATTAAATAAGGCAAAAAGAGTACAAATTTTAGCATTGTTAATCTAGTGTAAATTGTTTCATTATAGGGACCTAGATTTCAGTAAGTATTCTTGAAATCTCACATTGGTTCGTGAGCGAGGATGGATTCAAAATTTGAAATTTGTTGTATTGACATATTTAGTAATATTTTCAGCAAATAAATAGAGCTTGTACATATTAAAGTCATTGAATTTTAATAAATTCGTATTTCTCATGCTAGCTTCCTATGTTGAGGCGTGGAGCTATCAATATAGACCAGCTCAGACCACGTGAAATTTAGAATTTGACGGGTCAAGCCGAATTGGCCCATCATTTTGATGGGTCTTAAAACAGTCGGCCTAACCATCATTAAGTGGGTTGCAGGTTGCATCAAGCCAACACACTTTTTAAAAATATATAAATTTTTAAAACTTAGTTTTAATTTTAAAATATTAATATAATATTTACAAGATAGTTTGATACATGTATTTGCGCATAAATACATACTGCATGATGATACATATACATAAATATACATATATACATATGTATTTTCTCAAAGTTGCATACTTGTTTGTTGTAGATACATAAATACATAGGTATACATAGATACATCTTCAACAAGTGAACAATCAGGGAAATAATCAAAACCTAATTCCAGAAAATCAAAGTCGTCAAATATATCAGCGCTTTGTATAGTTCCTTTGAACCATGAAACTGACGTCCGCCTTCGATTGACTCCTCCGGACGATAGTACCATCGAACGTGAACCTTGACGTTGCCAGCTCTATCTTCTCAACTCGAACAACGTACAAACGAATTTGGCGAGAAGATTTTCAGGTGGGGGCAAGTTAGATTTTTTCGTCGAAAAGAGGAGGTGGGTGGATAAAGATGAAAGAATGTGGAAGAGAGAAAATCGGATGAAATCTGAGAGAAGCCACACGATTGAAATTAATGGGAGTGATTTGGGGGAGGAGTTTGAGTGAAGATACTTGAGCCTTAATTTTAAAATTGTAACGTAGGAATGTGTATCTCACATTAATTTTCTAAGAAATTCAAACTCTTAATATACTCCCTTGGTCCTTTTTTTTATCCACTATTGATTTGGCACACTTTAAGTAACAACAAATAATAATGGTAATTTTACTATATCATCCTTTGAATATAATAAATTTAATATTGTGAGAAATGCATTGGGTAATAAATACAGTAGTATTTAATAGCAATGATAAACTGGACACAAAATAAAAAATTATCCATTGATTCTCTAAATTAAACGCTGGACAAGTATTTTTGGTATTTTTTTCTCTAAGATTTTTCACGCATCACACGAGTATGTAAACTAGTATTCTTTTATAGGTCACAAATTTAAATTTTTATTACAGTTTTTTATTTAAATTTTATGTCAAATTAAATAATGATGCATAAACGGAGAAAATATTCGAGTGTGTTCGAAAGGTATTTAAAAAGTGTAAACAATTATTTTCAAAAGAATTCTGTGGAATTTTCTAGAATCCTCTTCTGTTCTTGTCAAAAATTAACAGAAGAACATCCCAGATTACCCTCGAATAGCACAAGTTTCTTGGATCATCACTGTAACGATCGGACCCGTCGTTACCTTAAGAATCGAAAATCAAATTATTTCGGAAATTAAATTAAAGTACGTTGTTTAAGTAGGGTGACGTAAAGGGAAAATTTCTGTTTTAATTGAAATGACCCGGGCTGACGTCACTCCGCTATAGCGATAATTATTCCGCTATAGCGAAACCGCTATAGCGGAGGGCTGACCGCCATAGCGGAGTGACGGGAAACAGAAGCTCAGAATCAGGATTTTATTAAAAAGCTTCTCCTGCTCAGTTAGAAAACATACGAGGGTTTCTCCAAAAACCCTCCCATGCTGCTCCAAGGCTATGCAATCATGAGGAGAAGGGGTCATGGCTGGAGGGATACGGAACAGCGGATTCCAGGACCATCATTCAGCCGGGAACGCCTTCACGGAGCCAGAAACATGCGGTTGCAGCTGCTTGGCATCCAGGTAGGCTAGGTTTTCATGAGTAGTTAGACCCGCTTACATTCTGTACTTGTTGTATAGTGGAATGGAGAATTCATGTTGTAGGCCTCCGGGCACGGAGTTTGGTGGAGTTGGTATTAGTTATGAGTGAGCTAAGGCTTGGTTGGATTGAATTGTGGATTGATTGTAGTTAATTAGGGATGTTTTTGTTGTCTTGGTATGCTAAAAATGATAGACTCAGAGACAGGGATGTCGGGAAGGTTCGGGAAACCGGGGATTGCAAATACAACTAGGTGGGTATGAAAATTGAAAACTCCTAGGTGGGGGTTTTGGGAATGCGAAAGGCATGTTAAGGAATCTTTGGTTGCTAAGGGCTAAGGGTGAAAACTCGTATTGTTGTTATCTATGTATGTCCCGGATTAATGGGCTGGTTAAATTATGTTAAAAATGGGAAACCATTCATTATGTGTAAACAAGGGTGAGTGTGTTTAGTTTTCGGACGAAGGTCAAGGTTCAACTATATACCCGGAATAGGGGGTAGGTGATGGCTTACGATTTCTGTAAAAATTGTATGTGCTTGTACTCTTATCTAAGTGGTTGTATGAATTGCATTACTTAGAGGGATTGTGTAGAATGTCTAAGGGTCCTGTTTTACAGTCTGTGAGTTGAACGGTGTGTACTTGTTGGTTTACAAGTTGTGTGTTCATATATTGACTGTGGATTGTTGACATTCGATTGGCTCGGGTACCACGCCTGGTACAGGTATAGTAACGGTTGGCACGGGTATCATGCCTGGTACAGGTAAACTAATGGTTAGCACGGGTACCACGCCTGGTACATGTAAACTAACAGTTGGCACGGGTACCATGCCTGGTACAGGTATAAGAAACGATTAGCACAGGTACCACGCCTGGTACAGGTAAACTAACGGTTGGCACGGGTACCACACCTGGTACAGGTATAACAAACGGTTGGCATGGGTACCACGTCTAGTACGAATTACTAACGGTTGGCTCGAGTACCACGCCTGGTACAGGTTTACTTTTCAATATCATTGCATTGTTACTGATTTTCTTGCATTGACTGGTATTGCATCTGTGAGTGGATCGGGTTGCCTTATTGAATTGTAATATTGGTTGGTTGTAATGACCCTTCCGGTCATTTTCACGTATAAGTTTTGAAGTCAAGCAAATCGACAAAGTTATCGTAAGATCTTTAACAAATTTTCTGAATTTTGGGTCAAATGTCTCAGGGCTTTTCTCCTAATATATAAAGAGTTAGAAGTCCCCCGAAATATCAAATCGAAGGTCTACTAGTCTAGTTTCCAACGCACAAAACCTCACGTCCAACTGATCTCGGAGTAAAAAGTTATGACTGTTTTACCGCGGACTGTCTGGCAGAAAATGGGTTGCGAACCGGGTCGCGAACCGGGTCGGGTTTAAACTCGATTTAAGCCTCACACTTCACGTTTTAAAATGCCATTTCAGTTCCAAAACAGTGATAAAACATAAGGGAGGATCCCGAGAGAATTCTTGAGTATCAAAATCGTGCGTTGGTGAATTGCGAGTCTAGATTTAAGAATTTTATTAGCATCGTGCGTGCATTTGAAAATATTTTATTTTAAAGTTGAATTTGGTAAAAAATTATATTATTATTATCTTTTCAAAATATTTTAAAGGTTTATGAAAAATATTTTGTTACGAGATAATTGTATATGTATTTATTTTATAAAGTTTTTATTCATTGTAATATTTTAACGGAGATAGTAAATTTAATTATGTTGAAAATTATTATTATAATATAGTAGGTTTTGTTTGAAATAATTTTCTATGAATTATGGTATATTCAAAATATTATATTTATTTTACCACGAACCTATGCAATACCCGAATATATATAACGGGGTAAAAAGATTCTTCCTATATTGTCACCTCCCCTTATACGTGTAAGTAAAAGGGGAGGGACACCAATTAGTAAGCGGTGGCAGTGGTGCTAATCATGTTGGGAACCAACAAGTCCATTGGACTTTTATCTTATTCATTACCAAGGGTAATGATTATTGGAAAATCTTATATACTTAAATATGCTCATCTGCCAAACTTCCAAAGTTTGGCAGCATTTAAGTTCCTCAAAGTTCACCCACACGTTAGTGGGTGTTAAAATTCATTCAATTTGATTTCATTTCGGAGCGGTTCGGACTCGGAGATCATCATTCTAGCAGCTTGTCGTCGGACGACAGGTAGGTTACGGTTTATTTTCCCTAGACTCCGCGTATATAGAATAAAATTGTATTAATGGGCATCCTTGGGTTGGTTTATTAGGTTGGTACCACAGACCTCGACCGCTTTATTCATGTCCGCCTACTTTTGTTCCTCCGTTGCTTGTAGTATTTGCCGATATATTTTATTTACCCTTGTGGTCCTGTGAGGCCTTATTGACTCTGGAACATAGAAGGTGGGAATTTGGGAATGTCTGCGAGTCCCGGGCATAGAATTATCCTTCTAGGCTGGTTATGCTTGCTGAGTAGCTGTGGGCCTGTGCAGGGTCGAGAGGTTGATTGTGAGCTGCTGGGCAGCTATTGTGTGTGATCATACCATTTCCATGCATATAAAGAGGTTTTATCCATGTTTTACTATGGTTTTGGCTTCGGGCCTACTGGCACTATTTTCTAAACCTTGCATGGCCCGGGGGGCCCGTGTTTTATGGAACTAATTTGGAAATGGTTTGATTTAACTTGTGAATATTTCTGGATAAAAGAAAGTAAAATTATGTTTAAAATCACCAGTTTTACGATTAACGCTAGACTCGGCAGGGCCAGAGTGCTAGTTGAGTTTTCTTGCTACTTGAGATGATTTTTAGCCTCGGTCGGACCGAGCACCTGAGATGGCTTTTTACTGTTTAGACCTGGTTATTCCCGGGCAACCTTGGAGGGGTTTTTTTGAGACATTTTCCTACTACTTTAGTCCTGGACAGGGTCTGGGCATTGCATATTCGAGACTGGGTCTCCATCCTGATACCGGACTTGCTTCCGTGCGACATGTTCTTATACTGAGTTTTAGTATGGGGTCTGGGACCTCCATGGACCTTGCCATCCGGGCCAGGGGCTATGGGCTGCGTGTGCCGGAGGAGGGGTATACGGTGGAGTAGAGGTATACGGGCAGTGTCCTTCCATGGAACCTACCTGCTGGGCCGGATCGGCGCCAGAGGAGGTACATACAGAGATGCCATTTCACTGAGAACTTCATGCATCATATCATTCATTGTTTGAGGCTCCACCCTTGTTTGTTGTTTGTTAATTGTACGCTCCGGTAGTATGGGATGCCGGAGTGTTTGTTTTCACTTGTTTGTGTTCCTCGGTTGTATGGGCGGCCGGGGGACTGTAGGTAGACTTTTGCTATTTACTTACAGAATTGTTCTCTATTATAGATAAGTATGAGATTGGTATGATTAGTTGAGTTTGATTCATGTCTCTGAGCATGCCTATCATTACTCTTTCTCTCTTCTTCTTACACTTGAGGTTACCGGTATACCGTCCATTTCGTAAACTTATTTGTATACACTGTTGTTGCAAGGACCCCAGGTGCGTTATTTCTTACTTTCACCTGTGCCTATGGTGTATATATTTGGCTTACTGGCCTCACATGTGGTTCTGTTGACTTCCCTCTGGGCTAGTTCCTGTGTACCTTTTGTTGATTTCTGTGACTACTTGCTTCTATTCTGTCTGTTACTACGCTTTTATCTTATATGTGCCCAGTCGGCCTATGATACCTACTGGGTACCTTATGCTTTGCATTTGGTGCTCACCCCTACCCCCTGCATCTTTGGGTGCAGATCCTAGAATGGGCCATCGCCGTTAGATCGCTGTGATTCGTGCTTGGAGATCTGTTGGGGACTACTTCAGACTGAGGGTGAGCTCTTGGCGATCGGAGCTTAGCTTTAGTTTATCTTTTGCTTCATGTACTCTATTACCATTCAGAGACATCTGTATATATTGTTTCGGATTATTTGCACTCCATGTATGTAGTTTGGGCTCTATACTATGATACCAGGTCTTGGGGTTTGGTTTAGTTTACGCATATGTATATATTTATAGTCATTTTATCTGTTCTCTTCGTCTTGTTCTCTTATTTGTTAGATAGTAGCCCATTACTAACTGTTCTGGGCTACGGGGACTGGTTCACCTACCGGGGGTTGTAGGTGCCATCATGACCGAGAAATTGGGTCATGACAACTTGGTATCAGAGCTTTAGGTTCACCGGTGTCATCGGTATAGGAGCCAATGTCTAGTAGAGTCCTGCGGATTGGGGCGGAGACGTCCGTACTCAATCTTTGGGAGGCTACAGTGGCATTTTAGGAAATTTGACTCTTTCCTTGCTTCTGTGTCGTGCGTAGAACCCTTGAAGTTTCTGGAGATCTCATTTTTTCTACTTCATTCTTCCGCAGATGGTTCGTACGAGATCATCGGCATCACGCGAAGATGATCCTCCCACTCCAGCTAAGGGTCGAGGACGCCCTCGATCAGTGGCACCTGCTAGGGCTGCTAGAGTGGAGATAGAGCCCGAGAGACATGTGGTTCAGGGGGTAGCCCAGGTACCACAAGCTCCACCCCCAGCTCCAGCGCCAGCTCCAGTACCAGCTCCAGCTCCCACTTCTGTGCCAGCTTCAGCCGCAACTCAGTCTCTAGATATTCGGGGATTACTAATACAGCTTTTGGGTGTGATTGGAGAGCGGCCTTCTGAGGTAGCGCAGACATACGCTCAGGGGGAAGCCCTGGGTGCACATAGCTCAGGAGCGCAGCCTGCTACTATGGCTCCCCGTGCGGAGGTCATTCCGGTTCTATCTATTGTACAGCCTCTTGCTCCTCGCCCAGCTATGACAGAGTAAGAGCAGAAGGCGTTGGGCAGGTTTTTGAGGTTAGCACCGTCCGAGGTTTGCTGGTACTTCTGGACAGGATCCACATGACTTTATTACTAGCTGTGAGGAGATGTTGCATCATCTGGGTTTATTGGAGACTCACGGGGTTGGTTATACTACCTATCAGTTGGAGGGCCCAGCGAAGTTATGGTGGAGGGCCCAGGTTGCTTGTAGACCACCATCGTCACCTCCTTTGACCTGGTATGAGTTTTATGAGGCCTTTATGGCCAAGTTCCTACCCCAGAGTGATCGCGAGCATCACAGGGAGCAGTTTACTTACCTTGTGCAGGGGTCTACGACTATCTCAGAGTATGAGACCCGTTTTCATCAGCTAGCACCGTTCAGAGCTATGATCATTCCTACCGAGGCTGATAGGATTCACAGATTTGTATGGGGTTTGAGGCCAGAGATCAGGCAGCCAGCTGAGATGTTGATTGCCAGTGGTCGATCATTCCAGGCTATTGTAGACTATGGCCGCACTGTGGAGGACTTACAGCGACATGATCAGGGGTCCAGAGATAAGAGGCCTCGACATCAGGGTGTCTATAGTGGTTCCATATATGGTGGTAGAGGTCCTGGCCAGTGGAGCCGTAGTTATCAGCCACAGCAGTACTAGGGTCAGTCCAGCCAACCGGTTCAGGCTTCCCTTCAGACTTTCGGTAGTACCCAGTTCGAGCAGGGTCAGAGCAGCCATCAGGGCTATGGCATCCAGTCTTCGAGGGGTACAATTTCTGGGGCATCAGGTCGTGGTGGTCATACGGGATTTGCTGGTTCATCTCGACTGAGTAGGCCGTCAGGGGCTTGTTTTACTCTTGGTGCGATTGGTCATTTTGCTAGAGATTGCCCTCAGTAGGGTACAGTTCAGTTGGCCGAGCCTTTACGAGCAGTTCAGCCTCCGGCTAGAGGGGGTGGTCATCAGAGTAGAGGTGGTGCTCCACGCAGTAGAGCAGGTGGTAGGGATGGCGGTCGGGCAGGTGGAGGTCGTCGTCAGTTTTACGCGGTCCCTAGGAGACCAGAGGAAGAGGCCTCAGATGCTGTGATTACAGGTATGATTTCTGCGTGCCATCAGTCTGCTATGGCTTTATTTGATCCTGGATCCACTTGTTCATATGTATCTGCCTACTTTGTGCCTTATTTGGGGTTGGCTAGTGAGCCTTTATCTGTTCATGTTTCTGTTTCGACCCCATTAGGAGATTCTTTAGTAATGGATCGGATTGTGAGATCCTGTATGTTATCTGTTGGTGATTCAGAGACTTGGGGTGATTTGATGATTCTTGATATGCTAGATTTTGATGTGATACTGGGCATGGACTGGTTATCCCCTCACCGTGTGGTTTTGGATTGTTATGCCAAGACCATTCCCATAGCTATGCCCGGTGTATCCCCGGTTGTGTGGCTTAGGGTTCTGTTAGCGCATGCCGGCATCTGGGTTCATGCTGCTTGTCTTCGAGCTAGAAGTTGATTTCCCGTGGGTGTTTAGCTTATCTAGCATATGTCCGGGATGTTAGTGCTGACCCTACTTCTCCTGAGTCTGTTCCTGTGGTTAGAGACTTCCTCGATGTGTTTCCTACCGACCTGCCAGGCCTTCCACCTGAGAGATATATTGATTTCGCTATTGAGCTAGA